>PVJL010002202.1:0-210735 GCA_004026885.1 Lyroderma lyra | reverse complement strand
GGAGTGGAGTGGAGTGGAATGGAGTGGAGGGGAATGGAATGGAGTGGAGTGGAATGGAGCAGAGTGGAGTGGAGTGGAGTGGAGTGGAGGGCAGTGGAATGGAGTGGAGTGGGATGGAGCAGAGTGGAGCGGAGTGGAGTGGAACAGAGTGGGATGGAGTAGAGTCGAATGGAAGGAGTGGACTGGAATGGAGCAGAGAGGAGTAGACTAGAGGGAAATGGACTGGAGTAGAGTGGACTGGAGCGGAGTGGACTACAGCAGAGTGGACTGGGATGGAGTGGACTGGGATGGAGTGGACTGCAGTGGAGTGGCACGAAATGGACTGGGGAGACAAGCACATGAGGAGAGGTAAGGAGAGAACAGAGCGTGCTGGCAGGACAGCCAGCATTACCAGCCTCAGCAAGCAGAGGGCAGCACCACTGGACCACATCTCCATAACTGGACCATCGCCCCTCCTTTTAGGCAAGGCTGATGTGAGAATGAAATGGGGGTGGGGGGACCTAGAAGATGTTGAGGCAAAAACAGAGCTCCCTAGAAAGATAAAGGGTTGTTAATGGATTCCCAGCAGCAAGGGCAGTGACAGGCTTCCAGGTGTCCCCTCCGGTCAGTGTCCTGACCTGGGGACATGGACTTGAGAGTAGAGGACAAGCTGCCGCTCCCTTCCCTCTCAGCAAATGCAGCGTCTGCCCCTCCTTCCGTCCACGGAGCTCAGACGTGTCAGAACAGAAGACGAGACAGACGTGCCAGGCTCAGGTCGGCCTGAAAGGGTCCCCGAGATGAGCCTGCGTCAGGGTTCCAGCAGGTCAGCAGGAGGCAGGAGTCCCAACGGGGGCAGGGGGGGGGCATTAGGGACCTGAGTGGGGCCCATGCGGGAATCTAGCCCGCAGTTTATGGTTAGCATCTGGGCACAAAACCCACTTCACAAAAGTGGGTTTCATGATCAGAACTCCATGGGTTTCTTGAATAAATGCTGTGCAGAAAAAAAAGTTGGGCACCCTTTCCACGGGCCAAGTGCCATGCCACAGGCAGGAAGTTCTTAGTCACATCCACTCTGATGGAGGTGCAGGCCCAGAACAAGTCTGGGGGCCAAATTCCTGATGCTGAGCCGCTGGAACACCTCACTAGCCGTTGTACAAGCTTCACGAACGACCACGCTGCCCTTCAGGTGGAGGTCTGGAGGTTCCATCCTCAGGGGTGCTGGGGCCCGTGCCTGCCCTTGCCCCCACAAACATAGGAAGAGCCCCGGCACCATCGGAAGTCAAAGCACGCTCCGCTCCTGTTTTAACAGCCGAGGGGTGTGTGTGCGTTACGATGGAGTCCTGGAGCCCACCGCGCGCTCAGACGTTTCCAGACTCCGATGCTCTACTCACAGGGGAGCCTAAGGAGGGCGTGAGAGAGCCGACCATGAAACGCGGCTCCACGCGTCGATTCATTCTTTTTAGTTTCCATTTACCAAACAGGACAAACGAAAGGCTGTCCCTGGCTGTAAGGAGCTTCCGTGAACCAGACGTGTACGTAAATTATGATGTTCTTCGAGCAGCATGCCACGCCGCAGGCAAGCACGGCCCGGTGCGGGCTTGAAGGGGAAGCCGAAGGCTGAAGGAGCTGAGAAGCCTCCAGGAAGAGACGAGACTTCGCTGGAATGCCGTAGGGTAAGAATGAATCTGCAGGATGACTGATGGGGGCGGGGGGGCGACGGCCATCTGGGGGCACACCGAGGTCACGCAGCACGCATTTGCTGAGACCAAATGATGTGCCGGGTACTCTGCAAGGGACTGGGGACACAGCAGGAAGTGAATAAGCACGGTCCCTGGTTTCACAGACATCGCACCTAACTACCTCGCCACAGACACGAACATAAACACCTCGCTGGCGTTCGGATGGGAGAACAGATTTGGGACAGGTTTATTTTATAGCAGCGGGTAGTGAGGGAATGGAGGAGGGTCCAGGAGAAGCCGAAATCAATCCATGCCTTATAGTCTGGGCACTTGGACCAAAGTCCAAGGGGATGGAGCGATGGGACAGGGCAGCAGGTCAATACCACAGGAAGGTCGAGTCCAGCGCAGTAGCTGTGCCTCTGAGTCTTTTGCTAGAAACCTAAGCTTTACAACCCCGGGAGAGCAAGCATTGTGGGTAAGGGGGACGGTGAACCCCCTGGGTAGTCACCTGACAATTGCGGGGGCAGAAGTAATCTGTTAAGTTGTTGAGGAGGTACAGCGCTCTCTTGCCTTCAGCGAAAGGGTCACTCATTGGATTTAGGGCCTACCCTAAATCTAGGATGATCTCATCTTGAGATTCTTAACGAAATATATCTGGATACCTCATTTCCAGATAATGTCATATTCCGGGGTTCTGGGTAGACATGAATATTTGAGAGATACTATTCAACCCACGACTGGACCTTATCAACTATGTCTTTGTTTTATAAAGACGGCTAGATGTTGGTCAACTCAAAAGAGTCTTTGCTAAGCTGCACATCCGGGTATGAGGAAAGGAGGCGGGGTCCTGGTCCACCCTGCCCTGCGGTGTGGTGGTAACAACCACATCCGGAGCTGTGAGATACCGCCTGCAGCGTGAGCCTCGTCATTTACGAACTCTATGACCTGGGGTCATTTGTGTGACTGCCCTAGCAGCTTCATCATCAGAGAAGGACACAGAGGCATAGAGAGAGGTTCAGGATAGCTAACCACCCACCAAAGGTTTCCGTTACCTCCGCCATCGGACAGGTTATTGTGTGAAAGGAGCTCACCAGCCAAAGGTGGGACTTCAAGTTCACCTTTCATCTAGTTGGGGCCCTGTGACAAGATCTCGCTGATGGAATGTGTGTTACCTCTGGGCTGAGTTGGTTAAGAAGCAGTTGGAACTTCTCCACCCTTGTTTCCCCACATGCAGACTGAACAAAGGGGACTCTGGGGGCCTAGGAGAGGGTGGAGACCCAGAAGGGACAGAGTCTGAGCCCCCGAGTCTACCACGTGGAAGGCCACCCGATGACAACGAGCACACATGTCAACCTAAGTGGACAAGAAAGAGACACTGTCACTCAGACTTGGGGCTTCATTTGTTATAGCACACACTGTCCCCCCTAGCGGATGCCCTACCCAGTCACGGAACGGGAGGGCTGAGACACAGGCAACCGCTGCCGTCGAGCCCCGTGTGCTTCCCTCCACATCTTGTGCTCTGAGATACAACAGGCAGCAGGATCCGGACTCGGGGAAGAATCTCCAGCCCAGAACCAAGAGAAGCACTGGGCCGGAATGGAGCTTATCCTGAATCCCTCAGGAAACGGAGTGGCATGGATGCGGTGCAGAAACGTGAGTGCTCACGGGGTGGGGACAGAGTAATGCTACAAGGGCAGACTGGACGAATCAACTCACCCCGAGGGCGAGCTCAGGGCCAAATCCGCAGGGCAGCCTCCACTTGGATGGGCAACTCCTCGGGCTCTGCAGAGGGAGATGTGTCTGCGACTTGGAATAACCTCTGCCAGGCTCAGAGCTTCGTCGTTTCCCGTACCACCAGCCCGACCCGGAGCAAGTCTCAAAGATGTTGTACTGTTCTTAAAAAATAAAAACCCAAAACCCCAAGCTCTCCCCTGCCACAGAAACGGAAGGGCCTAACATAAAAGAAATCCCTAACTACAAATGCAAACATCTGACATTAAAAGTCAAATGTGGGCATTAAAAAAACAAAATACAATAAAGAGATTGCTTCTAGTATGGGGTGTTCCTTTGAAAAGCCTGTGTATTTTCTCCCGTTACTGAAGTAATGGCGTTTCATTCAGCCCGACACCGGGAACGTGGAGACACCGTGGGACAGCCGTGGGCAGCGTGCGGACGGGATTTTCTGTCCGGGCTGAGAGGCGCGTGTGAGCCGACGTGGCATGCTGCGTAGGCGGAGACCCTCGGAGCCGGGGCGGACAGGCCCGTACGGCTGCACGCCAGGCCCTGCGTGCCACTTGGCTGCGGACATTCAGAGCCTGGATGTGAAGCCTGACGAGTCGTGGTGTTCAGGACTTGGTCAGAGGGCTGGGACCTTCGGAACCTGAACAAAACTCGGACCCAGCCATCCTGGCTTCGTGACGAGGGAGAGACGTTCACAGGAGGGGAGGACAGACGGGGACACTCAGTAAAATGTCGTCCGTAGGTGGGCTTGTTCCCAGAGCCACGTGCGGAGCCGTCGGGTGCATCTAACTGGAGAACGGTGGGAGGGATGGACTCCAGCCCGCTGGCCACACCCCACGCCTGGCAAATGACAACCCTCAAGTCTGACAGAGGAAGAGGGAGAGAATCTGTTGTCACCCTACTGCTGCCTCGTGGGTCCAGTCACCCTGCCCGCGGGTACATCGCACCGAACCTGTTTCCAGAGACTTCCTGTCAGGTGACGTGACGGAAGGAGCACAGGTGGCGGGGAGGCAAATGACCTGGATGCGCCTCGCGCCCTAAAAGCCCACCCCTACCCTCCCTTGAGACACAGCCCCCCCCCCCCCATCTGTGCGCCCTCGGGAAAGTCACTGGTCCTTCTGACTTGACCTTCCTCAGATGACTGACATGGGCAGTAACAGGAACAAAACACAGAAAGTTCTAGAGGTCACGCCATTCCCAGCTGAGAGCAAAACAGGCCCTGGGGCTCAGGGGGGAGTCAGAGCTGAAAATGGAGGTCGGACGGCCCCCGCGGGACAAAGGCGAATGGTGCGGAGAGGGGGTGCTGGTCCCAGAGGGGTCACGAGGAGGATGACAAGAAAGGTTTGGAACGGGCACTGGAACTCCCGGGTCAGGAGCGAGCACGAGCCAGGCTCCCCGTGGGCCACGACGGAAGGCTCGGCGAGGCCGCGCAGCCGAGGACGCTTCACTCCCTCTGATGAAGACACTGCTTGGTTCCGGAGCCCGAGGCCAGCTGGGCTGCTCTGGGGACCAAGGGGCCTGCGCTGCAGGGGTCGGGGAAGGAGGCGGGCAGGGAGCCAGGCGGGTTATTACGGATTCCAGGTGCCCAACCTACAAAGGAAGTGCAGTCTGGCCATCACGGGCCGAACTGCCAGCACTTGGGACAGCTGTCATTTGGTTTAATTGTTCTGAGGCAGCACTGCTCAGCAGTAAATGTACTTAGGAGGTGCGCGGAGAACTTGGATCTTCTGTTGACCACTGTGGCGTGATGAACAACCGAATAACTCCGTCAGGGGCGGGGAGCAGAGAGGGATGGAGACAGCTGTGAAAGGAATTGTGTTGCCCTATTGTTCTGGCAGAAAAACACCCAGGGCTCAGAGCTCGGCGGCTCCTCTTCTGGGCCCTGATTCCTGATCAAGAAGTTTATTCAAGGTCACTGCTGTTCCGAGTTCTCTGCCCTAGGAGCGTAGCCAGGGGCAGCTCGGCTTTTCCAGGCCTTCCAAAGACTGGGCGTGTGCAAGGAATTTTCCTGAGCCAGAGCGGGTAAATGAAGATTCTACAAAGTAACAATAATCACTTATACTTATCGAACATTTAGAAGTTTCAAAGCGCTGCATAAGTGCTTCCTGAGGATTATCTCACTTAATCCTCTAAATCAGTGGCTCCCAGCCTTTTTCCACTTGGGTACCCCTTTTATACTAATTTCTATAAACTGTACCCCTTGTTTTCAAAAGAGCTGTTTTTAAATACTGATACTTTTGTTCAGTGCCTATCTTAATGTAAAATAGTGGAAATGAAGTGACAAGTTAGGAAAGAAAAATTACTACCCTAAAGGTACAAACCACAGATTGAATTTTACAATATGTGTAACACAGTTAAATACTGATAATGATGATCAAGTATTGAACAAACTTTTAATTTATTATTAATAATAATATTTGTTTTTTGAAAGGTCTGTAATAATTGTTATTGTTCCACACTTGCAATTTTTTACTTTACTTGTCTTTTTGCCATTACTGATTATTTTTCACGTCCCCCTGAACGGCCCAGCACGTCCCCCCGAATGGCCCAGCATGTACCCCCAGGGGTACACGTAACCACCGCTCGGGAACTAATGCTCTAAATAATCCTATAGATTCAGGACAGTTACAACACCCATGGTTTTGATGAAGAAACCGAGACTCAAGCATGTTAAATAACTTGCCCCCAAATTCACAACTGGTCAACATCAGAAACTCACTCCACTGCCCGCACCCCACACCATACCGCCGAGATTCCGGGGAACCGAGAGCCTGGAGAGAGCACATGCTTGCTGTCACTTCCTCTGGGACGTATTTGGCTGCAAGTACCGGCTTGTTTGACTGACAGCTTGAAGCACAGGAATACTCGTGGGTGCTGTTTGCTTGATCAAGTCAGCACTTCAGCGATGGACAGTTCCTGGCCAAAGTCTGACGTTTCCTTGGCATCTCTCACGGCTGAAAGACGTGATACGTCTTAGCTAACAATTCCTACCCCACCTCTCTGACCCCCTTTACAGCAGACTCTTCCAAAAAGCCTGCCGTACCCTCTCTTCCTCCTTCATCTCCCCTTCGCTCCAACCTCACTGAAGGTCACCGACGACCTTCCACATTCATCAGCCCAACAGTCAGTTCTCAGGCCTGACTGTTACTTAACCCACTGGTGGCATCTGACACACGTGACAACTCCCTCCTTTATGAAACACCTCCTAACTTGGCTTCCAGGACAGGACTCAGCCCTGGTCCCCCTTCCACCTTTCTGGGCATGCCATCTCAGTCCCCTCTGCTGGCTTCTCCTCATCTTTCCCAACTTCCAAATGCCTCAGGGCTCAGGCATCAGACCTCATTCTTCTGTGTCTCCTAAACAATCCCTAAGTCACAGCGTCCAGTAGGGCTTTAAACACCATTTATAAACTTGCCACTCAAAATGTATGTCTCCACCCCCCTACACCATGACCTCTGGGATCTGGACTCCTCTCACACACACCCTCTATGACTGTAGCTGTAGGTTCTGACCTACAAGTAAGGTGTGTTATCCATGTAGATAGTCATGACCAGACTTTTTTAATGAAATAGAAAATAGAACAGACAATATCAGAGTGCATTGCGTATAGTAAAGGTAAGTATTCTTTCATGAAACTTTGAATTCAGTGTGCGTGTGTGTCTACTGGATCTCAGCACCCTATTTATGTCTCGCTGTGGGTCGTGGTCCAAAAGTTTGAGCCCTAGCTCAGTCCGGTCCAATGACTCAGATACCTTTTTAATTTCTCCAACATGCCAATCACACCACCACCGAAAGAACTTTGCCGTCTGCCTGAAATTCTCTTGCTCCAGAGATATCTGCTTTCTCATTTCTTTTCAATTTTTCCTCAAGGTTCACCTGACTGGAGAGGTCTTCTCTGGTCACAGAGTATAAAATAGCACCTTGCCCTGCTTTTTTTTTCTAATTGCTTTTCATCACTTGACATCTAGGATTAATTGTTGAACATTTATCGTGTGCCTTCCTCCAATATAAGCTGCATCAGGATAGGGACTTTTCTGTCCTGGTTCTGGAGATCTTCGTTTAGTTCCCAGCCCATAGCGAGGACTCAAAATATTTTTCACTGACTGAAATACACAACCTAAGCAGGAACGAATAGGCATCTCCCCAGGATATTTGGTCCCTCTCATTAAGAAGAGGTAGGAGAAGTCTCTCTGCAAATGCTGGGGATGCTCCAAGTCGGGAAGGAAGGAGCTAGACCCCGGGGTGGAGCATGTGCTGAGAGCACATGGCTTCCCCAAGTGGGCAGCGCTCCTCACCTCGCTGACCTGGACCCGTACTGGGCTGTGGGGCCACCAGTTTGGAAGCCTTCTTCTCTGCCTTCTCCAGCTCCTGGGAGGGGCCCAGCTTCATTTTAAAGAGCAATGACATTTAAATAGCTACACTGTAACCACAGTTTAGTCAGTCTATCTCAGGGGGAGCCACAAATGCTCATCCCAAAATGTTTAATGGACACGTTCAGGTGAGAGGCCCTGCTCCACGCTGTGAAGAGTAACAGACAAAGTCCCTGTCTTGATGAAGCTTATGTGACCATACATTTAAACCAAGTAAACTAACAAAGTAGCTTCAGCTTGATGGAAGTACTGTGAAGAAACTTAAATAGGGGTAATGTGACAGGGTGACAGAGGATGGGGGCAGGACAATATGAAATATGGCAGTTTGGGGGACATTTCCTAAGGAGGCACACTTGAGCAGAGATAGGAGAAAACTTGGGGGCAGACTGTGCTACGTTCTTCCAAACACAGTCAGGCCTCGTGGCGCACAGGAGGGGATCACATCAATGACTGTACAAGCTGAACACAGTGATCCCAACAGTGAGGAAAGTTAAGGCTGTCCCCTGACCTTGACAAATGTTTCCCCAAACATGACTGGCACTTGTAAATCTACAGAGAAATGAAAAAGCAAAAGCTAATACAATAGTCCTCTTTGCCTTTCCGTGCACCCCCTCTCTGGGAGAGGGTTATGTCCCTGCTCCCCTCCCCTTAGACGTAGTGAGGACAATGGAATGTGAGTGAACGTGATCCTCGGAACTTCAGAGCGGTTTTAAGAACTCGCTCTTGGCTCGCCATCTCTCTCTCTCTTTCTGGTCCCAGTAGGGGCTGCACCATATGCTGGTGAAGTAGGGTGATGTAGAACGGCACCGACAGCCCCCAGCGCTCTTGTAAGGTGAGAGAGAAATCTCGATTGCTCTAAGTCAGTGCCTCTTAAAGCAGTGTGTACCAGGACCTCCCCCAGAGGGCTGGGGAAGGCTGAGGACAGCGAAGATGGTGAGAGCAGAGCCTGGGCGTGCACTCTCTGCTGGGACACCACCAGCCGGTGCTGGCACTGCCCAGGAGAGGTGGCCGCCATTAGCGCTCAGACGCCAGAGGGGAGCTGCTACTGCAAACATGGAAGAGAGCCACCTGCTGATGCTGTGACCAGCAAGGAGGGGGCTGCTGTGGCTGAAGCCAGGATCACCCCAGAGGGTCGCAGCCCTTTCTGGAGACAGTCCCAAAAGCAGAAGAAGGGGAAGCCAATGGAAGCCTTTTCCTCCTCGGACTGTATCTCCTAACGGGCAAAAGTGAACAAGGAGCCAGACGGCAGGGGCGTTCAGGAAATGCGACTCACACGGGCTCCCAGCCTCAGCACTACAGGACAGGTGCAGGCACATTCCCTCTGCAGGAGAGTGGCACATGGACTGGGAGGGAGCAAATGATGATGATGATGACGATGACCACAACGACAGCAACGATGACAACTGCAAAAGATACAAGCAACAGCTATTGTCTAGGCGAGGCACTGTTCTAAGCACTCTGCATGCTCAAGAGCGGGAAGACAGGAAAATAAGAGGGAGCAGAGGGGAGGAGAGGGGAGGGAAACAGGCTCCCTGCCCTGGGGTTTAGCATTCCATCCTGAGAACGTCCCAGGTCTTGGCTCCACACACAGACAAAAGAGAAACAACTAACATCTACCGGATGACAGCTAGGGGCTAAGCACCGTGCTGAGAAATTTCCCTACATGATTGTATTCCATTTGCACAATAATCATAGGGAAATAGGCCAAGAGAGGTTAAATAACTCACGACCAAGAAGTAGCTCGCAGGCAGTGAAATTCAGTTCTTCCTGATTTGGGAGCCCACGCTCCTCAAATTGAGTGACACAAGTTAAGGTCTCACCCAGATGTCCAGAACGGACCCCACACCTGTGCCCTCTCAGGACCTGCTTCTGCCCATCAAGAGGCTCTGGGGCCCCTGACCTGCCTTTCAACTGGAAATCTAATCAGGGAGTTGGGAGCCTCTGGTCTGGGCCAAGCCACGCTGGCCCACTGGTGATTTGCATTGACAATAAAAATAATCCCTCCCCCACACTGGAACTGAAATAGCAGATTATGAAAGCCTGTCAAGCAATGAATAGTTTAAAAGAAAGAAGGAAAATTTTAAAGTGTTGTCACAACCCACCCCCACCAAAAAGGGGGGAGGTAATTCAAGACATGGTAGCTATCTAAACTGAATAGTCAAAAAAGACCAATAAACCTTTTTTTTTTTTAAGCTTTTGAGATATTATTAACATACACGGGCTGACAACTAAGTTCACGAACTCATCCTAGAAAAAGTGCTACACACCTCACTGCTGAATATCACCACGGTCACCTTCGAAGTCCTCGCCCTGGGAAGCTGTGCACCAACGCCAGTGCCTAGTCCACCCTTCTAAGCAATTTTGGAACTCTTTTTCTGGAATGGCCATCAGAGCTGTTGTCCTACAATGCTTGATGTCCTGAATGCATCAAAATGTCTTCCTTTCAATACTCCCTTTATCTTCAGGTAAAGAAAAAAGTCACTGGGGGCCAGATCAGGTGAGTAGGGACGGAGTTATTTGTGCACTGACTAAAAGCTCCCTCACAGACAGTGCCATGTGAGCTGGTGCATTGTCGTGATGTGAGAACCATGAGTTGTTGGCGAAAAGCTCAAGTCGTTTTCATCTAACTTGTTCATGCAGCCTTGTCAGCACTTCCAAATAGTAAACTTGGTTGGCTGTTTGTCCAGTTGGTACAAATTCATAATGAACGATCCCTCTGATACCAAAAATGTTAGCAACATCATTTTGACTCTTGATTTGGACTGATGGAGCTTTTCTGGTCATGGAGAACTGGCTGACTTCCACTGTGCACTCTGACACTGTGTTTCAGGGTCGTATTGGTACACCCTGAACCCGTGTTTCATCACCAGCGATAACACAGCCCAGAACATCGTCTTCCCTCCCCAAAAGGTCCTGGCAAACTCTGACTCCTTTGCTTTTGTTCATCTGTGAGCTCCTTCGGGACCATATGTGCACACACCTTTCTCATGCCCAGATTTTCGGTTAAGATTTCCCTGTTTCTCTGTCGATGTTTACTTGGTCTGCTATGCTTCTCACAGTCAGGCAGTGATTTTTTGTTTGTTTGTTTTTGTTTTTGTGGTGGCAGTGAGTTGAACCCAGGCCCGGTGTTGAGACAGACAGTGATTCTGATGCACAATTCAACAAATTTTTGCAATGTTTTTGTCAGTTCTGCTCATTACTGGCCACCATGACCTCTCTTCATCAGTGATGCTTTCTCTCCCCTCAGAAAAACGTTCAATCCATTTGTACACTGCCGTTTCTTCATGGCATTAACCCCATAAACTTGGACTAACATGTCCCTGATTTTACTTCCACTCTTGCCAAGTTTAACAAGAATTTAATGTTAGTTCATTGCTCTAACTCAAGCTCCAACATTCTCGCGACAGGACACAAAAACACACAACAATAATGAACGCCACTCAGCAAGACACTACCACACATCCACATGAACACAGCTGTGAGACACAGATAGACCAAGGTTGTGACGCCTTACTGGGTTGTTTGTCCAGTGCTGCCAAGCTAAGTGCATGGTGGCAAGTTCACAAACTTAATTGTCAGTCCTCGTATAACATCAATTAAAGGTGTACAATGTGGTAATTTGATGCTTGTATATATTGTGAAATTATTATAGTAAGGTTACTTAAATCTTCACATAATTACCACTTTTTGTGGCAGGAACACTGAAGATCTACTGTCATAGCAACTTCCAAATACATAATACAGGATCATTAACTATTGTCTCATGCTGTACACTAGGTCCCCACAACTTACTCATCCAATAGCTGAAGTCTGTACCCTTTGACTGACAGCTACCCATCTCCCCGCCCCCAGCAACCACTGTTCTCTGTTTCTCTGAGTTCAGCTTGCTTAGATTCCACATGTAAGTGAGAAGTGTCTGTCTTCCTCTGACTTATTTCGCTTAGCATGATGCCCTCAGGTTCATCCATGTCATCACAAAAGGCAGCGTTCCTTCCTTCCATGGCCGAATAATATTTCCTGTGGATATACCCCATCTTCCTCGCCCATTCATCTGTCAACGGACATTTAGGTTGTTTCCAGATCTTGGCTGTTGTAAATGATACTTACATGGGATGCAGATATCTCTTCGAGATACTGATTTCATTTCCTCAGATATACGAGGGCTGTCCGGAAAGTATCCAGCCACATAACATGAAAAATAGAGGCACTGACGGCTGGGTTTTTTCCCAGATAGCCCTCGTATTTCTACGAGGAAGTGGAATTGCTGGATCACATGGTCGTTTTATTTTTAATTTTTTTTTTTGAGGAAACTCCATACTGATTTCCATCGTGGCTGCACCAATTTACATCCCCCCAACAGTGCACAGGGGTTCCCTTTTCTCCACATCCTCGCCAATGCTTGCTACCTCTTGTCTTTTGCTAATCCGTAGACCATCCAGCAGTGCGAGGTGATGCCGCACTGTGGTTCTGATCCGCATTTCCCTGATGACTGCTGACAGTGAACATCTCTTTAGGTACCTGTTGGCCATTCATATGTCTTATTTGGGAAACTGTCTATTTCAGTTCTTTGTTCATTTTTTAATTGGATTGTTGGGTGTTTTGTTTTGTTTTGTTTTGCTATAGAATTGTATGAGTTCCTTATATAATATATTTGATAAGGGGACTGATAGCCAGTGGACATTTTTACAGGAGCCACAGCTGTTAATGGGTTGGGGAAGAAGCAACCTGAGCCATGGTCTGTCAAGTTTACGTCGGTATGAATGGGTTCACTCTACTCTCCTAAGAGACCATTTGGATGACAGAAGAAGATAAAAGCATCCAGGCCCTGGTCCTCAAGGCAGGAGGAAAAGGGGCCATTTTCTATCCTGTTGGTTGCTATCATTGCAGAACAAATCAGGACAAACCTGGGGACCACACACAGGTATTATCTCACAGTTTCTGTGTGTCAGGGATCCCAGCACCGCTTGGGGTCCTCTGCTCGGGGGCCGATGTCAGCCAGAGCTGGGCTCTCCCCTGAGGCTAGAGGTCCTCTCCCGTGCCCATGCAGGTTGCTGGCAGCACTTGAGTGAGAGTCCAGTGCAAGCCAGGTAGCAAAATGAGGCTTACATAAGGTGCTCACAGGACTGATGTCCCATCACATATCTAGTGGTGACAAGCAAGTGACAAGTCCTATCTACACGGGAGGAAGAGGGCATCACACAGGGGTGAACACCTATGGGCAAGGGATCACAGGAACCACCAGTGCTGCCATCGCTGAAACTACAGGACAAATAGTGACAAGATGCCGAAGAGCGCCTTCCCTGCCTTCTTGCTCTCTCTCTCTGCCCATCTGTACACCATGCTTTTCCCACCTTGCGCTCCCACCAGCCCACGGACCATGCAGCAGCTTCTGATCACATCTCTCAGGGTCCCATTTCCCTGGAAACAACGCCAGAAGCCCCGACTGCTCTGGAGCAGGAAACAAGGCCTCCAAGGGGTCTGTGTGCATCAGCAGGTGCCCGTCTGGGGCCCCCCACACCAGGCCCTACTGTGGGAATGGAGAGCAGGGGATTAGCAGCGATGAGAAGAGGCATGACTGTGTTTAAACCTTCTGCCCCATCTAATCTCTTATTGACTGAGAAACATCACAAGGAGGTGTCTGGGAGGAATTAACACTAATCCCTTTCCAACTCGTCAGTGGCTTCGCTTCCCAGCCCTCTCCTCTGCCTGGGTGCTCCACAGGGGATATGTCAGTCACAGAGGATTCTGGGTAATCAATTAAGATGCTAACACGCCACCTTGGAAAATGCATTAGCTCTGATCCCACCAACACATTCTTAAATAAATCACAATAAAAGTGAGATCGGGAGCACCGCAAATCAGTTAAAAGAGGAAGCCAGAAGTGGCGAATCGTAGCATGGCACGGGGCCTCGTCTAAACAGGAGAGGAGATAGAAGGTGGAAATTGGAGTGAACGCAGGGCGGAAAGAGAGAGGGACTCATTTTTCTTCTCCACGTGAATTGTGCTGCTGTAAACTGGGCCAGACAAGGCCCCCAGCAGCCTGCCCAGGGTGGACAGTTAGTGCTGCTAAATTACAGGGGAGATGCACCGTGGTGAAACTGTAATAAGAGCAGGTCCCACATCGGGGTCCTGCCGATTGCAAAGAAGGCTGATCTGTGTCACTTGGCTCCATATTGCCCGGCACAGGGCCTGATACAAGGGAGAGATTCCGGAAGTGTTTGCTAAATGAATCGGTCTTTGTTTTCTATACCACGTCACCTCCCTCCTCGGTCCTCGTCACCCCACCTTCATTCATGGACTCGTCCATTCATCAGGTATCTACTGAGGGCTGCCCATGTGTGCCAGCACTGGGATCATAAATGGTGACAAACAGGAAGTCAGCCCCCCGGTCACGTTCCCCACACCTCCTGCTATTGGACAGAAGTTCATGACAACGAAACGATGGTACAGGTGGTAAATCTTAAGACCCGTAGGAGAGGCACTTAAGCCTAGTTTCATGGGATATAATAACAACATTCTAGAGCGAGTTCCATCTAACGGAAGACCTAGCAGGCGAAAGCAAGACGGGGCGTTGGGCCAGGGGTATTTCGTTTACAGGGAAGACCGTGTTCAGGGGCGCAGTGCCCGATGAGCCCATGAGAGAAAACAGCCCGGGCCAGCACGCAGGAGCGGGCACCAGGCACGAGCTACCAAGTATGAGGAGCGCAGGCGTCAGAGATACAAGCCTGGAGAAACAGACAGGGTCGGGTCTCGGCTGGCATTCTGTACTGACGCAACGGAGACACCTATCTGGAGGGTCTGGGGCAGGAGCGTGGCATGTACAGTTCGTGTTCAAACAGCTTTACTCCGGCATGAAGACTAGATGAGAGGAGGTAAAACTGCAGGTCGTAAAACCAGTTAGGAGGGAGGCTGACGCAACAGTCCAGGGGAGAGAGAAAGGTGCTTGCACGTGGGTAACAGAGGAGGTAATGGGGAGAAGGAACGAGATTTTGGGAACAGACCTGGGAGAACTTCATGGCCAACTGGACATGCGGATGCCTTTCCTCCTGGTATCTATCTCCCCCAGCTAGGTGGACGGGGGTGCCGGTGACTGGGGGCGCAGAAGGAGTCTGGAGGGAAGACGAGGAGGGGTTCAAGTCCATGGGACATCCATGTGGAGGTGTCCACGTGGCTTCAGGAGAGAAGTCGGGGCCAGAGGCATCAGCACATGGTCACGGTGGCCCTGGGGCCAGGTGACGCTATGCAGGCACACATGGGCCCTGCAGCCATGCCCTGGCCTACTCCTTCCTCCTCACCCTGGTCAGACCCTGGGCCCCTGGCCCACAGGTATGGACAAGGCCAAGCTCCACTACAATGGACTCTGTAGCAGCTTTTCTGAGGGGGAAGGACAGCTGCCTCGGCCTCAGGTTTGTGCAAGAGAAAAGCACTCTGCTGTTTGCACCGTGGTGCTTGAGCCAGGAGGCGTATTTGGAAAGGCAGCTATTTTCACACTGGCTGTATCTGCTGCAATTATTTCCTTTCATTCTCCTTTAGTGTTTAGCAAAAACCTTTCTGAAAATATTAATACCAGCCGCTCTCTATTGTAGTAAAGGGATAAAGGAAAAGGGGTTTTGTAAACCACGGGCCCAACCACTGAAAGGGTAACAAACTGGGAGTCATGGGGACTCGGCATGGTCACAGGAGGAACCAGTGAAAAGGGACCCGAGTGGCAGGTAAAACCTTGCGGAATGGGGTTGGGGGCCATGTGCACATCTGAAGATGGTCTCCCACCCTGGTTCTCAGCTCACTGGCTCTGTGAGATCGGGTGTGTGGAAAGACAAGGACACTGGAGTCAGATAGAAATGACATTGGTCCCTAGCAGCACCACTTAACAAATAGAGAGACCCTGGGCAAGTCATTTAGCCATTCTGAGTCTCTGTTTTCTCACAGGTAGAATGGAAATGATGATAACCAGCCTTGCCAGGTTGTTAGAATAGTGTCTGTAAGACTCAAGGCGTCAAGCAGGAACTCCATACATGGTGGCTGCTGTCATTATCATCCCCGCGGTGAAAAACCATAGTAATAAACACCGCTGAGGATTAGCTTTCAGAAACCCAGGATGAACCCCAATGGCCTGAATCGAGGGAACTAAAAGCAGAAGTGGGTCCACTTTGGAGTCAAAGCCAGGCAGTGGATCCAAGCTCCCCGCAACTGTAGGGAGTAAAAGCGCAGCGCCACGACAAAGATGACAGGGAGAGACCATTTAGCTCATCCGATTACTACGAGGAAGGGCAAGCATGACACAGACAAAACAAAACAAAACTCCAGGGTTTTCCTTGTATTAAGCTTCTTTAGAAACGGGACACTGAACACCAGGAGTGAAGTAAAAATCTAAAAATTCCAAACAAAGAACAACTTGTCTTCGAGAAACAAAAATGAGAAAGAACTCACTTATCAATAGATACCAGGAATGCCCAAGAACACAGGGGTGACCCCTTTAAAGCTCTGAAAAGTACAACTGTCAGTCTAGAATCCTCAGAAAAACTGCCCTTCAAAACTAACGGTAAAATAAAGACATTTCCAAAGAAACACAAACAGGGAATCTGTGACCGGCAAGAAATAAAGCCTTTCGGAACGAAGAAACATTATTCCAGATGGATGCATGAAAGTTCAAGAGGAGCTGACAGCACTGAAGAGGGAAAACAGAGAGGGCACGTTAAAAAAATATACTGATGGTTGAGAGCAACAATAATAACTGCTTTGTGAAGAGTACAAAGTATGTTCATGGTAATACCAACAAAAAACTGGAAAAGGTATAAGTAGCATTAAACTGTAATAAAGATGTAGCAGTGTCTGGATGTGACAGAGTATTAATTTTAGGTTGGCTATAATAAGTTAGAATGTATTTTGTAATTTCTGAGATAACCTCAAAAATGATATTGAAAGATAAAAGAAAACAAAACAAAAATCGCGGAGATAAAATGGACTGATGAGAACACGATAAATACCCACCCCCAAAGTCGCAAACAGAAGTGAATAAAGAACAGAAAGAACACATAAAAAAAAAGAAGATAGTAAATTTGATAAATTTAACCTCAATATGTAAGTAGCTGCATTAAATTAAAATAAATATTCCAGTTAAAAGATTGTCAGACTGGGGTAAGAAAAACCAAGATCTGCCTGTGTACTGATTATAAAAAACACATTCCAAACATGAAGGACAGGTTGAAAGTAAAAGCATGCAAAACACAGATCATGCACTATACAAACGCTAAGCAGGTGTGGCTAGACTAGTATCAGAGAAAGGAAACTAAGGAAAAAGTTATCAGGACGAAAAGAGGAATGCATAATATAATGAGTCAATTCAACTGAAACACATCGCTATCTGCAAGTTGAAAGTACTTAATAAAATAGCTTTAATATATAAAACTTGAAGTAGACAGAGCCAATGGGAGATGTGGACAAAACCACAACAAGGGTTAGAAATCACAACACAGTATCTCAGTAAATCACAGAACAATCGGAGAGAAACAGCGAGGCTCCAGAAGTCCGGCAATGTGACACATCTGCTGCAAGTGCACGTGCAACATTTACCAAGACGGACTATACTCTGGGCTACATCGAATCTCAAGGAATTTCCAAGGAAGTAAATTATTTACCGTATTTTGCCATGTATAATGTGCACTTTTTTGTCCAAATTTGACAGGAAAAAAATAAGGATGCGCATTATACATGGGTAGTATAATTTCGTATCTATGTAAATGTTTTTAATTCTTTTACTTATGTTTATGAGTTAAAAGTGCAACTCTAGAAATCAATAATGATATGGAATATGATAATTGGTTTTTATTTTTTATTAAAACAATTTTATACATAAAATTTCTTATACCTGTATCTATTCTTGTGTTTTGTAATTATTAGTTACATAAAACTTCTTGTACCATAATATGTTAAAAAAATAAATGCTAAAATTCCTTTATAATACAAAAAACAAATACCTAAATATAAACAAATAAAAATTTGAATTAAAAAATTAAAACAAAAAGTTTTTTTCCCCTGAAAGTTTGGACCAAAAACATGGATGCACATTACACACAGTAGTGTATTATACATGGCAAAATACGATGATGTGTATACTCCGATGACTGTGGAGTTAAATTAGAACCCAATAACAGAAAGATAACTAGAAAATCTCCAAATAATTGGAAATCAAAGTAACACGCCTCTAAACAACACCTCTAACTGAACACTCGCTAATATTACTGGGCCAAAGTGGCGAGTAACAGGTTTAAGGTCTCATCAGTGTTTCCCAAACAATGTCCAATGAACGACAACAGTCTCTATGCCCACTCGTGCCCAGCCAGCAGAAATTATAATTCGGTAGGTGTAGGTGGGGGCCCAGGGATCTGTTCTGTTTGCATGTTTACTGAGCATGCCAGGCTATGCTCACCTTCAGTAGGGTTTGAGCACCGCCTGGGTTAGTGTGCCTAGGTCTGTGCATCTAAAATTATAGTGTGCATGAGACTCACTTGGAGAGTTATTTTCTTAAACAGGTATATTTTTCATTGAAGTATATTTTAAATACCATAAAATTCACCCATTTCAAGTGTGCAATTCAATGATTTTTAGTAACTTTACTGAACGCCATCATCCATCACTCCCAGGACATTTTCATCCCCCCAGTGAGACCCCTCAGGCCCACTGACAATTCATTCCCATTCCCACCCCGAACAATGAATCTGCTGTCTTTCTGTACACACTTGCCCTTCCTGGACATTGTAAATAAATGGAGTCATGCCACGCGTGGTCTCTCATGTCTGGCTTCTCTCATGCTTTTGGAGTTCACCCGTGAGACAGCATTTGCCAGTAGTTCAGTCCTATTTCAGAGTAGCATTTGGAGAGTTTGTTCATTCAAACCCAGACCTAATACGAGGCTCCACCCCTGGAGACTTACTCGGAATAATCCGCATTTCGAACATGCTCTCTGGTGGTACCGATGCTGCTGGCCCACAGACCAACCTTGACTGCACTGTTCCAGAAAATGCCACACTGCAGCTGCCTACACTAACACACCCGTCTCCTAAAGATCATTCCCCACCAAGTGACAGAATGTCATTAGGAAGGTGCCCCTGGCATATGGGCTCATCCTGAGGAGGCTTATCACCAGAAGGTGCCTCTTGTTTTTACTTTGTCACCTACTGACAAAGGTGTCACTGAACGCAGGTCCCTGACAAAACCTCGGGAGCCACTTAGAAAAATAGAGACGCCAGGTCATTGACACGCGGGAGTGTTACATCTGTCCAAGGACTGGGAGGAAAATGTTTAACTTCACGAATAATTTCAAGGATAAAAACTGAACTCATACTAACCTATCAAACTGTCAATGATACATGAGGGCTGTTCGGAAAAAACCCAGCCACAAACGCCTCTATTTTTCATATCACACAATTGGATACGTTCCAGACAGCCCTCGTAAATGACCAATCTCAGGAAGTCCCAGTGAGAAATGAGTCACACGTCCAATGGCACACAGTAAGCATGATAGAAGTGGTACTTGTTTCGCAAATAAAGACCCCACATTTTCCAAGTATATTAACATGTAAAAATACTCATGAGAGAAATTGAAATGAAAATGCAGCACACAAAACCACGCGTTTTTCTAATGTAGATTAGGATTAACCAGTGTAATTCTAATTCTGCTTAAAATATTTTTAAGATCTATGTATATCTGTGCATAGAAAAGAATGGTATTAACAGCAAGAAAATGTTAACCGGTCAGTTCTGGGGGAGGCTATTCTATGTGATGTTTGTCTTGATGTTTCTGCTTTTCCCAACTTTGACAAAGGGCATGTTCCTAAGCTTCACCCCTAAGTGATGACTTTTGGAGTTAAAGGGAGCATGTCTGTGCCCAACGTCCTGCGGACACTTCATCGTTAACTGGAGGTGTCTGTCTTTCTCCTGCCAGGAGGAGGGACATCACCATGCCGTCTCCGTGTGCTATTTCCAATCCCCAGCAACTGTGCGTGTGTCCAGGACAGACCAAGGATTCTCTAGTAAGGATATTCCTTGGAGCATGTGTTTCAAATCCTGTATTCTGAAGAATTTTGAGAAGTGGCAGAGACCTGGAGACCACAAATTCAAGGAAACAGGAGTCAGGTGAGAAAGCTGAGTCCTGTCGATGTGGACAAACATGGCACTTTGGTGTGTGGACAGTCAGTTCCAGGGACATCAGGGGACTCACCCCACATCCTGTGTGATCAGGGTTTACTGGGACATCTCCAAGATTGTACTGATCTCTGGGCTCGCCGCTGTCACTCACACCTTCTCTTCCCTTTCAGAAGAAAAGCAAAACTCCAGAGGTCCTTCACAATGTGGCCTCAGGTCTCATCACCCTGCTTTAGGTGTCCTATATCTATGACACAATAGGCTACAGCTGCCCCCTGCCCCATCCTATGCTGTGAATGTTTGCACCATGTGCTTTTTTCTCTTAAACACAAAGAATCTTGAACCTACTTTTCCTAGTCTTCTGCCTTTGTCAAAATACATTCCATTTTTCAAGGCCCAAGTGCACTTTCACCTTTGTGCAGCCTTTCCCAATTCCCCAGGCAGAGCAGAGTCCCCCATCCTTTGAGTTGCCGGGCCAGGTGGCAACTACCCAACCGACGCTCTCCTGATGGAGCTCCCTAGACACCTAGAAGGTGAGCTTCCTGAGCTCCGTAGCAGGAGTTCAGTTCACACAGACATTGAAGTATTTTGTTCAGGTCACCTTGGCGGTGACACATCCCTTTCGGCCTCTACAGCTCATACGCTGAAGGGAGAGACCGTCCTTGGCTCATCTGCATGGTGGCAAGAGCAAGTGAAACTCCAATAGGTTACTGAAAATCTCTTAGTTCAGAAAGTTTGAAAATTATCCCAAAGGATCCTGATAACCATCACGAACCTGGATCCTGATAACCATCACGAACCTGGATCCTGATAACCATCACGATCCTGGATCCTGATAACCATCACGAACTTGGATCCTGATAACCATCACGAACCTGGATCCTGATAACCATCACGAACCTGGATCCTGATAACCATCACGAACCTGGATCCTGATAACCATCACGAACCTGGATCCTGATAACCATCAGGAACCTGGATCCTGATAACCATCAGGAACCTGGATCCTGATAACCATCACGAACCTGGATCCTGATAACCATCACGAACCTGGATCCTAATAACATCACCAACTTGCCTGACCGCAGTGAAGTAGGCGGGGCCCAGAACAGAGGCCTGGTCGCGGCTCTGCTCTGTGCTGCGGAAGTGGCAGCTTTCCTGCGTGTACCTGAATGGTTCATTGCTGGGGAGAGGAACAACCCAGTATTCAGCTGCTGGGAGAGCAGCAACTGCGAGCACCCCATTGTCTGGGAGAGGACTGCCGGAAAGGCCCATTGCCTCAGAGAGGAACGACTGAGCACGAAACTGCTGGGAAGAGAAATAATTAGGCCTTCCGTCGTTTAGGAGAGGAGCCATTTACTGTCCCACTCCTTGGGAGAAGGACATTTAAGGACAGGCTTCTACCAGCGCAGGACCCTAGTTTACCTGAAAGTTAGTTTCCAAGCCATTTATTCGTTTGGAACAGAGAACACATTTAGCCAGAGAGACGATGTTTGTAATGATTTGCAGCCCTGCAGGTCTCCAGGGCCTCCGCCTCCGTACTCCATCGGCGTTCCGCTACGCGTGAAGTCGAGCGCTGGCGTGGATTCATCTGAGCCACCCCACGCTCCTGACGGTGCATCAGAAAGGGGACGCGTCCCCAAATCCAGCTCTGGAGCCTGAGAACTTGCACCACCTGCCTTTGCTGCCAACACGTGACCTCTTCCTTCCCTCCTGCTGTCCGTTACGGTGATCTGGAAACCTGAAGTCAGGTTTCCCACGGGCCCACCCACACCCGTGCGTACCACGCCCTCTCCTTCGTTCAGAACGGTGCTTCCGCTTTACTCACTGTGGAGAGTTTCCTCCTCGCCCTCACCAGACTGCAAACCCCTTTACAAGGGAATGTGGCACAGTGGGCACGAGCACAGACCCCGGGCTCTGACGACCTGGGTTGGGCTCTCGACAACAGGACTCCAAGTTTTGTGACTCTGAGTAAGTCACGTGACCTCACTGCACTCAGCGATCTCAGCCCGAAACTAGGGATGGCAATGGCGGTCATCTCCAGGGCTCTGGGAGAGTCACCTGAATCGGCATGTGTTAGCTGCCTGTAGTGCTGCCTGGCCCACGTCAGTAGGGGGTGACATGTGTTTCTATTATGTGGGGTTCAAGAGGAGTCTTAGCCGGTGCTGGACTCCCCTCAGCCCGGGGCGCTGTGAGGGGTCACCCTGCCGTAAATAAGTCATCATCAACGTAAGGTGCGGGGCTTCCAGCCGTGTAGCAGGCGGCCAGGCAGGGAGGCCGGGGCGACGCTCTCCAGAGACCAGCCACACGAGGTATCTGCGCTCCGCCTTCTCCCGAGACCCCGGGCGTGCTCCTCGGCCACGATCCCAGGCAGCTCTGACTCCCGCCCGCTCAATGCTCAGCCTGGAAATGAGCAGGTGGCGTTTTCCACATCAGCGCTGTGCTTGGGAGAGTCTACCTCCCGGTGCGGAGAGACCTGTGGAGCCCCTGCAAGGGGGGCCGGGCTGAGAGGAGCAGTGCCCCCATGACCGCACCCCACAATTACGACTCTTGACAGCAGAGGCTCTGGGAAGCCAGCTAAAAATGCTGAGGCTGAGCCTCAGCCCAGATGTGGTGCGCGGGGCCTGGGAAAGTCCTCTCCGCCATCTCTCCAGACGCCCCCGGGTATCAGCTGCTGGCTTGTGCCATCACGAGAAAAAGCACTGCAAAGGGACTTAGGAAGTGAGGGATCAGAGTGCATTGAATACCCATTTTTAACAAGTTCCTCCAGTGATTAAGGCAGAGAGAGACACACACAGAGAGGGAGCGCATATAAATACGAGAATAGACGAGAATGAATGTGTCTGCCCAGAGCACGTTTTACATCAAGTCCTCACACACGTGCCCATAAACACGCACCACTGACCCGAAACAAGAGTTTCAGGAAACAACGTTTGCTAAACCTCCCCAACACAGCTGGAGTATCTTCTAGCTTTTCTGTCACACGTTTCTAAGAATCCTGGTCACATTCGAGCAAGCTGTTGGTTTTCCCTCCCCTAATGGACTGCAAAGAGCACAGGTGTAGAGGTATTAAGGGCGGTCAGGGCGTGGGAATGAGGGAGAGCAGAAGCGATCAGGGCCTGGGCTTTGTCTCTTTGCCGTGAAAGCCCCGTGAATGTTATTGATCAGAAAGAGGATATAACGCGACCCCTTTCCTCCTGTCGCCTCAGCGATGATTGTTCTGTCCCTTTTACGAAATGGATGTCGTCTACCCCCTAAGATGACCCAAACTCCCAGGGAAAGCAATTGAGAACAAGAATCGGAGTCAGGCAGGAGCCCAGCACAGTGACCTGGGAAAAGAGGCCAAGGTCAGATGATTTCTTCTGCTATTTGTGGGGACTCTCGGGTTTATAGCGAACGCGGTTGTTTCTCGTGTAGGAAACACTGGGCGCGGGTCAACGTGAATCTTCAAGGAGTCGGGAGAAATTACGTTGCGCCTCGCGGCCGAAGCACCTAACTGTCCACCCGCTTTTGCTCATTCAACACACATCTACTGGGTGTCTGGTAGAAGTAGCAACAGAGCAGTCCACAAAAAAAAAAAAAAGGAGAAAATTCCCTGACTTCACGGAGCTCACATTCCAGTGAAAGAAGGCAAACGATACAAGGGCTGTCCAGAAAAAACCCAACCTTCAATGCCTTTATCTTTCCTGTTACATGGCTGGACACTTTCTGGACGGCCCTCATACATTCCAGAGATCACTGTGTATGACACGTTTCTCGGTCCCGCTGTGTGGTGATACCGAAGTTTATTCAACCAGGACTCTGCTGGTGGACATCTAGGTTTCCCTACTCTCCCATGCACCTCTCTTTCTGTCCCAGAGTACTGTTATATTCTCCTTTACATTTTATGAAAACTTTGTAGACAGCAGGAATCTCCAAAGACCAGTTTTTAGGTAACAGGCGAAGAGAAATACACCCTGTGTGTATCTCGTTTCAGCTTGACGAGCGTTGCTGATCCCGTGCTACGTCGAAGCACTGTGTTAAGTGTCACAGGAGACACCAGGATAGAACCATCCTGCCCTCAAGGGCCCCAGGTGGGTCCACAACACAACAGGTAAATAACTGTGTAATAGCAGGCAGAGAAAGCTGAGCGTCACAAGAGGATTACAGGTGGAAAGATGAAGAAAAAGCAAGTGATCGCTTACAGCTGGGAAGAATCGGATAGGACTCACGATGGAAGCAGACTGCATCCTTTAAAAAATTACGAAGACTTTGACACAGACAGAGGAGGCTGGGCGTCCCAGAAGCTTATGGGCACGGTTATGGGCATGCCGAACGTCTGCTCAGTGTTCAAGGTGAAGCTCGAGGTGTTCAAAGGGAAGTGCTGAGAAGTGCCATACGGACAGCACGGTGGTGAAGGCCGGGGCGTCAGGCACTGAGTCACCTGTTACCCTCTGGTCTTGGGCAAGTTCAGTCCACCTGGCCCGTATCCTGGACCAGTTCATCCTCGCCCCGGTGAGTCGTGAAACAGAACTCTGCAGGGTCTGACGCTGTGTGTGGTGACCTCCTTCCTAAAATTTCACCTTGGACTTCTGAGATGACCTCCCCATTTTCAGAAACAAACTCCCTAATCTGCCTTTCTCCTAAGGACACGGGGACAAACAAGCTGCAGAGGAAACCTGGCCTTTGTTCGCAGTACAGAGCCCTTTCGCCCAGGTACCTACCTCCTTGGCTTCAGGGTGTGCTGGCTACTATGGTAACCGCCTCCGTTACACACACACACACACACACACACACACACATACAGCACATACACGCACACACTCACGCGCACACACACTCGCACACACACAGTCTCTCCTCCACCCTGCACCCCAGACACCTCAAAAGGACTTTGCAAGCCGGGGGTGCTGCTTTGCACCTGCAGCGTCTCCTCCATCCCTGGGTACATGCATACGTCCGTAAGGAGATAAGATTCCCCGACGATCCTTCCCTATGCCAGCACACCTGACTCTCGGCTGCCATATCAAACTCCTGCAGACATTGTGATGTCAAACTACCTTTCCTGTCCTCAAGAACAATAATGACAGCTTGACAACTGACACTCTAACACGTGCTTAGCAAATATTCATTGATCGCCTATTCTGCACCAGGCAATGTTCTCGGCACTGAGGGTAAAGGAGTGAACCAGACTCCCGACGGGGCCGTGATGGAGCAGGCCATGAACACGCTACGCATTCGGCTGACGGTTTACGTCCATCGGATGGCTGAATCCTCGCAAGAGGCCTCTGAGGTCAATATTGTTAAGTCTGTTATATCGGTGAATACATGAGTGGTGCTTAGATGAACTAACTTGGTACCTGAGCTGGTATCCTGCCCTGCCTCTGCCTCGCTGTCTGATGTTATGCAAGTTTCTTAGATCTTCTCTCTGACTCACACTCCCTGTCTGAAAAGTCGGGATTATGGTGACTACCTCATAGTGCTTCATGAGAAAGAAAGAAGCTCTTACCTGGGAAGAAAATAGAACAGTGCCTGTTGTATTAAGAATAATTGCTAACACAACTGTTAGCAATTATTATGTTTCCAGTCTGATCCCATTCATTTGTTTAAGGATTTGTCCCATTAGGTCATGAGATTCGAAGGATCTGGATGTCGTGTTGTGGACCGCAGAACTCGCATGTATAAAGTGGGGTGAATAACGCTTACTTTGCAGCTGAGTTGCAGGACTGGAGAGAATGTTTTATGTTTGTATAAAGCACACAGCACAGCTCCTAACCTTAGTAAGTGCTCCATAAATTTCTGGATTACAATTATTATTGCTACCACTGTTCCCACTATTAGCATTACTCTCTGACAATTAGCACACTTCTAGCAAGGGAGAGAGTGTTCAAAAGGCATTTTGTGACTCACGTGGACTAAACTGGGCTAGAATTGATCCAGAAGCACCCCGACCGCCCATGGGCCCCGAGGGATCACCACCGCTTCCCTCGGCCGCCTGGGCGGCCACTCAGCACTCACTGTGGTTAGCACTGGGCGGCGAGGGCTCGCCTTGCTAACTGCTTAAAAACTAATATTGGGTTTTCAAAAACTGCTCTTTAACGATCTTGAACAGCCTCCAGAAAACCTCATTAGCGGGCGCCAGACCCCTCGGGCTGGGCAGAGGGGTGTCTGCATGCACACTGGTGCTCCCGGCTCTGATGGGAGGCTGGGCACATGCCTGCCCCACCACCAGGTCTCTGATGGGTCGGCCCGTCCTCCCCGGTCCACACTGCGTGGGGCCCTGGGTCCTCTGGGAAGAGCACGGCAGTCACCCACCAGCGGACCCTCTGGAGTCCCCTCTCTTCCCGCTCTGCTCCTCCCTGGTCCTAGGAACGAGGCATCATTCCTCAGCTCGGACACCCAGCATGGCTCCCTGTCGCCTCTGAGTGGTGGCCTCTGAGCTCTTCCCCAGGGGCCCCTTTCCAGCCCCTCACTTGCTCCTGATGACTCCCCAACACTGAGTGACTGTCTACGCCGAGTCAATTAGGATGTCCTGTCCCAGACCAAGGTGTTTGCTCTGGTTTCCCTGCTTCTAAGCTTTTGCAGGTGCAGGTCCTACCATCTAGGCTGCCACTGCTCACTGCACAGCTGTCCCTGCCGCAGGGCTGGGGGAAGGAGAAGGAACTCCGGGTGTGGCCTCGATAGACAGGGGCTCTTAGCCTATTTTTGCCCCTAGATGATTGTTTGACTGAGTGCAAATACATCACTCCGGGGGGTCTTCCTCACTGTGCAAGACATTCAGTGTTTTAGACCGTGGTCCTATGGACACTTTGGGCCATTCTGTGGTTGGGATGGTGGGGGCTGCCCAGTGCATTGCAGAATGGTTAGGAGCAGCTGGCCTTCTCCCGGGATGCCAGGAGCTGCCCCTTCTCCCAGCTATGACAATCGAAAAGTACATCTAGACATTTTGAAATGTCCTCTGGGGAGCAAACTTGCCCGCAGTTGAGAAGCTTTGCATTACACTGATGATGCGAACCTCTGTAATAATCTACCTAGGGTACTTTAATTTCTCTCTTCACAGGTCTAGTCGCCTTTTAATAAAAACAATAGCTGCTGCCTACGTAGCTCCTGTCAGATGCCTAGCGTTGTCTTTAAGAAATTCACTTATGTTAACTAACTGACCATCATCTACCCCATAAAGTAAGTGCTTTCACTGTTCCCATTTTACAGATGGGGACAATGAGACACAGATAAGCTAAATAACTTGCCCAAGGTCAGTCGTCAGTAGTCATTTCCAGGCACTGCAGCTCTGGATTATCTCTTACAAACCCACGACGCCTCTTAGAACGAGCAGGTGCTTTGCAATGAGGAAGATTTAAGTTCCCACTCGCGCTCTGGCACCCAAGGGCTCCAAAGTGAATCCCTGACTTCCTTTCGCAGCAAAACAGAGATGATGATTAATACCTTTGTTGCGGGATGGGTGAAGTTCAAAAATAAGACACACGAAGCTCCTAGAGCAGGGCCTGGCCCACAGGAGATACGAAACAGAGAGGACTGATGGCAGTGGCGACAGAGATGAGGAGAGGAGCTGAAAGGCCGGCGGGGAGGAACTGTCAACTGCTAGAAAGGTCAGTGGCTTCTTTCTTCTGTTTTCCCAGGATGCAGACAGTGCCTGGCATCCATGCTGCATCTCTGGCTTTCCGGGACCCTAAGCATGGGGTGGTAAACGACAGCTCACAGGACAGCCCAGCCCCGCCCCCGCCCCGTTTCTGTGAAGTTTCCCTGGACGCAGCCCCGCCCCTTGGCTCACTCACGGCCTGTGCCGGCTTCCACACCACAACGGCAGAGCGGGGCGGGGGCGACGGACACAGACGGCCCACAAAGCCGGACAGACGTGTCCTGGGCCTTTTACAGAATTGGCGTGCCTCCTCCAATGTATGATTTGGCTTGTCAAACGCCAGCGGTGAAGATCTCTCATACCCTTTCTGGGCTCAAATATGCACATTCTGTGTTGTTCTGAGCCCCCAGTTCCAAGCTCACCTGTTGCGTGTTACGCTTGGGGACTGATTTCAGGCAGCTCAGGCTTTGTGGCTGCTTCTCCCCCATCCCCTTCCCTCCGGTGAAGGCGGCACTCGTGCTGTCAACAGGGAGGTGTCCCACACCTGCTTCCAGAATGTGCTTGCTTGGCACTGCTGCCAAGAGCTGTCATCTGAGGCTCTCTCGGCCAGCCCGGCTGCCAGTCTCCAGGCTGGAGAAATGACACCAAACTCAGGCTCACGGGGAATCAAGGGGAAGACGTGGGTGGACCCGGAGCCGGGCCATCGCCTCAGTCCTCCCTGGTGGCGCCAGACACCGTGGGGCCTCTGCAGGCACCGCCACGCCACCTGCCACGGGTCAGAACTCCTTTCCATCTTGGTCAGTGAGGGAAAGACAAACTTCTCTTTGAAGAAGAATTCAGAAACTGGAGGAGGGAATAAAAGAAACACCAAAGCACCGAGAAAAAGGGGTTCTGAGTCAACTCTGCTTCCTAAAGACGGACGCTTAATTTCTAACATAGCTTCCAAGTCAGAATTCCGTTATTCCACAGAGTGATGTTGTATCAACGGAAATGGTGTTGGTTTAACAAATGTAGTTCAGGGCCCTGACAGTCCAGCTGTGTAACACTGAGTGAGGCGTCTGAGGGAAGACAATTCTCCCCAGAACACCCTAAAGCGGGTTCAGATGCTCTTGCTATTGCTGCGAGGGCATCTGAGAAGATGAGCACCTATCATTTTCAGCTCCTGCTGGAAGGAGTGGTCTCTTTCAGAAGGAAGGAGCAGGAATAATCAGTGGTTACCATAATGAGCTACTACTGTTTAAAAGCATACAATAAACCATCCATTTCCACACACACCAAAGCATGTCATTATTTACAAATGCCAGGCCCAGAGGGCCCATGCTGTGGGCCAGTTTCCATTTTTCCTCTGAGAAGGACAGGGACCTATCGGTTCTAAGATGCAACTTTCCCTTCGAAAGGCCCTAAATTCCTAACCATTTCTTCTGGTCACTTTCCCAGCGTCTGGTGAGACCGGCTAGCACACTGGAGCTAAGAGAGTGGGGATAAGCTAAGGGGGAACCTGAATAGTCACAGTTGCCACAGAATCAGGCACTCCACTCATTGCTTTCTGTGCTTGATCTTATCTAATGCTCCTCACGACCCAATGAGGTAGATATGATCATTACCAGGGCCAGCTAGGGTGAGGAGGCAGGATGCCTATGGCTACAGCTTTAAGGAAGCACTCACTCTGAGCCAGCGGCTCCCCTCTACTGACATAACCTCAAGAGGGAGCGCCTCCTTCAACTCTGTACCCAAGTCTCCTCGCTCACCTCGGCCTCATCCTGGCCCTCATAGATGAGATGGTCCTAAAGGTTGTAACTAACCCAAATTTACATTCCTGACAACTGACAGAGCCATGATTTAAACCCAGTATTCCCGACTCCAGACAACTCACCCTTAAACACTAGCAACGCCACGTTGAGCGTGAGCGATGCAGGTACCATGGAAACAGGGCAGAAGTCTCTGAAAAGAGGCGAGAGCAGCTGGTAGACCAGACATCTTTAGAAACAAGACTCCGCCTCACTGGGTGCGCATCCACCCAGGACCACGTGCTGACCACAGCTGGAGGAAGGCAGCCACCTCCCTTGCCCTCCCCAGTGTGCTGTCAGTGCCACCTCCTCTGCTCTGTACCTCTTCTGTGGCACCTGCCAGACTTCCCAGTGGAACACACCTGTGAGTTCCTCTAGCACTCCTCAAAACCTCTTCCAGATCATTAAAACCTAAAATAGAGCGTTACCCAACACCTCCATGGCGCCCTTCAACAAGGGATTGTCTCCCAACTGGATACACTGTTGTGCGTCGCTTCCTAGTTGAGATTTTCTACACCATAAACGTTCGGGAAAACTGGCAGACTTCTTTTCCATTCCCAGGTGAATTTCAAATTTCCCAAGACAGCTTATCTAACTGTGTCTGTGTTCTAGTCAATCACAAAGATCTAAGTATAGAAAAAATAAATCTATCAGGCTCCTAGAAAATAAGAAAAGGATCAAATGGCGTTTGATATTTGATTGGCAAGTACTTGCTGGGCTGTGAGAGACTCTGTGCAAGACTTTGCCAAGGATACAAGGACACACGTGCTGAGCTGCTGAGGTTCTGCCCTCCCGTTGACTTAAATTTGTGGGCCAATCAACACCTACCAATGGGTCCATGCTACCACAAACACAGAGACACATTTCTACTACTTGAGTAGGGGAAACATGACAAAATGACCTCCAAATCTACCCAGCCACTTGCTTTAGCTTTTATTCCCCTGATTATATGAAGTGGCATTTTGCTTTATTATTTAACAGCTAAGCATCTATCTTATATCCCAAATTTGGGAAGCAGGGGTCTGCCTTATCCTATCAGGCTCACCCAGCTCCTCTCGTACCCTTACGTAGACGATGGCATAATGCAAAGAAGGTGGACTTTGGAAGGAGTCAGGTCTTTGTAGGAAAAGATGAGCTGGAGCAGGAAGATCCCATCCTGCTGATACCAGCTAACACTTCTATAGCACAGAGCATGTGCCAGGGACTCTTCTGAGCGCTTTATATAGACTGACTCTGATTCTGTATAACTTTTCAGAAACTCTATGAGGTAATCATGATTATGATATTTACTTTATCAGTGAGGAGAGCTAAGGCACAGAGAGGATAAGTTACTTGTCCAAGTTTGCACAGCGAGAGAGAGGTGGAGTCTGGACAGCCCTGGCAGTCCAGAGTGAGAGATTGTGCTCTTAACTACCACACTTCACTGCTTCTCATATAGAATCCTTGGATAAAAGTAATGACAACAAAAATATAAATGCAGTTGCATTTGAAAGCAATAAGAATGACTGCCAGGTGCCACAAAGAGTGAGGGGCTGAAGTGAATATCCAAATTGGTATTAGAACAAAACAGGGGACTTAGGAATTGTGACTAGGGTTTTGATATCCATCCAGAAACAGGAACTGAGACCTCGGCTCCCAGGTGGCCAGAGAAATCCTCCTGGCATCGAATTCACAAAATCTCTGAATAAAGTCTAAAAAGAAAATTCTCCAGAGGTTAGAAATGACGGTAAATAAAGAAAGATGGACCAGAAGGAAAATGATTGTTTTCCCTAGGACTATCTGCAACTCCTGGGGACTCCAAGAACTGAGGTTGTAACCAACCAGGCACCCATGGGACCGAACACAAAACCTAGGACTCGCTCAGGGTGGAAGTGGGGTCTGGAACCCCTATGTAAAGACAAGACTCTCAAAGGTGATTAAAGAAAGATAAATTTAAAAAGAAAAAAAGAAACCTGCTCTCTGAAAAGCAAGACTGAACTGTTTGCTTATCTCTGGGTAAAGCAGATCAGTGTCTTGCCAAGAATCTACCCATAAGCCTATCCACACATGAGTTTGGGTCAAAAATTCATGTGTGATATCTAGTTCAAAAAACACCCCAAACCAAATGTGTAGCTGAAAACAGTCCCTAGAAAGAATAGGGAGAGGAAGGCCATGTTTATCAAGATCATTTTCTGAAAAATCTTTATAGACTCACTGCAACACATGATTCCATAGGTTCAGGCAATCTACTGATTCCCAGAAAACAAACATGCACTTACTGTCAAAGGGGCCACAGACTGACAGCTGACTTCTCATCCACAAAAATGGAAGCCAAAAGACAAAGGAATAATATCTTAAACATAATGAAAAAAATCTTTGACAATCTAGAATATATGAATTCAAAGAAACCATCTTTTAAAAACAATCGAAAACAAAAGGCATTTTCAGACAAAAAAAACGTGTAACATTTATTACTGAGACCTCTTTAAAGTGTGTACTTTGAAAAGAAGAAAAATTGGGTCTCAAATAAGGCATGAGATTCAAATAGGGATGGCGAGGCAAAAAAGAAAAAAAGGCAATGTGGGTGACTCTAAACACTCCGGGAATACACAGGGCTGCCCAGAAAGCATCCAGCCATGTAACATGAAAGGTAGAGGCACTGACGGCTGGAGTGTTTCCAGACAGCCCTCGTAGGAGCATAAAATGATGTCTTATTTGTGAGGTTAAAAAGAGCTAAAAACAGGCTCTTGAGCCATGTTCCTGCTCGAACCCGCTTCTACCTCTTAGGAGTGGACTTGCCCTTTTAATAAACTATCTCTTTGTTTCACCTTATTTTCCTTTCAATAAACTGCTTCTTGGTTTCACCTCTAAGAAAAAGAAAAAAGGAACTAAAACCAGACATCATTTTATTATTGGAGAGTCAGCTGCATAAAAACATTATTTTATGGTCCTTTTATGATTCAAGAAGATAATAAAGATAAAATTTAGATTTTTTAAAAAAGTTAAATATACATGTTAAAACTTCTAGGATAATCACTAAAAAAAAAACAACAAAAAACAACAACAACAAAAAAAACAGAAATAACTAACTTTAACCCTAGTTGTAAGAAAAATACAATAAAAAAGACCTTGGAGGAGGACTGAAGCTAGCTGCCCACCTGAACTGGAGGAAGAGAAATTCAAGTACTGGGTAAATGAAGCCCCAGCCCTGTGCCGCGAACTACGGAACCCAAATGAGCACGGTCCGTGTGGTTTAGGAACCCCCAAACTTGGAAATGTGTAAAACCTTTGGTCCAGAACAAGTAAATTCTGTAGGTCCCCTGCAGAGGCAAATGAGAAACTACTGAAGAGGATGTCTCTGTAAGTCAAGACAGGTAAGGTTCACCTGTAGGGAAACAGGTGCCACTAAAGACAAGCCTGCAGTAAAAATTACAAACTGCAGGAGGAACTAGTGTCAATGAGATGCAGCAGATACTGCAAACACCACAGTCATACCACAAAAACTATGCATAATAATTTTAAAAACGAGCATTCTGTAGATACAGAACTCAGTTTTAGTGAAGTTTAGCTGTCTTTGTAGCATCCACTATATTACATTTTATCCAGCATTTTGACATTTTTGTTCAACTTACGTTGTGTTTAAAATATTCAAAGAGATAGAGACAGAGGGTCAATTACATAATAATTATGAAAAATTACTGACAGATTGAAAGAGAATCAAACACAAATTGTAGAAATGGAAACTACAGTAATAGAAAATAAATAAAACCTCAGAGTAGGTTAAATGGTAAATCTATTCATTGAATTTCACTGCTACCATCTACTAACTAACCTTGGTTAGGCAAGACATTTTATTGCTCCTAGCCTTAGTTTCCACATTTACACAATGGTCTATTCATAGCTATCTCACAAGGTTATTGTGGCATTTAAATGAGTAATACACAGAAAGCCTGGCACATCCCAGCCTTGTTCCTTTTCTGCATTCCTGCCTAGACTTTGCCCTGTACTATAGTTATTTTTATACTTGACTTTTCCATTACTAGACTATAAGTCCTTCGCAAGCAAGACTTAATACAGAGTTTGCATACAGTCTGAAGAAATAAAGTTTTATATAATATACATCATATTACATAAAACACACACAATATCCCCAAACTATACTTCCTCATGTAAACAAAGACTCTGCAGTATTTAGAAGTCAATGGCATTTCTACTAATTATTTCTAATATAGACACCAAAAATTATGTGAAAAGCTATCTTTAAATTAGCCTAGGTTCTTGAAGAATACCAAAAAAAAAAAAAAAGAGAGAGAGAGAAAATGAAAATGAAAGAAAAAGAGAAAGTCGAGGGTCAGTCAGTATCAAATACAGTAAAAATTCTGAACAACTGCCCCAAACTTAGAATGATGGCTCCTGGCATTGAGCCACACTTCTTAATATTAAGGTAGCTCAGCAGTCAGCAAACTTTTTCTGTTAAAGACCAGAGACTAAATATTGCAGGCTTTGCAGATCACATGGTCTCCATTGCAAATTCTCCACTGCAGTGCACAAGCAGCCCCAGACAATATGTAACACATCCGCCCAGCGGTGCTCGAATAAGATTTTATCAAAACGGTCGGCAGGCTGGGTGTGGCCTCCAGGCCAAGCGGGCCAATGTCAGAGGTAGGCTTCTTTATCTACGTCTTTGTTCCACTTAGTTCCGGCCTTTTCTAGTCTTCACCATACTGTATGGACATTGTCACTATGCACATGTGACTCTACAACTAGACCGTGAACTTCTCGAGGTCAGGAGCACAACTGAGTCACTTTTGCAACCCCCAGCCCTCGCTGGCCAAGGCGTGGCACAGGGCAGAGGCTTTGTAAGTATGTGAGAGGTGGGGTGTAATTCCCCTCCCCTTGAATCCATACAGGTCTTAGGGTCTTACTGACTTATTAGAAAGTGACAGAATGACATGGGGTGGGGGGTGGGGGAGACTTCTGAAGCTATGACATAGCTGTCAAAGCTTCTGCCTGGATCTCTTGGGATGCTGTCTGGAAGCCCCGAGCAGCTCTGCTGGACTGCTCAGCAGAAGGGAACTCTGAAGAGACAAGAGCTGAGACTCCATGGAAAAGGAGAGTGACCTGAATGAGGCTGGCCTTCCAGCACCACCATCAAGGCAACGAGCACGTGAACAAGCCACATGGAACCCTACAGAGTCCAGCCACCAGCCGAAAAGCCTGCGTGACCGTGCAGTGTGGTACAGAAACGTCACTGAACAGAGCGCCGTCTCAACTCCTGCTCATTGCAGTCGTGAGAGATCACAGAGGGGTGGCTGTTTCAGGCCACTGCATTTTGGGGTAGTTTTCTATACAGCATCTGGTTACTGGAACACGTGGAGATGTAACCAATGAGGGAAGTGCCATCCACGTCTCTCTTCTGATGGTCCTAGAATTCTCCTGTTCTGTCTTCTTTCTTAGGGGTCCCTCCTAGCTCCCATTCACCTTTGAAGACTCTGCCTTCAGTATCTAGCAAAGCCCTGCTGCCTACTCCCCGCCCCCCACACACACACACACAAAGAAAGGTCTTTTGGACTCCACGGCTAATACCTTCAAATCTCCACATCAATCGAGGGTATTTCCTGTACCACCACCTGGAAATGCTTCCATCACTACCACCGAAAATTGTTTAAATCTCACCTGGGTATTCCCTTTTTATGGTCTTGTGTTTGTGGAAGATTGGGTTGTATGACCTCCAAGTTCTCTTCCAGCTTAGCAAGTCCAAGGTCACATCTGGGATATCTGAGCACTTACTCAAGTCAGGTCTAAACTTCTCCCTAGAGATGTATCATGGATAGGGCCTGGGGCAAATCCAGAGGGTCACTTCATGCATGGAAGAAAGGCCATTGGTTTGTGGTTCTCCATAAGCTCTGCATCTTGCGGCACTGTGTACCTGGACAACCTGTGGGTCTGGGCTGCAGGGAAGGGACACCACTTGTCCCTCTGCCTTTTTATGGAGTGAACATGAGAGTGGCCTGAAGAGAGAAATGAGCATGTAGGACTTGGGGACAAAGCAGGCTGAGCCTAGGTGCCAGATGTTTAAAGGAGCCCTGGGGATGACCAAATGCCCAGTACGTGCAGACCTCGGGAGTGGGTATCGGGCATAGTCCCTCCCACTAGGGGCGGGGCTTAGGCCCAGGTCGCTGGTTGCCAGGCAACTTGAAGAGAGCTGGAGGGATCGAGCAACCCCTGCATCTGCACGAGGACCCTTGCTCCCTTTTTCTTTCCTGCCCACCAAACCACGGGCTCTCCTGTTTTGTCTATTGGCCAAAACACCCCTAAACCACCTTCCCTGTTGCGAGGCCCCATCGGCTCTGCCCAATGAGGAACGAATGTGCTCCCGGACTTCTCAGCACTCGTAAGAGTTTCTTTTTCTCCCGCTGCACCCATGGGCGGTCCTTCATGAACCCACAGCAGGTGCTCCTTAGTCCTTTCCTTTTCCCCTTTCAGAGGAACTGTAATCGGCTGCGCTTTAATTAGGAGCTCCCTCAGGGTACCCCGGCTTTCTTCCATTCCCAGAAATTTGCAGATTCCCTCTTAGTGCACCAGGCTGATTTGATTTCTCAATTCCCTAAAATTTGCTGTCTCAAAGCCTAATGCCCTTGGAGTGATGAGTTCTGAGTCTGTCCCTCTCCTCTCCCTCCTGTGCGGAACCCAGGCTCCAGGCACCGGGCAGGCACGTTTTCTCCCGGTTCGGCTTTCTTTGTAGGGTGGGTAGGCTGGCCCTGCAGGCGGAGCCTGTCCTGAGTGGGCAGCTCTGCTACAGCAGGAATGCCCGGAGGCAGCCTAGCGCAGGTCTCGGTGTAGCATCTCGTTCCCTGAATCACTTCCTCTGTGAATTTTTATCAGGCTCCTACCATATGCCCTGGATGTATAGTGGTTAATGTGCTTCTTAATTTCTTGGAAATTATTACCTAATGGAGACACCAATGAATGAAAAGACCATTAAATGCCCTGAGGTGCTGTGCGAAGTGCTTTGAGCAGAGCAGGACCCCGACCTAAGCTGCATTTACCTGGTCTCTGGGGAAGAGGAGGGTTTCTGGAACGAACAACACTGAAATTGAGACCTGCAGGGTAAGCAGGAGTTTCAGGTCAAGGAGACTGGGGATAGGCTGAGAAGGCCGTGGAGAAGAGAGGAGAGTATTCTAGGCAAAAGGAAGACCCCAAGGCAAGCTTCTCCAATCTTCGGCCCACGGGCCACAGGCGGCCCAGGACAGCTTTGAATGCGGCCCCACACACATGTGCAAACTTTCTGAAAACGCTATGAGTTTGTTTTTTTTTTTTTTTAGCTCATCAGCTATCGTGAGTGTGAGTGTATTTTATGTGTGGCCCACGACAGTTCTTCTTCTTCCAATGTGGCCCCAGGAAGCCACCCCTGCTGGCCTAAGGCAAGAGACATCGAGGCTTGTCCTGGGACCTGCAAGTCAGTCAGCCACCGCTGCTGGAGTGTAAAGCGGTGGCCAAGGAGTTGGGGAGGGGGCGGGGGGAGGCGTGTTGCGGGCTAAGGATGGCGCCATAGGCCGAGCCCAGTGCAGGCCAGAGCCAGTGGACCCTGCTGCCATCACCCTGCCTCTGGTAGAAGTGGGTCTCTCCCCTTTCCGTCATGTACAGTATGGGGTTCAGGACCTGGTACACCATGCTCCCCAGAATCGTAGAGCCCTTATGTGTTCATACTGCAGTCAAGGCTTGTCGCGGCAGCAGGTGCCACCAAAAGCACGCAGCACCTCTGCTCTCCAAAGTCTGCGATCCTCCTGGCCAAGGAAGCAACCCTGGGAAGGCAGAAGGGGACCAATGGAGAAGGACATGGGAATGCTGACAGCCTCGGCGGGGCGGGGGGCGGGAGCTAGGGGCGTGGGGCGGCTGAAGCAGCCACGGTGATGGGGCAGAGGCCGCCCGCCACCGTCTACGGTCTGCACTCACTACATCCACGCATGGCCCAACGGGTGGACTCGATTATCAATACCTGTCACAGGTGCACACGGGTTGCCTGTTCCATTTTTTGAAGTTTTGAAGTTTCAAACTTTGTCTCAGGAGCTTCTTGTTGGGCTGGAGGGCAGAAGAACAGAGGAACAGGGCAAAGAGGGCACCTGGGTTTGCCATCTGTTTCATCCAGATTCCGGGCGAAGCAGAGGACAGAGCTCTGCAGGAGGGTCCAAGGCCAGGAGAAATGGGAGTTCGGGAAGATCACAGCTCAAAGCCGGCCTGGAGTTACGGACGCGGAGAGGAAAGACAGGTTCTGGAAGACACCAGAAGTAGAAGCTGATCAAGGGACCAAACCACAAAACTCCAGTAACAGACTGGACCAGACTATCAGCTACTGAACATTACCAATTACCAATCAATTGAGAACACTGTTATCAATGTTACTTGACAACAATGGAAAACGTCGTCATCGTTACTCGATCACAGTGATAACTACTGTACCGACTGACGGCACGGTCAGCGATTGCCCTCGATAGTAGCAGCGTGCACTCACGAGGCCCTTGCTGTGGCCGAGGTGCAGCATTTTGCAGACGACGGACGCGCAGACGCCTACTAAGAGCTGGCTAGCGTGTGATGATGTAAGTAGGTACAGAGACAGCGGGACTGTCTGTCTCCCCATGCCCTCTGCTGAGAAAATAAAACCTAATGGCTTCGAAGCCCTAATTGGGCAGAGTGCTTCTGAAGTTAATAGAAAAGATCCAGGAAGAGCAGGAAAGAGACAACAGGCACCCTTGCCGGATTGAAAAAGTACACTAATGTGAAACCCAGAGTCTTCCATGTGGCCTGGGTGAGGACTATTGGCCTAAGACTGTCCTAACCCTTACAGGGCAAGGTATCTGATTGTTTACTTATTTAGTTTATTATTTTACTACTCGGAGCTACTGAAGGCAAACCGGGGGGTTAACAAGTCAAGAAGGAGCCCAGGGCAGATGATCCCCTCGTCTTTCCTTGACCCCGACTTCACCTCCACAGTTTTCTATCTGCCCCTTCCCAGCAGCAGAAACAGCTGCAAAAACCCTGAGATGCAAAAGGAGGCTGGACGAGTGAGCACCGCTGGGGAGGAAGGGCAGTCTGGGAAGAGGGGCAGGGCGTGGTGAGAAGGGCAGCAGGCTGCTCTGCGGCTTCCCCGGCTGGGAGGTCGTCTGCCGGGGCGCCCGTCTGCCGGGGCGCCCGGGGGCTGGCAGCTGGTTCTCCGAGCTGCTGGGAAAGCCCAGTTATCCAGAACGACTGCAACCAGATAGCTGAAAAGATGGTGGAAGGAGAGAAAGCTTTACTCACGAAAGACGCGCACTTAAGGACGTGGTTTCAACCTAACATGTATTAATTAATGCTCACGTGTTTGCCTTTTGCCACGGGGCCCCCATTTTTCTCCCCGTATGGGCCTGCAAATTGGATACCCCAATCTTCTTGTATAAATAAGCCTCTTTTACATTTCAATGTCTAGTCCCAAATCCTTTAAAATGGAGTGAGAAGGCAGAGATGCGCAGGAAGCAGCTGAGTGAAGAATCCCTCTCCGTTCTGTTCTGTTACCTCAAGTTTACCTGCTCCAACGACATTTTAAATGGCTTGGCTTTTTGAGTCCTTCCGAATAACTGGGCTTAGTTTTTATGGAAACGCTGCTCTATTTCCTTTCACATGCACATCCTATCACATATATAAGCCATTGAATTGGCTTAATTTTCATCGAAACCTCCATGCTGGTGCCAAGAGGCAGAGATGGCAGCAGAAGCTCCTCCAGGCCCCACACTAGCCTGATCCCAGCTTCAAGGCAAGCGGAAGAAAGCTGCTCTTTTGCAGAAGTCAGGTCAGAGTTCTGTAACTGGGCCCCCTGATGCCGAGCTTCGGTCAGGTGTCCACTGCCTTCGGCGGCCCGGGCTGCTATAGGAAAATATCACAGACTGGGTGGCTCAGATAACAAACATTTTCTTTCTCCTGGTTCTAGAGGCTGGATGTCCAAGATCAGGATGGCAGCATGGTTGTGTTCTGGTGAGGGCTCTCCTCCTGGCTGGCACACAGTCACCTCTTCACTGTGTACTCACGTGGCAGAGAGAGAGTGAGCTGCGGTGTCTCTTCTTTCTGCGTGGATACTAATCCCTTCGGACCAGGGCCCCACCCCATGACCTCACCTAAACCTCATTACCTTCCACAGGCCCCACCTGCAAATACCATCATATCTGGGAGTTAGGGCTTTAGCGTATGGGGGGACACAAACATTGGGTCCACGACACTCATCCTGAACCTACTGCTGGGATGAAAGGGAGGCCACGCTGTGAATGGCCAGCTTCACAAGGGTTGTGTACCCTTCCCTGGGGGCAGAGGGGAGGTCACCCTGCTTGAACCACACAGACTGAGGGGACTACGTGTGCCTTCCCAGAGGGACAGCAGGGCACTGTAAGAGGTAGAAGGGGCAGGCCCCCTGGTTGTTGAACTCCCATTAACTGAGCATGTATCATGTGCCGAGAAAGCTACGCAGCTTGTGTCTTTGAATCTACACAAGTGCCTTCAGAGGAGATACATTATGTTCATTTTACAATGAAACAAACTGAGACCTGGAGCAATTAAGAAACTTCCCCCAGTGTCACAAACTGAGAAGAAGAGTTGTGGAGGCTGGAACGCTAATACATCTCGCCCCCGGATGCCTACGCCCTGGTGATCTACTTCCACTGTGCCATTTAAAATCCCACCACATAGCAAACATGGTCCCGCTCAGCCCGAGGTGCGGGTGAGGTTAGTGCTTATTTCCCAGGTGCTTGGGACCAGCAGGTAAGTTCAACGATATGCAGAGAATTGAATGGGATCTTGAAGTACAGGCAGAGTTAGTTAATTGTGAAGGAAAGACACATTCCAAATTGTACATACTGAGTAGTCTAACCCAGCGGTGTCCATCTTTTGGCTTCCCTGGGCCACACTGGAAGCAGAATTGTCTTGGGCCACACATAAAATACACTCACTAACGACAGCTCAAAATGTTTTAAGAAAATTTATGAATTTGTGTTGAGCCACATTCAAAGCCATCCTGGGCCACATGCAGCCCGCAAGTCCTTGCGTTGGACAAGCTTGAATCTCTAAAAATGTAGCAAAGGGAAAAAATGAGAGACAGAGACCGGAATCATAGATCCAAACAGGCTGAGAATGGATGCTTCAGGGAATTAAGACTTAAGAAATATTTTCCTTTTTATACTTTTCCGATCTTTCCAAATTTTCTACCATGAGAATGATTTATTTTTAATCAGGGGGAAATCTATTTAAAACAATCCTTAAAACACAGGGTGAGAAAAAGATAAAATAACCTCTATGATATTTTAATCAGATTGATAAACTGGAAAAGCTGTAAAAATCTTGTCAGGTTTCTGTAAATGAATTTTTAAAAAATGAAGCACTGGAGTTAATAGCAAATTCTCTGTGTGAACAGAAGTTAATATTTTCATGCCCTCCGGCACTCAGAGGCCAGCAGAACACGGTGCAAGTATGCATTATATATTAACAACCTGGACATGGGTGCAAATAACAAGGTTGATAAACCTGCTGACTCAACCACGCTCCCAGAGCTGCTGGATATGAAACAGGGGCAAAGCTGGGAGAAGCCAGGCGCTCCCAGGATCAAAGGGGGAAGGGCAGGTGAACAACGGACCTGGAGACAGGAAGTAAAACAGACTCTTCCCTAGGACGCAGGGCCCCGGGCAATTCTCAGTGGGGGCCCCCTCTTAGTTGCCAGCTGAAATCCTTTTTCTTGGTAAAATACAAGAAAATGATCCTCACCAAAACCAGGGTCCCTCAGATCTCGATCACGCAACACGGTTTACACACCATCTTCTCATTTACTGTCTCGTTTGATTCTCACCAGCTCCTCATCAGGCACTAAGCAAGGGAACCAAATCCCTTCAGAGTCTGGTTGTGATTATCTCACCTCGGAAGAGAAAGGAAGCTTCAGGCTCTGTCATGGGCTGGGCAAAGTCTTTTAGGAACGCCAAAGGGAGCTTGGAGTTGTTAGCAAAGGCTGATCACAAAATTGTATATGGCTGCTGTTACTACATGGTGTGCTAAAAAAAAAAAAAAAATGGAATTGGTCTATTGAAAAATGAGCCTCCCTCCAGTAATGGGACAAATGGACATGATGTGGCCTCCTAACGTGACGCACTAAGCACCAAATTTGCCTGCCCCAAATTCATAACTGAATGAAATCATGAGAAAACATCCAACTCAAATGAGGGATATTCTACTAACAACTGGCCTGATTCAATCATAACACAGTCATGAGCTACAAAGAGGGAGCAACTATTCCAGACTAAGACACCAAAAAGCAGCAACTTACCTTACCACCTGATTCTAGATGGGATTCCAGACCAGCAAAAATTTTTACTTTATTTTTTACTGTAAAGGTCACGATTGGACCATGGGTGCAGTGTGAATAAGATTGGAGTAACATCACTAAGTCAGGGACCACTGTGTTCTGGTTCCCGATGAGTGAGACTGTCTTTGTTTTGAGGCAAGAACACACTGACGTACTCTCGTGGCAAAGGGGCAGCAAGCCCCCAACGTCTCCTCCAATTACTCAGATACAAGTTCTAGTCAAGACGGCTAAGTAGACAATGCCGTGCTCACGATCACATCAAAATTACAACCAACTTATAGGACAATCAACCTGGAGAACTGTCGCGTCCAGCACCACCACGGGCGGTGGGAACGCGAGAAGGGCGGCGCCAAGTGATGGAAGACAGCGGCCAAAACTGTATTACAAGCGGGGCCAAGGGGCTCCAGCCTCGTGGACTCAGGGCCCACGCATGGCTTTTATTAGCGGGCAAACAAGGCCGTGAAACTGGTTTTTCCAGGGTCTGTGAGTTAGGTGCCTCGAAACTGCTTTTCCCGAAAGTCCCCATCGTGCTCCAGCACCTGCTGTGCCTTCATACACCGGCGCTTAACCCGTGGGGATGGAGTCACTGTTATTACAGAGACATCCATTAAGGGGGAATGGCCGATATCATCCCATTGGATCTCTGTCTGCCCAGACACTCCCTCCAGGAAGCTTTTACCGATTTCGTTCCTTCAGATCTCAGCCTGAGCTGTACGTGGGAAGCCCGGCAGCGGCGGGCAAGGGATTAACCTCAGAGCGGGTGCGGGGCTGTGCCTCACCTCCGTAGAGCCCAAGCTCTCTCCTGATGGCCCCTATGTGATTGTGCCTGTCTTAGGTTGTTCCTCCCTTGAGGAATCTCACCCGCCATTGACTAACCAGCCATCCTCCGGGCCCATACAGGGTGATGTGAGGTGTGCAGGGGAGGGAGGAACAGAACCCCCGAGAGAGGGTCAGTTCTGTCTCCTAGATATTCCATGTCCCTGTGGCCTCCACATTAGCTCCTGCCTTAGGATGTCATGGGGAATGCGTGGGGGGACAGACAGGTTCGCAGTTGGAAGGCAAGTGAGAACCCTCTGAAGTCTAGCTGAACAGAAAAGTCTCCTAACTCAGGATGTAAAGCAGCCACGTCGAGACTGGTAGAGGGGCAGAGACAAGCTGTATTTCCGTCTTTTTTGTTTTTATCCACCAGACAAAACCATTTTGTGGACAAGGTATTTGTAGATTCGCTTTTGAATCCACCCCAGACCTAACAGAACACAGTTCGTAGTTAGGGCACCATCAACGTGTGCCGAATAGCTAGTACCGAACCCTTAGCGGTCGCCGAGCCCCGTGCTTCTCAGCTTCGGCTGTAGCTCAGAGGTACCTTGGAAGGTTCCTACGAAGCCCCAGTGCCCAGGACCCACCTTAGACTTAGTGCTAGAAGGTGCGGTTCTGTATTTATTTAAAGTTCTCCAAGTGATTTCAAGGTTGAAAACATGGTTTTGACCAAAATCTCTCTGCAATGCGGGGGAGCTGGGAGGGAGGCCGCGAGTTTCTCAAGGTTTTACACAATTAAACGCTACAAAAGGGAGCAGGACGCCCCTCTGCCTGACTCTCTGCCTCCGAAGTCAGGCGTCTCGTGTGCAAGGGGGTGGAAACGATGGAAGGAAGATGGGAAGAGATGCAAGGGCAGGGAAGGACGGGAACGGAAAGAGCTGCGATGCCACGCGACGCATTACAGCGAGAGGTGATAGAATTACAGAAACGGAGCAGACGCTATTGTTGTCCAGGACAACAACAAGCCCTGCGTCTCCGCTGCTTTTATGGTTATGTGAGTTGAAGAATCAGCAGGCGTCACGGGGGACCTGAAAGAGGGGACACGGGTGCTGGGACTCCATTTCCTGGACAGAGTGCTGCTGGGACGGCACGCTCCGAGAGGCCAGCGCACCCTCTGAACCATGCTAGAGCCATCATACAGGTTCTGGAAGCATCTGATAAAAGCCACTGCTGAACGCATAGCTCGCCGGGGTAAATACGTTATGTCCCCGCCGCCTTCAACTCCTGGTTTGCTCCATCCTGCCACGTCGCAGGTGCCCGAAAACCCAACTTGAAGCTCCTATCAACATCTAAATTGTCAGGATGTGGTTAAGAGAAGACTAATCACTGACTTTCTGATGTCCCGACTCCCGCCCCTCAGGTTTCCTGCCTCCCGCTATGCCCCTGGAAGAATCTAAGGGTATAAGCAGGAGCTAATTAGCGACTCCAATTCCCACTCAAGAGCTTTTGTGAAGGTCTGGTCACAGATGCGGCTTTAATCTCTGAGGATTATTCCTCAGCTTCCAGAGAGACTTGGTTCGGTGCTTTCCTGGCCTTTTGAGAAATGTTCTCTCATCTGAATAGTGCAGCCAGCTCCGAGGACCTCCTGCGGCGCAGACCCCGGACCAGCTCTCCTCAGGCTAAAAAGAACTCTGGTTCCTATTAGAATTCCTCCCGGTGCCATTTACATCTTCAAAGGGAGATCACTCCCCCGCCCCCGTTTCTCTCACGGGGGTGACAGGGAAGATGATGCGGATCTTCAAACACTGGCTTCACGTGAGGGGGTACATTGGGCCCCGGTTCACTCGCCAACCCAACCCCGGGAGCCACGTAGCTGTGGTGGCGGCGGCCCCCCCGTGTGGCCGCTGGGGCGTCCTTCCCTCTCGTCACCCGCTGCTCTGCCCGCAGGCGCACCCGCATCCCCGCTCACCTGGACCCCGGCCTGCCCTCACTCCCATGGGCGTTCACGTTACCGCCACGTTCTGGTCCTCCAGGCAGCTCTCATCTCACCGCTGTGTCCAAACAACTCCCCTGGCCCTCGGCTGGCTGCCCCATGACCAAAGTGCACTCTGGCATTCAGGAGCCTCCTTTCTACGGGGCCAGACCCCCGACCCCCCCCCCCCCCCCCCGCCCACGCAGCTCCCCAAGCCGCAGGCAGTGCTCCCAGAGGAGGTCCCGAAAACAACTGAGTGTACCCTGACCAGCACTCCTGATGAGGTTTAGGACAAAAGAGAAAACTCATGGCTTTTACTACGCAGCAGGCTCTGTTCTTTGTGCTTCACAATGACTCCCAGGTGCCACACTGACACGACACGACACAGGAACGGGTGCCATCCTTGTTTCACAGAGGAGGACACTGTGACCCAGAGAGGGTAAGTAAGTTGCCAAAGGCGGTTAAGCCAGGCTTGAACCCAGGCAGCCTGGAGCCAAAGGCCACACTCCTACCCACTACACTGCATTGCCTCCCTACAGTGCAGGATGGAAAACCCAGGGTGCAGCCATCCAGGAGGGTAACTTTCACGAAGGCCTGTTGCAGATAAACCTAAATGCATACACACAAGTGTAACGGAAAGTGTATTATTGTCCTGAGTGCACAATGTACAATGTGTCTGAATGGTCAAAACGTGAGAAACCCGCGGTCCTGACCAAACTGAAGGACCCGCCAGCGGTGCCCGCACCTCCATGCCCCCACGCCTTCACCCACTCTGGTCCCAGCACTTGCAATGTCTTTCCCCACCAACACCTCTTTGGTCCCAACATCCTCTCCTCCACAAATCCTTTCTTAGTTCTTCCCTCCATCCTTTCTTCTAAAATCTAAGCTTCCCAAGGACTTGGGGGCGTGAATGTCTCTCTCGGGACTCGCTCTGTCTTCCAGGAGGCTGTCACTTCCCTTCCCTATGGGTTTGATGGTTTTCTGATGCTCAGCTCCATTCTGTGTTCGTTCAGGCCAGAGGTTCGGGTAGGACGGTCCCCAGACCCGCCACTTCAGCCCCACCTGAAAACTTGGTAGAGATGCAGATTCTCAGGCCCCACCCCAGACCCACTGAATCAGAAATTCTGAGGGCGAGCAATGGCAGCTGGTACTCTAACAAGGCTTCCAGATGATTCCAATGTTGGCTTAAGTTTCAGAAGCACTGGCTTAAAGGAAAGTCATTCTTATTCAACATCAGAGAAGAGTTTTCTCCATGATTCCAGGCCAGCTGATAGCAGTGTGATACTAAAGAGGACAAGGTCGTGGGCTTGACCTCAACCTATCTAGGTCAGTGATATTTTTCTCCCATATACTGACTCCCCTAAGCCTGGCTTTGTGCAAATGTAAGCTACTTAGTCCGAAGGGAAACTGCGGATGTCTCAGCACAAACCTACCCGCTGCTCCAGGCGGACCCGCAGCTCTAAGTGACCATGGCCCTATCCTTCCTCATCCACGGGGCGGGGCTCGCAGCCTTCAGCTGTCAGCACCCAGAAGGGGGCAGTAAAAGCAAAACCAAAAGTGACCAAGGAATTGTCAGAGGCCACGAGAACGTGGGCAGAACACCAGACTGCAAGGCAAAAGCATTTTAGGAGGAATGGTCGAGAGAGATTGCACATGACTACAAAAGCCAGCAAAGTCCATGTGGGTTTAGAATGGATTAAGATTTCAGAGGCAATCCAAGGTCACAGAAATAAACCAAGAAGGCCTGGGATAGCTTTTGGATTCAGAAGCAAGCCCATGGACTTTGTACATTTGCATTCTAAGAAGTTAAGAGAGAGGATCATACCGTGAGGAAGTGGCGGGGCTGGAATGCAAATCCACCCCGTGCCCCACCCTGCCCCCCAGCCCTGGGGGAGCTGCCCAGGCTTCTGAGGGCACCCCTCTGTTCCTCTTCCTCTCTGCTCCTGCCACAGGGCCCCGAAATGCCATGCCAGAGTCCCCAGTTCCAGGGCTCCACACTTTCTGTTCCTTCTTTAAGCAGCCGTCCCTCCCGCTTCCGGTGTCACCTCAGATGGGGCTTCCTCGAGAGGTCTTCCCGGAGCGCTCAGCCCGCTCTCTACCCCTCGTCAGCATCTGGGGGCTGCGGAAACCAGTGACCACAACGAGACGGCATCAAACAACAGAAATAAATGTATTCTCTCACAGGGCTGGAGGCCAGAGGTCTGAACTCCAAGTGTCGGCCGGGCCACGCTTCTCCGCAGGTTCTAGGGGACAGTCTCTTCCACGCCTCCCCCCCACCTTTCCTGGTGGTTGCAGCAATCCTTGGCGCTCCTTGGCTTGTAGAAGCATCACTCCAGCCTATGCCTCCACCTTCACATGGCATTGTTCTCTCTGCCTGTGCCCACATTTCCCTCACAAGGACACCAGTCATTGGCTTCGGGCTCACTTTAGCACGGTATACCCTCATCTTAACTGGACGGCATCAGCAAAGACCTCATCTTTAAATAAGGTCACATTCATAGGTGTTTGGGGTTAGCTCTTCAACATATCTTTTTTAGGGGTACAAAGATCCACCCACAACAGTGCCAGGCACTTCCCACCACAGTACCCTATTTTATCTTCTTCAGGGCGCTCATCAGTATATGAAGTTACCCTATTTATTTATAGCCCTATGTGCTCACTGCCTGCCCGCTCCCACCAAAGACCGGCAAGTAAGCTCCTCGCAGCCAGGGCCCCACTTGGTCTTGTTCACATCAGAATCTCCAGCACACACAATGGGGCCTGGCACAAAAGAGTGTTTAACAAACACGGCTGACTGAACTGGCTCTTCCCACCGGGGTCTTTCATGACACGGACCCAACTCCCCCACCACGGGGACAGGTGTATGACCTAGGCTGGCCCGTCGAAATCATTTTCAGGATCAGCTGTGTGAGAGAGCAAGCCATGGTCTTCCTTCTGAAGTTACTAACTCTGCGGGCGGCACCGTAGGGCTGCCAGGGGAGACAAGGTGCCTAATGCACATATTGCATGAGACCTACTTCTACTAAAACGTCTATTAGTTGTCTCTCTGAAAATCGCGTCTACCTGGGCTTCCTGGGTTTACATTTGCGAATCTAGCTGAGTTAGGGTGTCAGCCTCACACTGCCAGCAGCCACACTGCCTGCCCCGAGACCGAAATCTTTCTTAGAGGAAAGTAGAGCGAAGATCAAGACTGATTGCTGGAGGCGTCTTCCCTCACCACTAGGACGTCCCAGTCATCTGGGACGATAAAATTCTTTTTTGTTTCCCCTTTCCTACACTATTTTGAATAAAGTTCTGTCACTCACAGAGGAAGGAGCGCTGGAGAATGCAAGCCGCCTTCCCTCAGTGCCAGTCTGCGTCTTCCTGAACGCGGGAAGCTCCGGGGCCTCTCACTTCCCCTCCGCATTTTTCTACCCCTCCCCGCAGGGATCCCCATTTCATTCCGACGTGGTCCTGTGTTCAGGCCAGACATGTCAGGCCAGATCCGCATCACAAGTCCCATCGAGATGCAGCACAAGCAATGACAAGATGAAAAACCTCTCTCATGTTGATATTGATCACCTGTCAAAGCGTAAAATCAATACGTCATTTTATGCAAATCGGGAGAGACAAATGAGAGGAGAAAAATGGTGGAGAAGAAGGCAGAGAACGCCATCCTGCTGCCGCAGGAGCTTCATCTGGGCCTCCGACAAAAACAGGCACCACTGCCCAGTCTGGTACCGCAGGTTCCCTGAGCATCCGAACACGGGCATTTCCTTCCCTTCTCCATCCTCGCTGCAGGGGTTCAGGGGCAGCTCCAGCTGATCGTACAAGAGTGACAGCACAGGGTAAGGTCCACAGAGGCAAGATCCACAGAGGCAAGAGAGCACCTGGTGGCATCGCCTGCTGATGACGTGCGCAGGGTTCCTGCTCTGAGACGTGTCCCTTAGGTTCTAATAACACTTCTCCTCTGGTCGAAGTGACACGCAGCTGGGACTGCTACATTCAGCTCTGGTAGATCCTGATCGGGTACAGACCGACTCTCCCATTCCAGGCAGGAGACAAGAACTGTGCCAAAGCCTCGGGCGCCAGTCCCTCAGTATCCGGGCAGGAGAGAGAGCACCCATGGCCTTGCCAAGAGATCACTCAGATGACCACAGGCAGGGAGGCTGACCTCCATCCAAATTAAACACTCAGCCTTCGGAGCCCGGTATTTGCCAAACACACACATGATACATCAAGACATCGTGTATTCATCCAGCAAATATTTGTTAAGATCACACGATATACAAACACTCTTTTGGGCACTTGGGAAGCAAGAGAGAGCCGGTGTAAAGGTGGTCCCTGCACTCTTGCTTCTGCAGTTAGGAAGATGGGCATTGATCGAATAAACACTTAAGTAAATGAAAACGGTCTTGTGCCAAGTGCTTCCAAAGACAGAAACCTGGGATCTGAGCCGTTCCGCAGACCTCATTCACCGGCCAACCAACATCTGCTGTGCCCGCTGCCGTGTGCCAGATGCTGTCGGGGGTCCTGAGCCACAGTGGTTTGGACCTCTTTATTAATTGGAATTACCTGCCCCCCTCCCCACACCGATGCCCGTCTAACTCCGCGGCGGCTGCTCGGCTACCTCCGCCCCGTGATGCACACGCGCCATGCCTCAGTTCAGGCCGCAGAAGCCCAGGGTCTGCACTCAGGAAAGCAGGGGACAGCCAAATGGGGACTTGAGCCAGAACGAGCAGCTGCTGTTTCGTGTTGGGACCCCATCCGTGAGACCGGTGGAACTGAGAGAATTACGGAGCAGCACTCGTGGAGCACCCACCTGGCCAGCGTTCAGGAGCTCCCCGCTCTGCTGGTAGTTCCTGCGGTGAGAACGGGGCGTTTTCACTGGTAATTACTAGCGTTTTCGTTTTTTAAAAAAATATTCCTGGCTGCCCACGGCTTCTCTCCACGTCTGATGGCCCCCGCGAGCGTCTGACTTCTGACCCACCCACAAGAGGCAGGAAAAGCCAGTGGTTGTTTCCTCACCACGAAGGGCCCTTGCTGTTCTGACGGAGAATCCTGGCTGTGTGCCCGCACTCAGAGTTCTCAGAAATTCTGTCACCTTAGGAAACACCCTCCAGCTGCTCTGGACCCCAGCATGCCATGTGTGAGTCAAGTCTTGTGACTGAAAGTAAACAACACACCTCAAATGAGTTTAAGCAGCAAAAATTAAAAAGGGAAGGATGTACTAGGAGGAAACACGGCGACTTCCAAGGCCCGGGGGAGCGGAGCGTCGCTGGGCCGGCCCCTCGAGGGTCTGGAACCCACGAAGCCAGCAGGAAGCGAGATGCCACAAGTCAGCCCCTGCGTCCCCAAGTTCTCCCACCTCCGCCGACCTCCACGCTGTCGGGATCAGCCTTCTGCCGGCAGAACAGCGGTCTCCGCCCGTGCCCCGACGGCAGACTGAGCACCCCACAGCCCCTGCCTCTCAGTGCTTGCTGTCTGCCACACCACCTTCCACTGAAGTTCTGAAGTTCTGCCGCTTACCCATTTACCGGTGCTTACGAGGTCCCCACCTGTTCTGTGCCAGACATTGTCCTAAGCGCTCATTGAGCTGGGCCCCTCGGAACCCCAAATCATCATGGTTCGGGTCTTTTGTGAGGGTCCAGTAAATGGCATCCCCTCCCGTGCCTGTGTACAGAATCATCAGACCAAAACACTGCGCTGACCACTGACACAGACTAGGCTGGACTACGCGAGTTCTCTACAACTGCACCCCAGAATTTACTAGATTTACCCTCTCAGACACAAGCAAACCTTCCCAGACGGGCCTGGAGCCCTAGACGAGAGACGCACCGCCTCCAGGCGCCCCTCAGAACTTCAGAACTCCCCCTCAGGGCCGCTGGCTCCCCAGGAGGCCGGGAGGAGCTGAGGGGGAGGGACTCCTTTACTCTTCTAAGTGTATCCAGTAGATGAATGGCCTCACCGCCCCCAGGGCAGAGCGGCCGAGGCGGACAGAGGTCAGCTGGAGCAAACAGGCTTTCCACGTGGAAAGAAACATTAAGAACGGGAAAAGCACCATCTGTCCCCAAACAATTACGTTCAATGTCACCCTTTGTCGCTATCACCTACGTTTTAAAATCTTTCATGAAAGAGGCGATTTCCTTTTTGTTAAATGTGCGGACACGTTTTCTGCTGGTAGTTTGGAAAGTCTGAATGTTTCTGCCGTAGTTCCACGGCTTGTTCTTGCAGCCATGACTGCGCACACTACGCACGAGCCCTAATTCCCCATGCATTCGCCCGCATCGGTCAACTCGCTAACGTGAACTACGACCAAAGTACATTTTTTCTTCCTTCCACATCCTCTTCTATGCCATTGCCACCCAATTTTAGTTGATTATTGGGTTTTAAAATATATTCATGTTACGTGATTTATCAGCTTTAAATAACAGCTTTTGACGTCTGGTTCTGAGAGATTAGGAAAGCAGCAAGTACGACACGGCACTGCCTCCCACCGTTCTCCCCTCCTCGTCTTCTACCATAACTGTCCTTAATTAAGTCACGCCCACCTTGGGAGGGCTTACAGGGCTCTGTGCTGCCATCATAATCCCTTGGTTTGTATTAGTCTTAGTTCCATAGATGGATTCCGCCCTTGTCGGGAGCCCTCGGTCAGGGATTCCTCCCGCCACCCTCCTGTCACTACAAGTTGACCCTCCAGTGACTTCTTCACGCAGGACTCTCAGGGAAATCCATTTTGCTCAAGAATACCAGTCTTCTGGCTCTACACACAAATGACAATTACGGATTTTGCAAGTATTACTCCTCTGCATTGTTCCTCTGAAAACTGCCCGGAGGAAGACAGACCTCTGCGGTGACCACTTGTTTCTGATGGCCGGAGGCACTGCTGTTTGACCCCTAAGGTCTGGTGGCCTGATGATCCCTGTGTCTCAGGGCTGGCCATTCCAGGCTGATGTTTCCAGAAAGTACCTGTCCCTTGTCAAGTGTGTGTGCGCGCTTATATAATGTCTGGAAACATTTTATGAATTATGGTTTATTTTTCTGTCCCACTCCTTAAAAAGATGTATTTTTATCACTTCGTTACAAGGAAACTAAAAATGTAGCCCATCCGTTATCATGTGTTGTATCTCCCTTTACCCATCTTCCAATGCTGTAAGTTTGTGCCTAATCCATTCTCACGCCCCGTCCGGGGCCACTGTATTGAACTCACTTCCCTCCACCCCTCTTCCACGCTCCTTGTTATATTTTCGGCCATGCGTAGTTTTATCTATGTGCCTCTTCCAACACAAAATCTTCATTCCTGTGATGGTTTATCTTTTCCCTTTTTTTTCCTGAGCTCTGCTAGCTCACACTGAAACTCCTTTTGTTGTTTCACTGTATTCCGCTGACCTACTGTAGGTCCCCTTTAGACTAATTTTATGGAGGTGATTGCTTGGTGATGGGTTGTTTTTTTATAACACAGTGATAGAGCAGTTTTTATTTTAAAAACCTGCTTTATGGTACACCTTACAGAAACAATGATGGAGCCCCAGAACTTGGCTTGATCTTTAAATGCACCCAATCCTTCAACCACTCCTCACACACACCCAAAAAAGACACTCCCAACCTCACCACCGCAGACCGCCCTGGCCACGCTCACGACCGCCCCCAGCACGCCCGGGCCCCTGCTCGGAGGAATGACCGGAAGCCGAGGGCTCCCTGGATACCACTCACCGTCTGGACCCTCCCCCGCACGTGGCCACGTGTATTCTGTAATCTCAGCACTCACCGACCTCGCCTCATTTCTGGAAAACTTGCTTCTCTGCTCCCCGGAACTCACAGTCCGCCACCGGCAAAATCCCTCCTAGTGTCCCATCTCTGGACGACCCCTTCACGTCCCTCCTGTAAGTGCAGCCCGACCCACCCACCGACGATCCGTCTCTGGCAGCGTTTCCCAGCTGGCTGAGTCCCCCCGCTCTTCTGTACCGCTCACAGCTGGAGGTGTTTGCCCCCTCGTGGGTCACCGCACTCTTCTCTCCATGGAAACCCTGGCTTTGCAGCTCACCCCACCAGACGAATCACTCACTGCCCTTCCTCCTGCAGCTGTCCACAGAAACCTGATCAGGCCCCTGCCCCCACTCCCCCACGGTACAGCACCTGGGTCATGGCAACCCCCTCCAGTGCTTCCCGAATTAGTTCCACATCTCCGTGTAGGAGCCCTCCCAAACCTCGTGCTCTATGTTTGTCTCCCCTATTTCAGGGATCTCATTCTCCACCTAAAGGCGTCTCATTCTTAGAATCACACGGAGGTCTTAGCATTAACACTAACTGCACTCCGAGCTGTTTCAGGCCTCCTCAGGTCTACCTCCTTAGAACTTCCAGATCATTCTTCCTATTTCCCCAACGCCAGTAATTATTTAATCCAGTGAGGACCTTCAATATACTGATTCTGCCCCCATTTTACTGTCCCCGCTTCTAATCCTCACCTCTCCCTGCTTATCCAGCTCAGCTCTCACCTTCTCTCACAGATGCCTTCAAATACCTGGCTTTTTGTTCACCCCCCGCGCGCGCGCACACACACACTTTCTCCGGGCCTCATTTAAACCTCTAACCACTAAATTCACAAGAGCTCTTCCAGAGCAGTCAACAGTCATAACAATTTTCCCTAGCTCTTTCATCCTCCCTCTCTCCTAGACGATAATTCTTCTGCATTTTCTCCCTCCTCCTCAAATCTCTGACATCTCCTTCCTGACTTTACTCTCAGCCGGTAACAATGCCTTCTGTTACTTTGGAAAAATAGAAGCAATGAGAAAGAGAACTCCAACAAGCTCCCTCCACCACAGACACACCCCGGCCAGATTTACGCCCATACACTGTGCTGCGGGATGAGCTGCACCTCGGCGATATTAAAGGTCTAACCCTTGCCCTGTGCGATGGAGCCCGCCCTGTGCACTTCCTAAGAGCCCCGCTCTCAACCTGGCTTCGCCTTTCTCCTACCTCACCAGTATCTCCCTTCTAAATAACTACCGTAGGCACACTAGCATGCTTACGCTTCTGATATTGATCAGGGCACTCCAGAGAAATAAACAGATATACGAGGTAGGACACTTTATTTCTCAAACTCATCCTAGAGAAAGTGCTGCACGCCTCACTGCTGAGCATCACTACGGTCCCCTTCCAAGGACTCCCCGTGGGAAGCTGTGCACCGACGCCAGCGCCTAGTCCGCCCTTCACAGCAGTTTGGGAACTCTTTTTCTGCAATGGCCCTCAGAGCTGTCCTCGTCCCCAAAATCAGACAAACATGCCACCAGGTGTTCATGTTGAGCACCGTACAAAAGGCTTAAGGTGTCACAACCTTGGCAAGGTTATGCTCCCCTTCCTCACCTGCTGGCCAAGGGTAACTCCTTGGTAACAGTGTGTGACAAGTTTCAACTTGTTCAGTGCAGTCAGTCAGTTGTGAGCTTCAGTTGAGAAGGTGTTTTAAAATGTGCTGTAAATCACGGATCACGAACACATTAACATAAATTTATGTCAAATAGAAACATGACGGAGCGTCCTCATCCACCTTATTCACTGGATCTGGCACCGTGCGACTTCTGGCTCCTCCCCAAAGTCCAAATGACCATGAAAGGTCAATGTTTTGAATCGATTCAGGACATCAAAGCTGCCAGGACAGTGCCACTAAAGACACTCATGACAGACCTGCTTCAGAAGGTGTTAAGAATGGTGGGATTCGTGTGTTCGAAGGGAGGGGGGAGCATTTTGAGGGGGGTTCATGGCCATGTGTCTTTTACTGTCATAAGTTGTCTTTTGTTCAAACATTCACCATAGTTTTATCATGCCCTGTATGGATTCAAATGCTAATCTCATCCATAAACACAGTCACACACACACACACACACACACACACACCCAGAAATCACATTTGACCGGCTATCTGGGCATCCTGGGACCCAGTCAAGTTGACACATAGAATTCACCAGCACATTCCTCAAACACCTTCCTGCAGCTCCCACCCCATTCTTCTGCTCCCCTTTATAGCAAAACTCATGTTGCACTTCCTCACCTACCATTTGCACTTGACCTTACCCACTGGGTTTTCATCTCTACCCTTCCACATTGCAGCAAATGCCATTCTGTCCTTCAGCTGGCTCAGACAAGACTGCCTCCCCAGCAGACCGCTTCCTGAGTGTACAATCTGTCTTCGTGAACTGCTCATTTCACCCTTGCTTCTTCCCCCAAACTGGGTCCAGGGAAGCTGCTGCCGACTACCCACCTGCTGTCCCCAGGGCTCGTTGGGTTGGCCCTCTGGATGTGCCATGCTCTTTTTTTTTTTTTTTTAGTGTTTGGTTTTTTTTAAATTCATTTTTATTGTTAGACTTATTGGGGTGACATCTGTTAGCAAGGATTACATAGGTCTCAGGCATACATACCAGGATGTATGTATGAGCCCCACCTCTACTCTTCTCCATGATGGAAAGACCCCCAAGGCACCCACTGGCCATCACTTCTCTTCCCTTCTGTCCTTCTCTTCATTCCGCTCCCACCTCCTCCTTACATAGGCCTTAAACATTCTAAATGCCTGTGCAGGCTCCTAAACCATCTCCAGCCCCAAACCTGAGTTCCAGCTACTGAGTACAACTCCTTGCACCAAGCACAGAAACGTGTAACCTATAAGCACAGTTGCCTTTACAGCCTGTCTGGAGACTCAGCCAAGAGGGTGACCTACTTCTCTTTTCTTACCACCACCGACCCCTCCTGGGGGAGGGGCTGCTGGCTCCCGCACTGGCCTCATCCCTGAGCTGCTGGGATCCTCTAAAGAAGAAACAGCGGGGGCTCACATGTGCTGAGAGCCAGCATGGCTCTGAACACTGCAGGGGGAAGTCAAAGTCATCCTCTCCTACTGGTTATAGCATTTCAACAGCAAGCAAGCTGCCTACTTGCCTATTCGGAAGGCCTGGGGCCCTAGGAAGGGGCACGTGCTTTGGAGACTGTGATTATGATACTGGATCTGCCAATCAGTAGCCAATGACCTTGGACAGCGCACTTAGCCGCTGAGGCAGGAGCCACACGCGCACCTGCCGGTATGCCGGGTGCCGTCGGCATTAAACGGGGCAGTGCGTGTGTTGAGCTCCTCACTCCTTAGTCCCCACCCCTCTGGCCCCTGCATCCCAGCTCTTTCAGGAGAGTGGGGACCTAGGACAGATACCTCCCTAAACAGAGGAATGCCAAGCTGGTGAGTTCGATTCCTGGACACAAACTGGTCTAGCATTCTAAGGGTCTCGCTGTCAAATGGCTGAACGGGCCAGTGTGGGTGCACCGGGTCGCTAGTCTTTCATCTCTTCGGCTGTGGGCTGGGGCTGCCTCTGAATGTGAGGGACCCAATCCCTTCCCTTCCCCCCTCCCCTCTTCTCCTCCTTCCTCCCTCCCCATTTTCTCTTTCCCTCTCCCTCACCCTCTCCTTCTACCTCTCCTGGGGGCTGCAAGTCTAGATTAAGCAGAATTAGGGCGAGCAGTTCCAGGCTTTGGGGCCCATGCTTCCTCCGTCTCTCCACCTCTCCGTCTTCCAACTCCGCACTCCCCCGGGCAGGAAGGGAACCCCGTCTCCTTGCAGTGTGGCGTGTCCGATGCTCTGCTCTGAGCTTAGAGGACACAGTCTTGGTTGCTAAACTGTCTTTACAGGAAAGAAACAGGTGCTTCTGCTTCAAGGGTCGGCCTTGGGGCCAAATCAGGCCCCATGCGTGTTTTGCAAATAAAGCTTTATTGGAACATAGCCAATATGTTCACCTGCATGTGTCAGCTAAGGTGCTTTGGTTCTGCAATGGCAGAGCCGAGTATTCGTGACAGTGACCATACGGCTGGCGAGGCCTCACATATTTACCATCTTTTCCTTTACTGGAAAAGGCTGCTGTCCCCTCATATATATGACCCAGCCCCCCTTACTAGATTTCAACTTTGCTTTTGGGACCAAAGCCCCATCAAATGATAGCCGTCACTTTCCTTGTTTCTCTTGGTTCATGTCACTTCCTCAGGACTGTTACAATTCCATGATATCACTCACTCACCTGACAACCTTGTAAGTTCTAGCACAGAGAAGACATCCAATGTGTCGACTAAATGGATCAAGGGGGTGTCTCTTTTACAATGTATTTTAATTTATTTGATTTACAGGACCCTTTGGTGAATAATTATTTTCAGATTCATTTCTTATGTATCCTCATGTCTAGTAAATACTTTCTGGAGGAACAATGAAATAAGTGAATGATTTATATACATCTTCCTCCTGTCCATTGTTTTCTTTCTGTCTGCCTCCCTTTTAACACGCATGGACCACCGAGTTTGCACGAGGCCTCATTCACAGCACACGTCACGCAGCATGAAGAACACAGTGAACAGGGCACAACAAAGGCGGTGTGCGTAGCTGTTAGGATGAGCAAGCCCCTAACTAAGACGACCCGGGTTTGAATTCCAAATCTGCCACTTAACTGTGTGACCCTGCACTGGTGAATACTCATCTCCAAGGCTTTGTCTCCCTGTCTCTAAAGTAGGAAATCATAGCAACGACCTCACAGAGCTTCTGGGAGAACGACATTGGTTAACGTATCACAAGCACTTGGAAGAGTATTTGTACATAGCATTATCAGTCTTAGGGGCTGAACTGTGCCCCCAAAAAGATATGTTGAGGTCCTAATCCCTGGTGTCTGTTAATGGGACTTTATTTGGAAATAGGGTCTTTGCAGATGCAATCAAGTTAAAATAAAGTCAGTAGGGTGGACGCCAATCTAATACGACCAATGTCCTTATAAGAAAAGGAATCTGGACCTAGACACGTGCACAGAGATACAGAGACATGGGGAGAACACCAAGGAGGGAGGGGGGAGAGATCGGAGGGATGCGCCTACAAGCTGAAAAACCCCAAAGTGTGCCAGCCGACAGCAGAAGCTCGGAAGGCCAAGAAAGGATCCTCTTCCCTTAGAGCCTGTGGAGAGAGAGCAAGGCCCTGCCAAAGCCTTGATCTTGAACTTCTGCTCTCCAGCCCTGTGAGACAATACATCTCTGTTGTTTTAAGCCACCCTGTCTGTGGTACCCCATCGTCGTGATCCACAGAAATGAAAACAATGAGCGATCATTATCATCATTATGTGGTTTAAATGCTTACCAACTACAAGAATGAGGTCATGCACTTTGGACCCCGCTGGGTTCTGGGGCCTGCAGGAACCTGGAGTCATGAGTGAGGTCAGAGAGCGCTCTGCTTCTGCAGTCATAAGTGACTTGTATTGGAAACATTCTTTTCGTGACATCACGGGATCAAGGCCAAGCGTACCTCCAGGCTGGTTCACTGGGTGAGTGTCAGCTGAGGTTCATGTAAGTCACACAAAAAGTCCGTTCCTTCTCTGATGCCTCCCGGGTCTCACGCAGTTGCAGCCGAACTGGCATCACCACAGTAAGCCACACCCCATGACAAGCACCAGGCAAGTCATGCAGAGCGCCAAGAGGAGCCAGCCTCTGTCCCCACTTTAGAAGGCTTGTCATCAGGGGTCACATCCTAACTAGTTCACTTTCTGCATTTGATTTCTTTTTCCTGCGAGCTGTGAAAGGGTTCCCCATAAAACCAAACTTGAGACCAAAACTTAACGCAAAGGGTACGACCTAAAAACTTCCTCCGTGTCTGAGAGTATTTTTCCATCAAACCTCCCAGGGGTCCTATCGCTAGGAAGGTCACATTAAAGAGGTACGGATCTTAGAGAACCGATGCACACCACAGTGGACATAACTGGTTGCCTACTCAGCATCTCTTTGTCTACTTGTCTCTCTTACTCCGCCACCAGCCATGAGCCACAGGGAACCTGAGACCAGGGTTGGCTCAGAATGAGCACCACCAATTCAGGACCGTACAATGAGATGGGAATTCTGTGGGTGGATAGTGAGAGACATGTCCTCGCTCTTAATTAAAGAGAGGAAGAGGGACAGGGAAGGGGAGAGAGGAGAGAGAGGTGTACTGTCTCTCCTTCTCTGGACATCACGGGGTCTGCATCTGACACCTTCAGCCTTAGGATGTAGCCAACCCCAGGAGAGCAGAGGAGAGACTCGGCAAGACTCTGGATCCTTGATAAAAATACTGAATTCCTAAATCAATCACTTTGGAAACCCAACATGTTTTTGAATACTTTCTGTCATATGAGCTTAAAGATTTTCTTTATTATTTAAGCCAGTGTCTGATACTAACAAAGTAAAAGCATTTCAAGAAATAAAATGTCATATATTTCTAAGACAAAATTACAATACTGAAAATAAAGTTTTTCTCGCTCGTTCATTTACCGAGAGAAGTTTCCTATGGCAGCAGACAAAAATCTTTATACGGACATTATTACATTTTGAAAATGTATTATAATTTACTTAACCATTCAAGTATTTGGGGGGTAATTAGATTATTTTTATTTTTCACTATTAAAAATACATTGAGGTCAACATCTATAAACAACCCTCTTTAATTCCTTAAGATAGATTTAAAAAAACTTTTGAAGGTTTTTGATATTGCCAAATTGCTTTCTAGAAAAGCTAAATCAATTTATATTCCCATTAGTATGATATAAGTGAAACTTTCTCACTGCAATATAAATCACAGGCAATTTATTAAGATGAAAGACACGTATTCTCATCTTACTTGAAATGTTTTGATTACTAGTGATGTTATGTTTCCCTTTATTTACTGGCCACATATATTTTTCTCTAACAAATCTCCCATTTCTATTCTTACTAATGTTTTTATATTTCCCTTCAGACTTGTAAGAGCTCTAGACTAATATGTGCAATAAACTATAAATTCATAATTTATTTTATTCCTCAAAATAATTTAGTTAGGTAGGTTGGATCGAACCCATCTTCTAGAGGAGAAGATGTAGGCTTAGCGCAGTCAAATAAGCACACCTGTCCTTCCAGTCTGCGTACAGGTGTGCACACACACACACCGAACGCCAATTGCCACGTGCAGCGCGTCACCTACCACGCGGACTCCATTCCTCTTCCTGCAGGTGAGCCCTTATATGTGGGCAAGCGTGTGGTTCTCCAAGCAGAACGGATAATGGCAATTCAGTTCGGAAAGAGCAGGATGCACTTTCCCACTAGGTGTGTTTCCTAGCCTTTTGATGATACGTACAACCCCAACTCGATGAGAGTGACACACTTCCCACCATGGGAATGCCCCCGATGTGGCAACTGTAGCAATCGACGCAGCTGTTCCTGACGCGTGAAATCCAGCCAGGGACTGACTGCGCCACCTGCTCCTCGCGTGGTGGCAATTACAGGGGTAACTGCACCCCATGCTTGAACTTACAGATGAGCCAAGTGGTAGTGGGACACCCTGAGCTCCCATTTCGATAGAAACTGCAAAATCAACCCAAAGGAGAAGGCAGGTGCCAAGTGTCGGGGTGCAGAACTACAGGGCAGTGATTTGGCCACTGCATGTGAGATTCACCGGGGAGGCTTTAAAACCCCTCCTCCCCAGGCCACACTCCATCCCAAGTAAATCAGAACCCCTGGGGCCGGACCCAGACGTCAGCATTTTTTTAACTGACCATGTGGCCTGATGTGCAACCCAGTTTGAGTACCAGTACTCCAGAGTCCCACCTCTGATTTCCCACCAAAACAAAGAATCCCTGAGCCCAGACGTCAGGAAGAGCCCCGAGAGAGAGAAGAAATGGGGTGCTCAGGGAGAGCATGGTGACTGGCAGAACCAGCAAGCCCACGCTGCGATGCGTCTTCCGGGTCCTTTGATGTGCCGTCACTGCTGTGTAAGTAATGGATGCTGAGACGGTCCCAGCCACCTCTGAGTAAAGTCACACACTGACGAAGTCAGCTCAGACTGAGAGAAGAGCATGGGTTGAACACTAAGCAGGCCCCTGGCTTAGAAACCAGAACTCAAGCAACCAGCAAAAAACTCGAAGAACTCTACATTTATCCAGCAGAGAGTCTACTGTAGTCATGGTTGGGCGAGGAAGCTTACACATTTTTAACAGAAATCTCTCTTGGGTCCATGACATAGATACAGGTTTGGAGGCAACAGGACTCAGGAACCCTCCTCCCTGAGCGTGACGATGCTATGAGAACTGGCCAAACTCCAAACTCTTGTCACATCCTTCAGAGGGCCAGTTTCCTGGGAGCTGAGTAAAACCATTAGAGGGTATTCCCCTCCCCCACCAAACAAACCCAAACACAGTGACGTAACCACCACCAGCCTCTGCAGGGTGTCTAACGTTTGGGCTTCCCGGGGCCACACTGGAAGAGGAATCGTCTTGGGCCACACATAAAACGCACCGACCCTAACGATAGCTGATGAGCTAAGAAAAGGTCCGTGCATAATTTTCGTAACGTTTTAAAAAGTCTACGAACTTGGGCTGGGCCGCATTCGAAGCCGTCCCGGGCTGCCCGCGGCCTGCGGGCCACAGGTTGGACACGTGAACTTCCATCTTCATCCAGCCTTTTCCGCAAGAGGAAAGTTCTCCTGAGGCCAATCAGATGGTGGCTATTTATGCACAAATGTGCTTCAACATTTCTGGTGTCCCAGAAAAACCTTCCTTCCTCATGATCACAATTCAAACTATTGTTTTATCGTTCCCTGTGGTTATGTGTCCCCTACTCTCATTTTCCATTAGTGTTAGCAACTGCGCTCTAACACGCCTCTGGCGCGGAGCAGAAAGCACAGTTCCCAGAATGCATTATGGAGAGGTCACGAGCATTCCTAGGGTCCAAGGGAAGAGACCCTTTTCAGTGGGAAAGCTGTGGGATACTGAGACACAGATGTGGCCAGAGATAGTAGCTAGGAGGCAATCAGAAAGCAAACAGATGCTCAGAGACTCGAAGAAGAGGAAAGACACAGAGATTCCAGGGGGCGCAGAGACACAGACATAGGAGAGGAAGATTCGGAGTCAGGAGTAAAGAACGTGGAGGCAGGTCTTCGCAGCAGAACCTACCACTAGGTGGGTCATTCCCACCACTTAGTTCCCTCCTGTGCAACTGCTGGGACGAGATCAAGATGACAAATGAGTTTCATTTTGCATGCCAACTCCAATCAATTGGCAGTCACTTATGCACTGTATTGACAAGGATTTGAGGCGACACCTGGGCTCACAGAACGACTCCGGTGATGGACTAGCAATGTCTGCCGTGGATGTGAGTGAGAAGCACAGCGTGCATGCCAGGTGTTCTCCATCTCTGAAGTAGATGGCTTCTAAAATCAAATTTCAGCCCTAACATCCTATAATTCAATGCAACTGTGGCAAAAATTCAAGCTGTTTTCAGTAGGCTACATTTTTCTCTCAAATTGTGACAATTACCTGCCATCATTGGGTAGGAGGGGAAAAATACGATAGGAGAAATGCGTAAAAAGGGAACGTGTGTGGCTTTTCTTCTTTTTTACCCAGAGCTTCTAGAAACACGAACATTTTAGAATGCTAGAGGCCCTTTTCTACATCCCTTGGAGAGATGGGAGAACGAAGACAGCTGGAAAAAATTAGGGACGGCTCTAAATTATTTAAGCCCCTTTGCTTTCCCTGCAGTTTCCGAAGGCGCACAGGTCGCGAGCTTCCGGCCGCACGCTGCTCGCTCAGTAAGAAGTGCGGCAGCTTTTAAAGTGAAAGGACCACGGCGCGTACTCAGGACCGTCTGAGAGCGCGTGTTCAGTGCTCGGGGTTTTACAGGCCAGGTCATCTGTCCCCCAGGGAACTGACGTCTGTGAAGGAGCAAGGGCGGTGGGCAAGGCCGTCAGAGCCACGTGCTTGAGGGTGCTGCTCTCCAGGAAGAGAATTCTCTAGCATGAGGCTGCCCTTGGAAGTCTAGCCCTTGGCCTTCTATCAGGGCCAGCTCTGCAATGAGACATTCTGTGCTGGGGTGTCTAGAAACTGATTTTAGATTCTGAGTGTTTCAGAAATCTGTTCATTTCTTTCTGACTCTCCCATCGCTACCCGGGATGGGGTCTGCATCGTCTTTCACCTAGACTCCTGCTAAGGTCTTTCATCTCTTCTCTCCATCTCTTGTCCTGCTGGTCTATCCCCAACACTGCAGCCAGACTGATCTTCTCAGAATTGACACTTGACCTTATTGCTCCTGTTTAAAACTCCTGAATGACTCCTTCTACCTTTGGATGAAATCCAACGTCCTGATAATGTCCTTAGAACTCAGACCCCTACCTGTGGCATGTGATCCCCACTTTCTATGCTACTAATACAAGTGCAGTTGAGTTTCCCCTACGTCTTGGGCTCTTTATTTCTCTGCTCAGGCTGCTTCCTCCAGACTGTCTGATTCACAGCTGTCTCTGGCTCACTTGTTAGCCCTCCATCTTGGTCCTTTCTGAATATCATGACATTTGCCACATTTTACTGTAACAAATTTCTATTTGTTTCTCTACTCTTCCAGGCAGGAAGTCTCTGAGGATGAGAACCACAGCCTACTCGCCTCTCATTGATGCCCTACACATCTTTATGGAATACTATGAATGAAGGAATATAATAGAAGTATCTACCTTCTACAAGACTCACTCCTGTTCTTTAGCAAATTTACCCAAAGGAAGTTACAGTGTACTTAAGGGATTGAGTCTAAGTCAAGTTGAAATTTAAAATGGGTTAGACTAATAGTCTCCCTCCTTTTCTCACTAGTCTCATTTTGACCGTCTTCACAGTGAAACCTCACTCAGCTCCCCACCTCTTCCTGATCAGAGTTACTGCTCCTCCTCATGCTCCCTTAACACCTAATGTCACATCTTCATTTCAGCACAAAGTCAACTTTAATTTTACTTACCATCTACACATCAGTCTCCCTGGAGAGAACATGAGCTCCTTGAAAGCAGAAATTGTGGCTGATTTGTCTTTGGAGTAAAAAAAAAAAAAACAAAACAGTGCAGACAGGAATCGTTTCATGCTTTTTAAAATAAACAAGTGAATTATTTATTATTATAATACCTATATTTATTGAGTACTTATTTGGTTCTCACAATGACTCTATGAGGTAGGACTATTGTTACACTTACTTTGCAGATGAATAAACTGAATCTTCTAGATGTTAGGTGACTTTTCCAAAATTAAATTACCCCCAAGTAGCTGAGTCAAAACTCAAAATTAAGAACAACAAGAAAAAAGAATTCAAAAAAATGGAGATAAGCTAATACTCCTCTGGGACATCAAGCACAACATTCACATCATAGGAGTACCAGAAGGGGAACAGAAAGCGCAAGGGAAAGAGAACTTAATTGAAGAAACAATGACTGAAAACTTCCCTAACCTGGCGAAGGAAATAGACATACCAGCCCAGGAAGCACAGAGAGGCCCAAACAAGACAAACCCAAGCCAGCCTACACCGAGCCACATCATCATTAAAACAGCAAAAGTTAAAGACAAAGAGATAACATTAAAAGCAGCAAGAGGAAGGCGAGTAGTAACTTATAAGGGATCGCCTATACAACTGCCAGCAGATTTCCCAACAGGAACTTTGCAGGTTAGAAGGGACTGGCAGAAAATATTCAATGTGATGGAAACCAAGGATTACAACCAAGAATAATATATCCAGCAAGGCTAGCATTCCAAATTGAAGGACAGATAAAGAGCTTCTCAGGCAAGAAAAAGCTAAAGGTGTTCATTCCCACCAAACCAGTACTACAAAGAATGTTAGAGGGACTTCTTTAAGATGGGGGGGGGGAATAAATGCAATAATTATGATTAATAAAATGGCAATAGCTACATATCTATCAACAGTTATGAGTGGAGTATCAAAGAGAGGAAGACAGATACAAGTTGACTTTGCTTACAGTTGAAATTTGAACAAGAAAATAAACAGGCAGAACAGGAGCAGGAATAGATTCATAGATACAGAAAACATTTAGTTTGTTGCCAGATGGGAGGGAGGTTGGGGAAGGGGGTGAGATAAGGAGAAGGGACTGGGAAGTTCAGTTTGGTGGTTACAAAGAAATAGTTATGGGGAAATAGGGTACAACATGGGAAGACAGTCAATAATGTTGTAATAACCAGATGTGGCATCAGACAGGTACCAGATTTGGTGGGGTGATGGGAGGAGGGCTGGAGGGGTGAGTGAAAAAAGGGGGTGAAATCAAGAAGTACAAATTCATAGTCACAAAACCGTCACAGTGATGTAAAGTGCAGCATAAGGTACAGTCAATAACATCGTAATAACTATATATGGCGTCAGAGGGGACCCAGATGTATCAGAATGAGGATTTTTAAGTTATATAAGCGGCTCATCACAATTTCAGGCTGTACACCTGAAATGAATACTGTACGTCAAGTGTAATTAAAATATAAAAATAAAAATAAAACACCTCAAAATTAGATCTGTCACACTATGTAGTACCTAATGGAAGGATGGATCGACTGATGGGTAAGTAGATGTATGTATGGATGGATAATGGGTGATGGATGGCTTGATAAACAGATGGACGGATAGATGGACTGAGGGGTGGAGTGCATGTATGGATGGATGATGGATAGATGATGAATGGATGGAGAGACAGATGGATGACAGGTGGGTGGGTGGGTGGGTGGGTGGATGGATGTATGAATGAACAAGCATCCACTGGATTCCAAAATCATAAGGAAACATTAGACATTCTTCACCACCACCACCTCCTGATGTCCTGAGAAGGCTAATAATTCTAGCACTCACTGATGATAACGATTTCAATAGGAAGGAAGGGAGAAAATCTGGGAGGAGATGCCTACATTGATTCACCAAGAAGTAACAGATCCTTAGCACCTGCATCCTATCTACAAATTTAAGTTACAAAATCTAATCTTTGTCCAGATTTTTTTATTCTTTTTACTCTTTGAATATTGCTTCACTTGTGTGTATGTGTGTGTTGGAGAAGAAAGTCTTCTCTTTTGGCAAAGGAAATACTGATACTACATTTTGTGAAAATAATGATATGATTACAATAAAGAGATAGATGGATTTATCTGGTTTCAAATGCTGCTGAAAAAGAAGTTACTTCTCCTTGATTCTTGACATTTTTTCCTGTTCCAGAAAGAATTCCCACTTAGTCTAATTAGGCTCTCTCTCTTCTTCACTGGGTCTCCATCACCCATTAGTTTCCAGCTGGATGATACCTTATAATTACCTTTCTAATTACCTTTATTTTGTAGGCATCTTTACCTGCCCAATGAATGCTTACTTAAGCCAGATTGCCGATCTCCACTGACCACTGACCTAATATTTACACTCTGCTGATTCTCTCTCTCTCGCCCTCTTAGGAAATTAAGAACAAAGACCCACACCATACAGCATAAAGAGGTTTTTCTTGAAGGTCAATGTGCTCAAGGCGGAGAGGTAGGGTTTACTTTGAGCTGACCCTTCTCGGAGCCTAGAGTTCGTTTAGTACAAGATTTCTCAATCAGACCATCCTGGCCCATTGGCAGCTCTCTGTTCTGCTGTACGATACCTCCAGCTGGTTGCTACCAACAGCCACTCTCTTGAACACGTCGGCAACTTCCGGAAATTTTCAATAACCAGAGTGATGCATAACTGATCATCCAAATCAGGGCACTTTTGGAAACTGAGGTGAGTACTCTCATAATTACACCGGGAAAATCGTGCAAATTAGGACTGCCCTGATCAATAACTCTATCAGTAAGTGACTTGAGAATTTTTATCTTCCTCCCCCGTGTTTTCAAGTCCCATGAGTTAAGACCTGGTTCTCCCTATGACTCTTTATGCTTCCACCAAACTCCTCAGATCACAGAGGTGTATTTACTTCATCGTGACTGCTTGTGTCTTTGTGTTTTCCCCTAGACTATATGCTAGGAGATGACAGGAGCTGGGTCCGTCTTGTGTCCCTAGCACATTTCCTAGTACACAGCAGGCCCACAATAAATACTTGTTTTGCACTGGACTGGAGAGTAATGACCTTGTAACCTGGTTCAGTGGTGACCCAAGAAAGACCTTGGGATCATGGTGATAAAGACGAGCACAATACCCATCCATTCACTTGTCCATGAATTTTACGAAATGTTTACTGAGCATCTATTATCTACCAGCCACCACACCTTCCTAAGTCCAGGGTATTTTGTCTCTGTAACTTGGTATTACATTCTCTTCTAAAGTGAATCAGCTAATATCGTGTGGACCCTAAGCCTTTTAATTCTTAAATTTTCATCTTTCTTTTGGTCCAAAACACAGGCCTGTTTTCCAGCTATAAAAGTTGTATTTTTTTTAACTGGGTCAGTGGATTTTGATCCCGATACACCACAACAGGATAATATGATAGATTAAGCCTAGACAGTCACAATTAATTCCTAAGCAGACTTAATTCAATTTCCCTTCTGCAATAAACGCAATTTACCTCCGTGGAGGTGTGACACGTTTGATTAGACACAGCGGTGCTGAGAGCGGCCCGCCTCCCAGAGAAAGTGCTGTGTGTGCGGAGAGGAGAGGTCACGGCCGAGGATGCCTCAGCAGCGCGGTGAGCAGCAGTTCAGCGGAGCCCGGGGTTCGGGTTCGGTTGCCCCTCAGTTGCTCTTTAATTGGCAAGATAATTATGCTGGGGCGGGGGTAGGGAAGGAGAGCCAGGGTCACCCCTCACTTAGCATTGGAATTACAGAAAGAGAAGAGATGAGTTCAAGGAAACGGTTTTAGAGTTTTTGAACGCTGTCTCAAGGTCAGAGTTCAGCTCCCCTGGGTCCTACGGAGGAGAGAATGGGGTCAATGCCAGCACTTTCCTGCCGGCCATTTTTCCCAAGAGCACTTAGAGACCGGGATTTGCAAGTCACTACGCCAAGTACTTTTTAATCGAACAAGCACTGATTAGGTACCTATTCATGCTCGGGCCACAGAACTTTCGGAGCACAGGGTGTGGACTTACTCTGGGAGCTGTGGGGAGTGACACTAGAAAGACACATGACTTCTTTCACTGCTTCTCAAAAACTTCAGAGCAGGGGTGTCCAACCTTTGGGCTTCCCTGGGCCACACTGGAAGAGGAAGAATTGTCTTGGGCCACACATAAAATACACTAACAATAGCTGATGAGCTATATATACATAAAGGTCACAAAAAAGATCTCATAATGTTTTAAGCACTGGTGCTGGGCCGCAGACCCGACAAGCCTGATTTAGAGGCTGAGGTCTGTACTCTGGATTTCCCACCTCCAGCCTTCATGGTTACCTGCCCCTGAGAGCCTTCAGATAATTGAGAACTCGTCCTTTATGGGGTCCACTTCATCATCCTACCCCTCACTCTTTTAGTATTCCCCCCACGACATGACGGAAACAGCTGACCCCGTGTTTTCAATTCTTGCTCCTGCCCCAACATGCTGTGCAGCCTTGGGCAAGCTGCCTAAGTTCTCTGAGCCTCAGCTCCTTTTTTCAGGATGACTGAGGATCCTATGACCTGCCAAGTGAAGATCAAATGAAGTAACTAACAAAAAGTTCCAATTAATACGTTCTCAATAGGACACAGTGCCTTTCTTTTCTAGGAGTTGCTACCATGACACCCTGCCCAGGGAAATATTTCAGCCAACTTCCAGATGAAGCAAGGAGGCATCACAATCAGGGGTCCTAAAATGATAGCAGGAGGAAGGAAGGCAAAGGCACTTCTTAATTGTGACTCTGCTGAACAGAAATGAATTTTAATTAAGCAACAAGATGGGAGACACCATGCGTTTCCAGGCAATTATGGAGCACCACGGGGGGTGCTGCTGAGCAGAAGGCTGCAGGCGAAGTGACTTCAGAAGTTCGCCAATTCCCAATGAAACACGGAGCCCGGATGTCTTGCTGCCAGCAGGGAGCAATATTTGTCAATGAAAATAAGAGTAAACGCTGGCGGCAAGACCAAGAGGGTCGTCAGAGGTAAAAGTTTGATGCTTCCAGAGCTCTTTCCATCTAGTGAGGGGCACACTGAACGGTTCCTGATGGACAGATTTAATATCTTATCCATAGTTGGCTCCACTCATGTCAGCATCAGGACTGCTGAGGGCAGGTCGGGGCACATGCGAGGAGGGACGCAAGAACTGGAAAGCCAAGGCAGTGTGGGAGGCTAGCACAGGGCGTCAGTAGAGAACAGGAAATCAGCAGAGGAACGAGAAATGCCAGAGCAAATCTGGTAATGGAGGCAAAGTTAGGAAGCTGGCACAAGACCCTGAGCAAATGTAGATTGTACTTCAGTGCTCATTCATGTCCTCAGAGCAATGCCAAGTGCTTTATATAAATCAGGCAAAGTATGGTCTGTGAAACCCACTTAACAGAAAAAGAAACTGAGGCTCAGAGAGATTATGTATATATGTTTAGAAATTTCCCCTAAAGTTACACAGCTAGTAAGCGATGAGTGATCATTTCAATCACAGTGTTTGAGTCAAAACCCAGACTCACGATCACTACATGATCATGAAATACAGTCGATGCCTTGAGCCAGATTCAAAATTCAAGGAGACGGTTTCAAAAGGGAGGCAGGCCCAGGTCACGATGTGTGCCAAGAGAGTGAATGAAGCTGCGACTTGGGTCAGAGTCCAAAAGGTTCACTGGAACTCGAAGGATCAAATTACTAGGTAAGGCCAAAGCCAGCTGACGGTGCAGAATGCATGCAGGCAATCTAAGAGGCGGGGGTCTCGATCCGAGCACAGAGAACGACCAGCCAGAAGGAGTGCCTCTTCGCCTTGTCTGCCTGGATAATTCTCACTGGCTCGATGGCAGAGATTGGAAACCGGCCATCCTGAGCATCCTGCACATGGGTTTATTTTGCCAACGCGGCGTTGTCTAAAAGCTCAAATCCAAGTGCTTTAGGAGAGGACACATATTCTCCACTTGCATAATGACTCTCCTTTCCCTACTGTCCCTACATCTGATCATTTTGAATATTTACTTCACCTGCCTGGTCCGTGGAAACATCTGAGTTCGGAAGCTCAGTTTAAGGTATCAGCACCTCCAAGAAAGTGGCCCTGACTCAGTCCAAACCTTCCGTCTGCCCCCCTAGCACCTTGGGTCCAACTCTGCCACAGTTTATCACACACCATCATGCTGGGATGTCTTTTCCCACATCAGACTGCGAGTCCCTGCAAAACAGGCTCCCAGCCTTGCGTGTTTCTCTGGTACTCAGCATACTGTGTGGACCAGAGGGAACCCAATGAATGCTAAGTGGCTGAGCAGCTATTTGGGCTTTGGAGTATTTTCCTGCCAAAGTGGCCCAGGAACAGGATGAGGGTTGAGATGGTAACTCATTGGCTGTCTTCACAAAAATTATACAGCTAGTGCAATGTTCAGCCCAAGAGATGAGCAGTCCGGTCTCAAATGGTTGCCCCCCTACCCTACAGATGCTCCTGATAAGAACAGAGGTCCTAGCCTTTGACATAAGTGTTCACAGCAGGAGCCACTTACAGCACAATGCCAGCGGTAGTCGTCCCCAAACTTTCTCCATTCCCAGCCTCCTCTTTCAGAGTGGGTATGTTTGGTGGTGCTAAATGCGTAGGATCCCGGGATGAGTACGTAGTCATACACACACATGCACGCACACACACATATACACAGACGCACATACATACATGCACGTACATATGCACACGTATATACACACACATACATGCATGCACACACACGCACACACATACACACACACATACACACATGCATACGTGCATATACATGGATGCACACATATACCCACACACATGCATACATACACTCACGCACACACATACACGCACATGCATACACACACTCACGCACATACATACATATACACATGCACACACATACATGCACACACACTCATGCACATACATATGCACATGCACACATATACGCGCACACATACATACATACACACATACACACATGCATATACTCACGCACATACATACATACACATATGCACACACACATACATACATATACACACGCACAATCGTACACACATGCATACACTCACGCACGCACATACACGCACATGCATACACTCACGCACACACATATACACATGCACATACATACATACACGCACATGCATGCACACACACATGCACACACACACTCACACACATAAATACATATACACATGCACATACATACACACACGCACATGCACGCACATGCATACACACACTCACACATACATTCACACATACACGCACATGCATACACGCACTCACGCACATATATACACGCACACACATACACGCACAAGCATACATGCACTCACGCACATATATACACCCCCACATACACGCACATGCATACACGCACTCACGCACATATATACACCCCCACACATACACGCACATGCATACACGCACTCATGCACATATATACACACACACATACATGCACAAGCATACACACACTCACGCACATATATACACCCCCACACATACACGCACATGCATACATGCACTCACGCACATATATACACACATACACATACATGCACAAGCGTACACGCACTCACGCACATATATACATGCACACACATACACGCACATGCATACACACACTCACACATATACATACACATACACACACATGCACACACACTCACGCACATACATACACGCACACACACATACACACACGTGCATACCCGCACACACGCACATACACGCACATACACACACGCACACGCACAAGAAGCCATCTAAGTTAAACTAAGACAGAAACTGCGGCAGACAGGCATGGCAGCGTGTGGTACAGCCCCGAGGAAAGAGCGAAGAGCCGGAAGGTGCAGTGAAGGAGACGCTCCCTGCACACCGGCCCGTCCTCTCAGCTCTTCCTTCAGCACCCGTCCCGCGTGCAACCCCGGCTCACATTTCTAGTGCTGCCCACCCCCCCACAACTGAATTCTGGGCTCCCTCCTCCGCTGTGGAGAACAGTGTATTCTCCACACAGCAGCTCAAGTCGTCCTTAACAGACGGAAATGCCCCTCCTGCTCACACTCCCCGGGGCAACTGTTGTTCGGGAGAGGTCCGGACTCCTTTCCATGACCCCCCAGGCCCTACACGGCCCAGCCCCGCCCCGGCTCCCTGCTTTCGCCCCACCCCACTCAGCCCTGCTCCGCCCATTTAAGCCTCTGATCTCGCTATTTCCTGTGAATGCCACGCCAGCTGCCACCACAGGAGCGTGGCCTGAAACGCGTGTCCCCAGAAACTCCGGTCCCCAGAACGACCAGCGGGGGGCTTGCTCCGCTCACCTGATTCCGTTTCTTACCTTCACTTGCAACTTCCTCCGAGCAAACCTCCCTGCCACGTCCTCTTGTTTTCCGACCTTTCCTGGTCCAACTCTATGCTCCACCAACTTCCTTTTCCTTGGTAATGCCTATGTCCTCCGTAAGTTGTGTACTTACTTGTTCATTCTGTGTCTTCCCTGTTAGCGTGTGGGCTTCCTGGGGACAGGGCTCTCGCCCACCAGGCTCACCACTGTGTCCCTGGAATCTGCACTAGGACCATGCATATGGTAGCTCAGCAAATGCTTGCTGAAGGAAAGAATAAACTGATGTAGGAGAACGGCTAACAATCTAAAAAAAATAACCAGGTGACTTTACTGAAATAAGGAAATACGAATGTCAGGCAGGTGCCAGCCACAATGTATCCCTGTATAAAACTATCTGAAAATCAGGGAAACACATTTTCTGAGAATTCCCAGTAACGAAGAGGTACCACACATCATTCCCAAACTCATCCAAAATACCAGATTTGCTAGATATTTTATGTGCAAGAAAGACTGCCGAGGCTGACGCGGGGCTGAGGTCTGGGACTCCATGGATTCTTGGTTACAGTCAAAAGTGCGCAAGGAGCTTGTGGAGGAGGAAGTGAGAGCAGCGACCACGTTTCCGTTTAGCATCACAACGCGATGACTGAATATTTTTATTTTCCTTTTTTACACGAGAGCTATAAGAATGAGTTTTTCATGAGGGAAAGGGTGCATCATCCTCAATGGAGCTGACTGGATTGCATACGTAAAAGCTGAACTACTTAGAATGCATGAACTAGATCATTCTCTTCCTATAAATACAACACAGCAGCCTAACCTATTTTCAGACTATATGACACCTTCATTCCCCCTGAAGCCATTGAAGAGCAGGTGATCAACCGTGTGGCCTCATTGGCAATGATGAAAGGCTGGCAGTGTTCTCTGCCTGTTGTCTTCACTCTCTTCCAATCAACTGCCTTGAGATTTTAGAGATAACTTCATTGATCCCACAAATCTCCCCATCCACCCTTCCATCAATACTGAGTTTCAGGAGGTACCATTTGTCTTATTGATGCAATTCCTCCTCCCGTTTCCACTGGGCTTGCTGGGATCAATTTTATTAATAATACAATTGGTAACTTTCCACAGCATCCCCCTCCCCCAGCCCCTAACTACATTTCAACTTTAACCCCCCTCTTAAAAGCCTTCACTCTGCCTCTGAACACTGAGAAACTGCGTCCTCCCTGTCTCTAAGCTGAGGGCATTCCAGCTTCAAAGGTTTTGAAGACTGTGCTGTATTTAAGAAGCTACAAGCTTAGGGAGTCTTTATTTCCAGTGTTTACATGTGCTTTTCATTGCATCGGATTCTAAAGTCCAATCTCGCTTTATTTATCTTTCTGCTATGAGCAATCATTATTTTTATATATTTCAAATCCATCTTTCTAATGTAAGCTTCTTGAAGGCAGATATTGTATTTTCGCCACCTTTGAGTCTCCCCTAGGGCTCAGCAAAGAGCTTGGCACGTAGGAGGCACGCAATAAGCATTTGGAGAATGCATAAGTAAGTGAATTGTTAAGATTGCCACAGGACCACATACATTGTTCTTCCACGGATTTTCTAGAACACACACTCAAAACGAGTGAGCTCACTTCACAGGACGAAGCTTCTCAGAAAGCAGCTGTCCCTCATCTCTGTACCCCCAGGAAGGAGTAAAGGTTTGTTAAATGAGAGGACCATAGCAATACTTTAAACTGTATTTTTTTTTTCTAAAGTGAAAGGTTGCCCAGGAAGCTCCTTGGATCCCACAGAATGCTGGACTCTTTCTGCCGGGAAGGGAGACTGGTGTAGGGCACTTTATGAGTGGAATGGTGCCCGCTTCCTGCCAAGCGATAAGTCCAAGGCCACATCCATGGAACCTGTGAATATGGCTTTATTTGGAAAAAGAGTCTTGAAAATGCAATTAAGTTAAGGATCTTGAGATAAAATCATCCAGGACTCCCGGATGAGCCTTCAATTCAATGACAAATGTCCTTAAAAGAGACAGAAGAGGAAGGTACACAGCAAAGACGGAGGCAGAGGTTTGAGTGATGTTGCTGCAAAGAAAGGAATGCCAGCGAGCCCCGCAGCCGGAGCGGGGGTGGGGGTTGGGGGAGGGTTCTCCCACACACCTCTTTAAAGAAAGCAGCAACTTCTGACCCAGAACTGGGAAGGAGCAGCCCTCTGTCGTCTGAAGCCATCACGTTTGTGGCCATTGGTTATGGCAGCCTGAGGAAACTCTTCCTTCTAGTTTCAATCCCACTGAATCCTGTCAACTCCTAGGACTGTCGTTCTTGCCGATGAGAAAAGTGAAGCCCCCGTCGGTCTCACAGCTACTCGGTAACAGAGCTGAGACTTCAGCAGGGCACGTCTTCACGGACGGCTGAACCGGTCTTCACTGGGACAGGCTTTCGCCCCTAGCCCAGGTGAGGCTCCGTGGATACAGGCTTAGATAAGATGTGAGATCTACCTTTTAGGAGCTTTCAGGGAATGTTCTAGCATACACTGAAGCCCACGCTCTCTCCTCTGTACATGCTGTGAAAAGAAACGTGGCAGGTCAACCTCACCCCAGTGTCAATTATTTCTTCCGCACTCGGCTTTCCAACCTCCGCGCATATCCCTGCAAACCATCTATGCTGTCCACCGCGGGTCCTGGATGCAGGGAAGGAAAGGAGATGGAGAAAGAGAAAGCCAATCTGTAAGGCAGGGGTGTCCACCCTTTTGGCTTCCCTGGGCCACACTGGAAGAACTGTCTTGGGCCTCACACAAAACACACTAACACTAACGATAGCTGATGAGCTAAAAAAAAAAATGGTCACAAAAAATCGCATAAGGTTTTAAGAAAGTGTACAAATTTGTGTTGGGCCTGCTGTAAGGTAACGAGGGTGTGACTCTGCCATGGAGGACACTGGCTCACCTGACACCTACCTGGATGCCAGTTTTGCCCTCTGGAGTGACAGCTCACTCTGTCTTCCCTGGTACTTCCTTCAGACATTTAAAAACAGCTGTTGTATCCTACCTCCGTGTACACTTTCAAGCTAAAGCCATCACTTGTGTCCTGCTTTAGAGTGTACAAAGCCTCTCCACCACTCACAGACATGCTTAATGAACCCTTCCCACAATCTAATGAGGTAGGAATATGTTTCTTGCTCTGTAGGAGAAACAGTGTCATGGATGTTACGTGATTTTCCAGGTCAGGGATCCAAACACAGTAACTCTGATTATACAAGGTGTCCCAACAGTAGGAATACATCTGAATCAATACAATTCGTCACAACAGACAGGAATTTGTGTCATACTGTGTGTCCCACTGTACTGGACAGGTTCGAGGAATGTTGCGATACTGATGGAAGACATTGCTAGCATTCGAGATTAAACAGTGTTAAACAAATGCAAACGTAATAAACAAAGTAATAAGATCCAAACAAACTATACTGTACACCTACATTTGGGCCACCCTATACATCCCCCTACATCTGCACATGAACAGCCAGGGGCAGAGACTTTGTATCGAGGAATGCCCATCCCCCAGTATTCATTCTTCCCTGCAAGTTTTAGTTTGGCCATCCAAAATAAAGACACTTCCTAGCCTCCCTGACAGCTAATTGCGGTATGTGACTAAGTTCTAGCAAAGAGACACATGCAGAAAGTTGTGTTCAATTTCTAGAATAAATCCACCCAAGGAAGAACCGTGCCCCACCGTCTGTCCTCAGCACTCCTAGCTGGAATGCTGATGTGCTGGCCAGACCTGAGTAGCCACCATGGACTGCTAGGTGAATGTTCTCCTAAAATGCTGATTTAGCTACTAGAGAGGAGTTGGGACCCAGTGATCAAGGAACTGCCTTGTCCATCTTGAATTGTCTGTATTTACCTGTATTTACATGGGGTCCATTTTGTTTAATTCATTGTTATCTTGAGGTGTCTGTTGTTTTCAGCCAAACCTAAGTTTAACTGATGTGGTTTGTAAACTTAAAAGGACACCAAATGGTTTGAAATCTCTTAATTTTAGAGGTTTTGATGCTTTGACAATCTTTTGTCTCCTAAAACTGTTTTCAGTGCCTGAAAACTGTGAAAATGGAGGGAAGTTAAAATCAGAATCGTCCGAAACTGCAGAATAGTTACGAGGAGTTGGGATATTGTTAAGAAAGAATTATTTGCATCAATACTGAGGTGTTCTACTTCTTTTAGGTCTTACCACAGGTTGAATTATTGCCTATTATAGAGACTAGTTAAATAATTGGGTTTTGTGTAGTCAGCTTATTTCCATCTTTTTTGGTACCAACTTTATTGAGATATAATTCACATAGCATTCAATTCACTCATTTAAAAAGTACCAGTTTTTATATTCACAGAGCTGCTGCAACTATTGCTACAATCCATTACAGCACACCTCACCATCCTTCTAAAAGAACTCCAAGCCCCTCAGCAGTCATGGGCTACCCCGCTCTCCCTCCTCAGTCCTAAGCAATCACTAACCTACTTTCTACCTCTATGGATTTGCCCACTGTGGGTATTTCATATAAATGGAATCGTGCAATCCGAACTTTTGTGGCTGGCTTCTTTCACTTAGCAAAATGCTTCTGAGGCTCATCCATGTTGCAGCATGTATCAGTACTTCCTTTTACTGCCAAATAATATTCCACTGCATGAATGTATCACATTTTATTTATCCAATTATCCAACTGATGGACAGTTGAGTTGCTCCCAATTTGGGGCTATGATAAATAGGCTGCTATGAACATCCCTGTATTATTTTTATCTTTGAAGACTTCTATTACAAAATTCTCATTCATAGTAAACCACATTCTAGCACTCCCTACATTACAACAATTGGCCCTAATTTAATTTCTTGATAATTACTTTAGGAGACAAAATATGTTCTCATTAGTAAATTGGAGTTGCTGTCATAGTGTCACAGAAAAAAGCAACTTGTTCAGCAGTCAGAGCATAGTAAAAGCAGCAAAGACACTACTACTGACAACAGTAATAGCAGCTACTAATGGCTAAGACTGTCCTGTGTGCTGATGGCTTCCCATGCTTTCAGTCGATGCACCTACTTTATTTAATAATTCTCCTACTGCCAGTGGGTTTTGGTTGTTCTCATTTTATAACATGAAGGTTAATACTTCAACCACCATTTTCATGCACGTTCTTTTTCTTTTCTCTAGAAGTATTTTCTCAGGATAAATTCACAATACTGGTAAAAATGATAAACCTCTTATGGGTCTTAATGCTTTACTGACATACTGATTTATAAGACCATTTGAAAATACTAATTCTAGCACAGTTCACCAGCATTGGGTGCTGAATTTTTACAAATTTTATCAGTGAAAACACAAACTCCTCACTAATACCTTAAGTTGCCTATCTTTGATTACTAGTCAGATTGAACCTTCTTTATGGTTTTGTTGAAGGCTGAAGTTGGGTCACCTCATGGACTCTTCGTAAAAAGTTGAATGTAAATGAACAAAAAAATGTTAACTCAATATTCTCATGAACTGACCAAAGGGATGATCATGTGTTCGAATTAAAGATGATTACAACAGTCCCTCCTAACCTGTGGTTTCACTTTCTATGGTTTCACTACTTGCAGTCAAACATGGTTCAAAAATATTACATGGAAAATTCCAGAAATAAACAATTCATGGTTTAAATTGCAAGCCATTCTGAGTAGCATGATAAAATCAAGCATCCTGCTCATCCCACCTGGGATATAAATCATCCCTTTGTCCAGCACGTACGTGTCCACACTGCACATGCTCTTTGCCCATTTGTCACTTCATAGCCTTCTTGGTTATCAGAGCAACTGTCTTGGTATCACGTCATCCTTTCTTATTTAATAATGGCCCCAAGGTGCAAGAGTAGTGATGATGGCAATGTGGACACGCCAAAGAGAAGCTGAGAAGCGTTTTCTTTAAGTGAAAAGGTGAGTACAGTACAAGATACTTGGAGAAGTAGAGCGGCCACATTCATATAACAATATCTTATTGTAATTGTTCTCTTTTATTGTTAGCTATTGTTGTGATCTCTTACTGTGCCTCACTTATAGATTAAACTTCATCATAGGTATGCATGCATAGGAAAAAACACAGTTTATGTAGGGTTTGGTGTTATCCATAGTTTCGGGCCCCCCTGGGGCCCTGGAAAATGTCCCCCATGACTGAAGCGGAATTACTATATCCAGAACAAGAGCATGCCTCCGTGGAATTCCAAAAATGGCTACAAAACACAATCCCATTGAATGTTTTATCTTGATTAATGATTTAGGAGAAACGAGTAAATAGCACTAAAATTAACTTCACAGATGGCTCTAAACTGAGAGGACTGTAAACAACAATGAGTAATGAGAAATTACACAGGGACCAGAAAGGTGAAGACTAGCAATAGATAAAAACCTGGAAAACAAGGCTGCTCAGGCTCACATTCAGTGTGAGAGCGAACAGGTGCCACATGCCCACACCCACCGGACACCCGCCCAGCACGTGGCATGTCCCGGGGCCTCTCACGTCCCCACATACTTTTTCACTATCCTGACTGCTCACAAATGCTATTCCTTTTTCCCAAATACCTCGTGCGCCCTTACTCACCCCAACTGACTCCTTCTTGGGCTCAGTTCAGACAGAAGGGGGTTGGTGTGGATGTCTGAAAAGGTTACCTAGATGACCCACATCTACACCAACCCCCTCCTACTTTCCTCTGCACTTCAGAAGCATCCTGTGCCTTTGAAAACCACATTTTGTCATCATGGAAAGACAGCTACTGTGACAATGGTAGCTTTTCAATCCATTCCCATGAAAACATCCAGGGCAATCAGGGCTGATGCCGTCTATGCCTCACTCAAAACTCACTGGTTAGCTTGCTGCACCCTTTCAAAACCCAGTTGCACAGTGAGAGGACTTCTGAGAATAGAGCTGGAAATGAGAAGGACAGAGACAACAGGGGCGACAAAGAAATCTAGATAAAAGTGAAGGGAGGAAAAGAAGCCAGGAGACTTCAGGATTCAGAAGGCCCTGACTTTTTTAACACTTCATGAAAATGACAAGAGAACTCTAGAGCTTTTAAAGTGAAGAAATCTATCCTGACCCACCTCTGCCTCCAAAGAGTGCCAAAAAATAAATTTCATGTAAAAATGAGCATCAGAAAAAGATTTTGGCTAAATCTCATATAAAATTATTATGAAAATAACAAAGTAAAAGCAGAATAATATTTTTACATATGAAGGATAACAAAAGATGCTTAAAAAAAAAGATGGCGCTATATATAATCTAATAGTTCCAAATAAACTAAAAGGCACTAGAAACAGTAACAGAAGATATGAACAAATGACATAAATCAGGATTAAAAAATACTAAAAATGGGATGATAAAATCCAGGCAAGCATTAGAAACAAAAGAAAAACAGCATTTCAGAAGTGAAGACTAAAACAAACAAACAAACAAAACAGAAGAGTAGAGAAACACAACAGATAATACTTTTAAAAAAATAAGTGAAAAGAAGGAATTTTTAAATAAACAGACATAAAGAAATAATAATTCAAAAGAGAAAGTGATGAATATAGAAGATAGTCAATGATGGTGCAACACAAGTATAATTAGAGTGCTGGACAAAGAAAATCCAAATAAAAGTATCAGAACAAATCTTAAAACTACAGCTCAAAAAAACTACACTAAAAATACCTTTTAAAATTTGAAACTGCATTTAAAATCATACATTATATATCTAAGGACAATTAATTCAAGCCAACCAACATAGAAACATATTCTAATAAATGTACTTGACTTTAAAGGGGAAAAAAAGTCTTAGGGCATCCAAACACAAAGGCTAAGTCCCTTAAAAGGGACAGAATATCAGACTGTCAGCAAATGTTTTGAGAGCAGTACATTACGAGTATGCCAGAAGATAATATATTTAATTATATATTATCCCAAAGGAAGGGAATGTAAATGCTGAGTTAATGAAGCCAGTCCCAAAAGATGACATTTATATGATTCCATTTGTATGAGATGTCTAGAATAAGGAGTTCCATAGAGATGCAGATTAGTGGTTGTCGGGGGCTGAAGGTAAGGAAGAGTAGTGACTGCTAACAGGTACCGGGTTTCTTTGTGGGTGGGGGGTGATGAAAATGTTCTAGAAGTAGACACTAGTGATAGGTTTCACAACTTGGTGAATACACTGAGAAAAAACCTGAACTGTATACTCCAAAAGAATGAATGTTATAATACATAAATTATATCTCAATAAAGCTGTAAAATAGAAAAATGAAAATGAGACACAAGGATTTTACATTTAGGCAAGCTGAACTTCAGATATAAACGCTGACAAATGGTTCTCACAAAGAAATAACTAAGGAAATATTGTTGCCATGAGCCCCTCTTACGTATCCAATTGAATGTGAATTTCAATTCACCAAAATCACTACATTAAAAAAAAAAAAAAAAATATATATATATATATATATATATATATATAAATAAATAGAAAAAGATGAAGTATAATTTATATTTTAAAAGTCATAAAATGTATGTCAAACAATCACAAGGTGTAGACCTTATTCAAACAAGTTATTAAAAAGTGACATGTAAAAGGGAAATTTGAACACTAATGTCTAATGGTACTAAAGAGTTATTATTAGCTTTTTAAGGTATAATTATATTGTTATTTTTAAAGATCCCTTAAAGATACATAACTATAATAATTCTGGAGGCCTTTATGTGGCTGAGATTTGCTTCAAAATAATATGGACAACACACACACAAGTAAATACAAGAACACAGTTAAAACAGGAGAAATCCGAATAAGGCCAGCAGACTGTGTCCATGTCAATATTCTGGTTGTGAGTACTGTACTATCGTCTTGCAAGATGTTACTATTGGGGGAAACTAGGTAGAGGGTACACAGATCTCTGTATGTCATTTCTTATAACTTCATGTGAATACACAATGATTGCAATAAAAATTTCAATTAAGAAACCCCAGCAATATGGAGGGCGTTAGTGGAGGTATAAGACAAAACCAAATGGATGATGTTGGCAATGAACTGGTAACAGCTGAAGCTAAGGGATGGGCTCAGGGAGTTGACCAAACTGTTTTATTCCCACACGTATATGTTTGTAATTTTCTACAACATATTTTAAATGCATATACTTTTCCTATCTCCCCATCTGCAAACCTTTTGAAGATGGGATCTGTGTCTTATGCATCCCTGTACCCCCAGTTATTTGCACAGGACTTGGCTGAAAATACATTGGTTGGAAAACTCATGCATAAATGGGTAGAAATATGGAGTTATGAATTAGTATGTCAATAAATGGAAAAACAGATCAAATTGGTGAAGCCTTTAATGTCAGACCTGATGCCAAAGTCCAAGCATTATCCATCGGTGCCAAGCTGAGGACTTTAGATAGCAGGAGACTATCTGACTGATTACCAACATCTGATTCCCTGCCTGGGAGGTGAAGTATCCTTCCACGGAAATCAGCTTGGTCACGTGACTTGCTTTGGCCAATTAAATATCACAAAAAGTCATTTGCGTCCCATCCAGGAAAATCTTGTAAGAGACAGTTCACCACATTCCTTCTCTTTGTTTAGGACGCGAGGACTGACGTTACTCCAGGAAGTAGCTGCCCCATCCCAGTGCACAAGCCCTGAGTCATGTGCATCAGGGAGACGGCCAGCCAGTGAGGAGTGTGCAGAGTGCGCAGGAAAAAGCCTTTGTTGGTGTGCACCACCAAGGTTTTCACGTTGCCGTTCGTTACGCCGTAATGTAGCATTACCTGACGGACGGAGCTCCTGGGGTCTGGCTTTGTTTTATTTAAGCAGGAGCGAGAAGAGGAAAAGCCAGCCTTCCTGTAGCCCAGGAAAGAACGGATGAGAGGAGAAAGCAGAACAGAGGCCGAGGGAAGTGAGAGAGCTGACAGACGTTGTAGGGGGACAATCCGCAGGACTGGGAAAATGAACGGAGGCCGAGGAAGGGACAGAGTTGAAGATGCCTCAAGTCCAGGGCTGCTACTGTCCTATTACTGAGAAAGGGAGCACTGCGAGAGGAGAAGGCTGTTACTGAGGGCAAAGATGAGGACGACTCTGGCTTTAACTTAAAAGGGACCAAGCAGGACTAACAATGCACCGTGTCTGAACAGCTGAGCTGCACAGTGGTCACTGACTGCAGGCATCCAAAGAGTGGAGATGTGAGTGAAGGCACCCCCTCCCAAGGTCACGTACCTGGCCCTTGCCTCCAAGCAAGGCTGGACGTGCAAAGTATCCGACAGATGGGCATGTTCCCGCTCCTGAGCCTTTGCCAGGAGAGGCGATTTCCCTGACTTCTCCAGGAGCCCGGCAGCGTCTGAGGAGGCCAGTGGTCAGCAGGTTTTCCCCTTAGTAAGCAGGCAGCACGCGCCAGGGCGGGGGGGCAGACCACGAAGCATTAATCAATAACCACTTTCATCAGGGCTTTCAAGAATTGGCTTTGGAGGTCGGGTTTCAGGATTTCTGGAGTCTTTCTGAGATTCAACTTTGAAAAGGCCTCTTTACAGAAGTCTCCACACTTGTCAAAAGTAAAACAAGCCCTGAGAGATCTAAGTGACACATTTTTATGTGGTAGCTTCCCACGTTAGCTACCTCTTACTGGTAGTCGTAATACAATAACAATAATTAAAAACTATAATCTATTTAGTTTATTATATACCAGATATATAAGACAAAGGGCCTTATATATATGACCTCATTCGTTCATGTAGCCATCACACCTTTCTAACTTATATGAAATTATGAAAATAATGTGATACAGGCATTACTCATTGAGAAAGGCAAATTCTGAGGGGGACGCCAGGTCTCCTGTTTGCTGGGCAAGGTGATGGTTATAGAGGTGGGTGTCATCAGAGGAGGAGAGCGGTGGGAAGAGAGGCAGGAAGGTCTCAGAGATGGAAGGCAACACTGAGAAGCTGGACACACACAGACACAGACACACACACACACACACACACACACACACACACACAAACTGTTCAGATATCTGGAAAGATCAAAACAATCACTGTTATTTGAAGATAACGCGGCACATAAACCTTTCTAACTTCCCTCTACAAAAATCTTTAATAAAATATACTTCGCTCACTAACGTTTTGAAAAGAGGATCGTGTAGGTGGTGGGGGATAGAGTCCTGCTTGAAAGTTAGGGCAAAACAAAACCAGGGATGCTCAGAGCATCACGCTAAGTGAAATGAGCCAGACAGAGACAGACAAATACTGTATGGTATCACTCATATGTGGAGTCTTTAAACACACACACACACACACACACACACACACACACACACACACAAATTGTCAAGGCCTGGGAGTAGATTGTATCACCTCTACCACACGCCACTGGGCTAGAGTCCAGTCACATGTCCCCAACCTGCCTGTAAGGGTGGCTGGGCACTGTAAATGCCTGTGCCTCGGGAAAAGGAAAACAAGGCTGAGCGAACATTTAGCATTGTCTCTACCACTCGGAAGGTACCGCCAGAGACACCAGGCAAGGAAAAGGTCACCACCACAAGCCAGGCAGCACTTTTCCCCAAACGAAACACGTCTGACCCTAGCCTTCAACCCACTGGGTAGCCAGAAAGACCTGGGAACAGTCAGGCTCTGGCTGGGGTGTGACCAGAGCTAGTGCAGTGGTGTGCGAGGGATGCTCTGAGCACCCAAGCAGCTTGAGGCTGTAATGTATTGTCCCATTGTATCCTCGCAACCACCCTCCCGTTTTAGACATGTGAAACCTGAGGACACAGAGGGCTGGGGGTTCTCACCATCCGCACCCACCAGAAATCCAGGTAAGGAAGTTCTCACTGAATGCCTGATGAGGCCATGTCATACCAAAAATGAACAAAACAAAACAAAACAAACAAAACTTTCTGGGGCTCTGTTATGGCCTGAATTGTGCTCCCACCTCATCCAAATTCATATGTTGAAGTCCGAGTCCCAAAGCTTCAGAATGTGGTAGCATTTGAGAAAGGGTCTTTAAAGAGATGATTAAGGTAAACGGAGGCCTTGCAGGTGGGTCTTACAGAAGTAGTGACCTCACAAGAAGAGAAAATTGGGACACAGACATGTGTGCTCACCGAGGAAAAACCTTGTGAGGATGCAGGGAGAAGCCAAGGACAGAGGCCTTCAGAGAAGCCCACCCCGCCAACACCCTGATTTGGGACATGCGCCCGCAGAGCTTGAGAGAACACACCTGCTGTTTAAGGCTTCGGTCTGTGGTGCTTTGCCACGGCAGCCCGAGCAGACGAACACGCTGTGGCCTGAAACGCCCGAGCTGTCCCGCTTACCCGCGCCGTCGCCTCCAGAGAGTGACTTCCTCTCTCAGACCCTCACACCCTTCACCAAGGACAATGACATGAGGAAAATGGGTAGCACCTGCCTCCAAGGTGCTGGTCAGGCTGAACTGGTCTGACCCTTGGGAGTGCACTCAGACCAGGCCTGGAGTTCATCCGGCCAGGCATGGAAAGCACGCGTCCCGTCACCACAGCGAGGCGGCCCAGCACCTCTCCTGCGAGCTGCAGCTCCGAGCGGGGTGTGGGGATCAGACACCCCCGGGCACACGTCCTTAGCTCCTCGTGAGGTGATGCTAGTCAGTCAGCTCTCTGCCTTCCGCTCACCTCCCAAACGGGAACCATCGCGGGGCCCAGGCCTCTGCTCAGGTCCCAGGGAGCTCCCAGCACGCATGTGGGCCGTCACCACGTTCGTCAACCCGACTATTAGAACGTTCGGTTTTGTCCTCTAACGTTTCTTCTTCCATGTCCCCGTAACGCACTGGCAGGGGCGGAGAGCGCTGGAACCCAGCCGAGAACACCATGTTTTAAGCACCGCTCGGGCGGCTCTGCGGAGAGGGAGCCTCATCACGTCACAGGAATTCACAGGGGACGTGACACGGCCCCGCACCGTGGCTTTAAAGCAGTCTTTTATGGCCTTCTGGGGAACAGACACCTCCTTACAGATGTTTATTTTAGAGACGTCTGCACTTAAAAGGGCAAAAAAAGTGTTCAGGGAAGGAGGATGATAGTCTTGTGCTCAGACATTGTTCTGGAAAAGGAACAGGAAGTGCTCCCAACAGGTCGGCATCAATACGCTTCTATATTTAATAGTGCGGTGTGCTTTGTGAATTCTTTATGAGCTGGTCATTAGGAGCCTAACCGCTGATTGGAATTGGTGCACGGGGAGGGACCGCTTGCTGCCTGCATCTGAATCTTAATTCTAAGGCAGATGGAAGGAGTTTACGTACTGACCTGGGACCGGGCTGAAGACATCTTTTCAATGGAGTCAAAAATAAACACAGCGGGCCACATGCAGCCTGGCTCAGAGCTCCAGCAACCTGGAAGGAGGTGGGCGAGGAAAACAGGATGAACCCCCCTCCCCAGGCTGAACTCTGGCTCCAGTGGCAAAGGGATGTGAAGGCTGGGCTGACAGGCAGGGAGACAAAGCCTAAACAAGCTGCTCAAGTCGATTCCTCAAGGCTGCCCAAAGGCCCTGGACAGCACCCTGCCATACACGTTCCGCTGCACCCCAACCTCAAAACCCCAGGAAAGCCCGGATGCTCCCTGGGACAATCTCCCTACTTTTAGAATGGGAATGCTAATGCCTACTTAATAGAAAGGCTATGGCATTTAATGCAGGGTAACTGTTCAGTATGAGTGATGATAGTCCCAGGTGATATTTTAAGTATTTACTGTGCGCCAAGTGTTCCACATAGGTTCACTGATTTATTACACACGGTCCTGTAAACAGCTGTGCTTGCCTGGAAGAAAAGACTACGTAGCCTTAAAGAGGGAAGTTACTTCCCTTGGTCTCAGAACCAGCAAGTGTCAGCCAGAACCGGACTTTGGGTCGTTTGATTTCAAAGCCTCAAGTCTTAATGACCGTGCTACCATGGTCAGCGGCAGAAGTAGGAACACCTGGACTCATCCGTAACGAAACCACAATCCTGGCCCCCGAACCGCCTGCAGACGGATGGGGTAGTCCACCATGTAAACACAGAAATGACTAAACGGTGCAGTGGGTGTTGGACGGGAGTCCCGGACAAATGCTGTGAGTGCAGGAGGGAGGAGCTTCCCTGTGGGCTGGGGTTAGAACGGAATTGCCGAGTGGGTAATACCGAAGCTCAGGAGCTCACCGGGCAGGGGAAACAGAAGGGTGGGGTCAGAACAAGGGAGCGGTGCAGGGGGCACCAAGCAACAAAGCCATGAAAGGGCGCAGCTGGTCCAGTGTGCCTTTAACGGATGACACAGCAGAAGAGTTGTGCACAGAAAGGTTCACGGGGGCAGATCACGGAGGCCTTCAGGTACAGAACATGATAGGGTCATCCTGTCAACACAGGGTGAATGAGAGTTGAAGCAGGGCAAATCATGTTTTGGGGGAAAATTCTTCTGGTAGAAGTTCAGGGTAGTGGGCACAATCCTTGAAAAGGTGAAACAGACTTTGAGAATTAGACTAAAAGAAAATGGTGAGTGACAGGTAGATTAGGACTCTGGTGTCAGCAAACTAGCTTACAAACTAGGCAGGATGGGCTCTCTGCTCCAAGAATGAACCACACGTTCAAAGACAGAGGACTGTGTCTGCTTAGAGGTCAGGCACAGGGACAGAAGCCTTTAAAATGAAAAATGAAGGAATGGGGGAAAGACCCAAATAAAACCTCATGCCTGGGAAAGTAAGCCTGTCTTGGACGCTCCCCAAACTCTTGTTAAGCGTCTATCAGATGGCAGGCACTGGGGGCACAGGCTGAAGAAACTGCCACAGTTTCTGCCCAAGGAGCGCATGGGCAGTGCATACTGCGAGCCCAGGAGGTCCCCAGGGCTCAGTGGGAAAGACCCTGGAGAGCATGCCAGGTACCTCTCCGCCTTCCTGCAGAGCAAGCACGAATGAGAAGCAACTTGACCTTGTGGGAGGCAATGCACTCCCAGAACATCACAGCGACCTGGGGAGACAGGGTTCGAGAAAGGATGGCCACGACATTAGGAAGCATTCTTGTCCTTTCAAAATAAAAAAAAAAATGTGGATTCCACAGACCACAAAACTCATGAGACCTAAGTAACAATGGAGAGTGGCTTTGTCTGTGAATGTTGTAATACGATAGGACAGCCGGTAGCATGTTAGGGGAGTGGGATTTAGAGTTCCATCTCAGGTTCTCCCATTGACTCGGGGTGATCTTTATCGGTTATGTCGGCCTTCTCCTGCTCCTATGGTCTCTTCATAGAAGAGTGTGGACAGTAATACCTTCCACCGAGGGTTAGGGTGAGGAACACATGAGGGGACATTCCCCAACACCCCTGGAATACAGCAGGGAGTGTGGGAGCCTCTGAGGCAGACCCAATACACATACCTCTCCTCCCTACCCAGATTTCTAAACAAAGAGAGCAATAAAACTCAAGAGTAACGACAGAGGTCAAATACCAACTTTATCACCGATTATCTACTGCCGCATAACAACCCACCTTAAAATGGACTGGCTTGAAAACACTATTTATGTTGCTCATAAAGCTGCCGTTAGGACAGGGCTCAATGGGGACAGCGTGTCTGCTCTGCGCAGCATCAGCTGGAGTGGCTCAACCTCAAGGGCTGGAATCATCTGGAGACTCAGTCCCTCACACAACTGACAACTGATGCTGCTGTCAGCTGGGGCCTGTGGCCAGGACCCTGATGTGCGTCCTCTCCATGTGCTGGCAGGGGGCCAGGAGCCAGCATCCCCAGGGGACCAGGTGGGACACTACTGCCTTTTCTGACTTAGCCTTGGAATTCAGCTGGCATCATTCCTGCCATTTTCATAGTCCCACCCAGATTTAATGCGGGTGGGATGGGGGCGGGCGTGGAAGTCTACCTCCTGATAGACAGGTAGCAAGATCACATTTTAAGGACACACGGGGACAAGACAGATATTGATGCAGCCGTCTCTGGAAAACACGGTGTGCCCCCAGCAGAGGCTGACCATTCAGGCTAAGTTAGGGAGGAGGGTTTAATGAAGCATCTATGTACAAGGCTGTGCGAAGCTTTAGGAAAAGCAATTAGACCGAGTTACAGTGGAAGCTGTTACTACGCCCGGGCCTGCAGGGACACGGGAGGAAGTGCTTGCTTGACAAAAGCCCAGATGTCAGCTAAAGCAGACAGCCAACCAACGGCAAACCGCAAGGAGGGAGGCGGGGCCATAAACACCCCGACCTCACGCTGCCCCTTCCTGGTGAGCGCCTTCCACACCTGTCCTTCTGAACTAGAGGGTGCAGGATGCAGGTTGGGGTGTCGCTGAAAACCCAGAAGGGTAGAATACGGATCTGGAGCAGTCGACAAAAGTCATCTGGCACAAAATCCATGTTAGAATATCTGGATTCAGGTGGGCTTGCTCAATGGATCCACTGTCTTCCAGACCCCCAATCTCGAACTAGGACCAGCCCGTTGGTAGGACGTTGGGATCTGCAGAACAGATACACTTACCCGGGCCATGGCCTCCTACTGCTTGTGTGGAGGAGGAAGGCAAAGGAGACCAAAAAGTCCCCTTAGCTATGTCAGTCCCAACAGAACATGGGTGGGTCACAAACCCAACAATTCAGGTGCAAAGGGGTGGGGAAGAGGGGTGTTCTCTTAATAGGAAAAGTCCCTATCACCAAAACAAATACAAATAACACAAGAGAAGACAGGCAATGCCTGAGCATCCCCATTTACTCCTTCCAGACCCCAAGAACCTGACATTCCTCAAGGCAACTTTTCAAATAAAGAGCGAGGAATGAACAGGAGGCAAATGCTTTTTGCAAACTTCTCATTCTATCCTCTTACATACTGACATGTCCTGGCTGATATCTTTTTTTCCTAACCTGCTCTCCTTTGGGAGAAGGCAAAGAGGCTCAGAAGACAATTTCGATGAGCACAGAAGAGGAATAAGGGTGACGTGAGAGAGGTCAGTGCAGTGGTGCTGCCTCTGGGAAGCGCCCCCTGACCTCCCAGGATGGCTGCCCACCTCCCCTTCCCACTCCCTGACACTGTGACTCATATGTGGCATTTCTTTGCTCATGGATTCTACCTTCTTGCTGGTGGAGACCACGTCCTTCCCACCAGTACATAGCCCAGTACGTGGCTCGTTGAACATGAGTTACCTAATGGCATGACATAGGCAGGGTAGACTAGAGTGACCATACCAGCTGTGGAGGTCATTGTAACACCCTCCCGTCCCCACCCGAAATGCTCAATGCTGTGAAGAGCCGCACAGACGGTAACACCTGGAACGTGCGGTACCAGTCTGAGTGCTGAAGGGCCGGCAACCCAGACTCAGCGGCTCCGCCGTCAGACCGGGACACCCATTGCAAATCCCGGAAACATAGTGCAATGGTTAAAGCAAAACAGCCTCACTTCAAAACCCAGATCGACCTATGCCCAGCTGTGTGATGCTGACCAAATCACTTACCTGCTCTGTGTTTTGGTTTCATTGCTGGTAAAACAGCGAGCCTTATGGAATCTACCTCACAGTGTGGCTTGAGAATCAAGTGAGCCAATAAATAAAACTTCTGGAACGGTGCCTGGCATACAGCAAGCACTACATTAACATTAGCTACCATTAACACGCATTGTTATTTCCATTAGTCATGTGCATAGCCTGTATCTGACTACTGCCACGTCTCCTGAAGTCTTAGAAGTGGAGCCAGTCTTAGGGGTCCTGCATTCCAACCTCCCACCACTGCCCCTCTGATGGGCAGTGGGCCGATCACAGAGGAAACTTCCACTTTGCAAACACCTACTGCGTGCCAGGTCAAGCGCTGCATGATGGGTACATACCGTCACACTTTCGTCTCAGCAAACTTCAGGGAGGCAGGCATCGTGAGTCCCCCGCTTTACAGGTTCGGGGACTGAAGTTGCAAGGGGAAGTCGCCTCTGGTCTCAGCTGGGAAATGGCGTGTGGGTTCCAGCCGAGTCTCCATGCCCTACACCCCAGTCAGCTCCCAGTCAGCTGATTCCGGTCTGGGCTGCTGTCCCTGTGTGTGAGCAAGCCTTCCCTCCACCCGCCGTTGTCTCCTGCCCGGTCCCCTCCACCTGGTCTCACCAGTAAGTGGGAAAATACTTTCACTGATTCATTTGCTCACAATTTCCTGAACACCCACCACATCCAGTCACTGGCATGGGTGCCGTGGGCACGAACCCGAGTCATCCGCAGTCGCTGACGACAAAGTCCAGGCAACTCTGTGTTTCTCGTGCCAACTAAGTATCAATTCAGCCATTTCATGTGTGGAGGGGCAGGAAGAGACAGACAGACACAATGGGCGCCTCAGACCGAGATCCCTCCGGAAAGCAGCCCCGGAGGGGAGGGCTTGCATGCACGTCGTTTGTTTTGCACAGTGAGTTTGGGCACAGGAGTGGGAGACGGCGGACAGTGAAACATGGAAGGAGGGGAAGCCAACTGAAGGGCGTGATGCACAAGACCAAGCCGGCCACTGCAGTGGGCAACTGGGGCACTGCTTCCCTGGGGCTTCTCAGGAACTCTCCGAATGCACCTCAGAAGTGTCCACCGGCATATATCCTCGGGGGTTCAGGGACTCACCATGAGCGGTTAATGGCCTTGCACTTCCAGATAGCACAAACTTGAGGGCCAGGTAGGTTCCCACCAGCATCTTCTGCTGACAACCCAGAGCCCCCTGAGGAGGAAACACTGCGGAGCGTTCCTCTGTAATGGCAGGAACAAAAGGAGGCCCAGCCGCATCGCTGCATCGAGGAAGTTACTGTGAGTAATTCTCACGCCCCATCCAGACCTGCTGAGTCAGACCCTCTGGGAGGAGGGGAGTCCGTCAGCAGTCCACCAAGGCCTCCAGGTGATCCTGATGCCAGTAAGCTTGAGAACCACTGGCCTATAGACCTGTGGGACAGAACACAAAAGGTGTGTAATATGGTTAACGACGCTTCTCCAGTTGACTATGTTTATCCAGAATTCCAGCAACTGAAAGTTCAAAAAACTTCAGATTCCAAAGGAGAGATCTCTGGGTCACCTTCACCCCTTCCCTTACACTGAACTTCCATGTTCAACACCTGTACCACCCACTACAATACCTACTGTATGGCTACTTTCACACAAAATGACCACATAGCCCACAGGCCTAAAGTATTTACTATTTAGCCCTATAAGAAGAGTTTTGCCAACTCCTAAAATAAAGAGTCCAGAAATTTACCCACACAAATAGAGTCAATTGATTTTTGACAATATTATAAAGGCAATTTAAATGATAGTCTTTTCAGCTAATGTGTTGCAACAACTGGGTGTCCATATGCAAGAAAATGAACCACAAATTTATACCTTACACCTTTTTAGAAATTAACTCAATATAGGTAACAAATATAAATGAAAATCATAATCATAAAACATTTAGAAGAAAACATCAGAGAAAAAAAACATTGTGGTCTTTGGTTAGACAAAACTTCTTAAACTGATACCAAAAGCATGATCTATAACTTAATAAATTGATAAATTATGCTTCATTAAAAACATGCTTTGCAGAAAGCTAGACTGGAAGAAAATATCTGCCAATCACATATCCAACAAAAATCTTGTATTTAGAACATATAGAGTAAGTAAAAATCTCAACAATAAGAAAACCAACAACCTAATTTATAAAATGGGCAAAAGATTTGAACACAATACTTCACCAAAAGAGCTATCTGGATAGCAAAAAAGAACATGGAAAGATATTCAATGTCATACGTCATTAGGAAAATGCAAATTATAATCATGAGATAGCCCTACACACCCATTAAAATGAAAAAGAAACGTTTTTAAAAAATCTGACACCAAGTTCTTGTAAGGACAAAGAGCAACCAGATCTTTCATACATTGCTAAACGGAAAATGATCCAGCCAGGCTGGAAAATACATTTTGGCGATTTCTCATAAAACTGTGAACATATACTTACTACAGGGCCGAAAAAAACCACACCCCTGTATTTACCCTAGAGGAATAAAAACAGGTTCACTCAAAACCCTGTGTGCAAACGTTTATAGTAACTCTATTCAAAATCATCCCCCTCAAACTGGAAGTGACATATGTCCTTCAGTAGGTGCATGGATAAACTGTCATACAGCCCAAACATTGGAATACTTCTCATCCATAAAAGCTACCAACTACCCATAGACACAGCAACTTACATGCATCTCAGAAACATGCTGAGTGAAGGAAGCCAATCTCAGAAGATTATAAGCTGTGTGATACTATAAGACATTCTAGAAAAGACCAAACTATGGTGGTTGCCAAGAGCGAGGGGTGAGGGGAGGGTGAGACTACAAAGGAACTCCATGAGGGGGACTTTTGAAAAACTGGGGTTGTTTTGTGTCATGATTCTGAAGGTGATTATACATACCTATGCCTGTATTAAAACTCACAGAACTGTACAACAAAATGATTTTTATTGTATCTAAATTAAAAACATACAAACAACAACAAAAATAACCAGACGGCAGGTTCTGAAGTCACTTTATCTATTTGGTTCTCAGTTGCAGCTCTTTCTGGCTGTGTGACGTTCAGTGAGTCACTTAACCTCTCTTTGTCTCAATTTCCCAATTTGTAAAATAGAGATAATATTTTCTACCTCACAGAGTTTTATAAGAATTAATTGAGGAAAATGCATGTAAAGCATCCAGACAGAGCTTGGCATATGCAATAAATATAATAATAAAAGACAGTTACTCCTATTAAGTGTAGTTCAGTTGTTGCATTGAATTGATTTTATTGTGTTATTCAAAAACTGATCTGTTTAGGGGGTTTGTACAATAATTGTCACTTAATTTAGAATATCCTATTTCCCACAGCAACTTTTCATCTGTACCAGGATCAAAGGATTTTATGAATTTTGTGATTGATCCATGAGCTCATCCCTACATATTAAACTGTCTCCCAGGTTTCAAAGGTGTTTTCAAGTCTAATAGTTTAAAACAGTTTACGGGAGGCAGTCAGGACCCAAAATTGGTGTCCAGAAATGCAGTGTGTCATCATCTAACCCCAAATAGTTGGAATTCTTCCCACCTAGTCTGGAATACTATCACTTTGAATCAATTGTGATTCCTGACACAAAACAACAAATGACTCACACACTATTCCTCAGCCATGGAAATTTCTCAGTTACTCTCTTCTTCCCTGTCCTGTGGTTCTTGAAATAACCGCTCTTTATGTGACTTCCATCCCGCTACCCACAGCCACCCACCAACCCTGAAGCTAAAGGAAGGAGGTGATGCCCTTTGAAATGCAATTTTGATCTTCAAAGGACTGAGCTTCTCCTTCCCTTTCACAAATGATCATTAGCTTTCTTCAGCACATTCTGCACTGCAGATAATTGTTGTGACAGGTCCTCAATTCCTTCCTAATGAAAGTGGAGCATAACCCCAGGCTTTTCAAAATTTGAACAAAAGGATTTCATCTCAGTCACACATAATACAGTCATAGCGAGCTGTCAGCTCAGCGGCCTGACAAACGTATACTGAACACCATTTGTGCCATTCATGATAAGAACAAACATGACGGAAGAGCAGCCCGGTGTAGCCATGGGGATTCCCGTACTACTGGTGAGAGTGTAAGTGATAACAACACTTGAGAAAACAGTGTGCTGTTATTACTAAAGCCGAAGACACATCTCTATGACCTAGCAACTTCACTCCTAGGTACGCTTCTTGGAGAACCACTGAGCATGTACTCCAAGAGAAGTATTTTAAAAAATTAGAGCATTGTTCATTACAGCCCCAAACTAGAAACCACTCAAATGCTCATATTTATACAGTGAAATGCAGACATGAAAAGTAATGAACGACAGCTATGACTCTCACAGACAATGTTAAAGAGATGCCAGACATAAAAGAAGTCATAAAGTATGGTGCGATTTACATGAAGTTAAGAAAAGACACAACTAAACCAGTCTGTGGCAGAGACGGTAAATGCAAGGTAAGTCTCAGAGAGGTCACCACTAAGTCGGGAGATGGTTGCTTGTGGCAGGGAAGGGAATAAGTGGTGATTGATGCTTTTGGAATATTAATGTTTTATGTCTTAATCCGGGTGGTTGCTTCCTAGGTGTCAATTTATACTCATTTAAAAATAAACATGCATTTATTTTTTCTTATGCTCTTTTCTTATGTATGTTTCATAAGAAGAAGGTTTTTTTAAAAAAAGAGGTAAATTAAAATGAAAAAAAAGAAAAAAATGAAGAAAACAGGCCTAGCCTTCTTTCTCTCACTGAATGCAGAACACCAGGAGCAGCTATTTAAGGACTCTGAACAGTCCACAGCGGCGGGTGGATTAAGGCGGATGAGAACTCAAACCCCTCATGGGAGGCAAGTTGGCCACTGCTTTCGCTCCGGTACCGGCCAGCCTGAATGCAAAGCAGCCTGAAGCCAGGAAGGGAGGTCAATACGAACAGCGAGAGCTTCCCAAGAACCTTCTAGCTGTGGCTCAGGCACAGGAAAGGGAACTGCTAACACTCACAGCACGTGTGGAAACACCCATTTCTTTTCCTTCTCTCTGTTCTCTCACACCCAGTCCCCAAGCAGTCCTATGATGCCAATGGCAAAAGCCCCTACAGGAGGCCACAGGGGCCAAAACTCTGACGGAGGGTCCTCTGATCAGTGCAGCTGGAATCCCACCAAGGGAAAGCTGACATTGATTGATTTTTTTTTAAAATACATATGTTATATTAGAGTAATTTTAGATTTACAGAAAAGTTGTGAAGATAGCACAGAGAATCCCATACACCACACAGCCCAGTTTCTCCTACTGTTACCATCACAATAATCTTTCTTGTTCTTCCAGCAGCTCAGCCCTGGATTCACGCACAGCAAGGGAGCTAAAGCCCCACCCTTCTAGACGGAAGAAGGGAAAGGGGGGCCCCGGCAAAAGGAAAGTGCTGGGGTCATACAGGAGACTGACGTTCTCAGGAAAGTGACATCATCACGTGCTTTCTGATCCCTGTGCTCACGATCGCACCCAGCACACCTAACCCAAGCACTGGACTAACAGATACACCGCAGCTCATGCATTCACGCTGTCCATGACGGTGCAGACAAGGACGAATGTAAAGAGCACCACAGAGGATTGGACACTGAACTGCTCTTACAACCAGAGTCCACAGAAGGGACGTGGGAACTTGCCACCTGAATCTAACCTGAATGATTTACTGCTAAAACAATTTTCCACAGGAGTTAAATAAGGCCCAGATTTGTATAATATACGATTCAAAATGTTCAGAATCAAATCCAAAAGCACCCAGCATACCAAGAACCAGAAAGTTCTTAACTCCCTCAGGGAAAACCAGTCAACAGATGCCAATGCCCAGATCACAAGGATGCTGAAATTACCTGACAAAGGCTTTAAAGCAGTCATTATACAAATGCTCCAACAAATAATCATAAACAATCCTGAAAGAAGTAGAAAACCAGAACATTTCATTAAAGAAATAGGCAATATGACAAAGGATGAAAAGAAATTGAAAAACAGGATAACTGAAAATATTTTGGGCTCAATTGCAGACAAGATGACAGAGGAACCATGCAGTGAACTTTGAGGTACAGTAATAGAAATGATCCAATCTGAAAAACAGAATAATGATTGAAAAAAATAAGCGGACCCTCATAGACGTGTGGCACGATAACAAGAGGTCTAATATTTGTGTCATCAGAGTCCAAAAAGGGAAAATAATGTGATGATGAAACAATATTTGTAAAAATAAAGGCTGAACAGGTCCCAAGTTTGGCAAAAGACATAAATCTTCAGATAGAAGATGGTCAGTGAACCCCAAACTGGATACACTCAAAAAAATGCACATGCAAAGATATATCCCATTCAAACGGCTGATAATGAAGTAAAAAAAAAAAAATTCTGAAAACAGCCAGAGAAAAACAACACATTACCTAAAGGAGAACAATGATTCAAATGAATTTCTCAACAGTAATGGATGCCAGAAAAAAATACTATAATATTTTTTAAGTACTGGGAGAAAGAAATTGCCACTCTAGAATTCTATATCTAATGATCTATATCAGGGATGAAGTTAAAAGCATTCTCAGATGAAGATAAACAAAGAGGATTTATTGACAGAATACCTTTAAAGCATCCCTGCTTTAAATGAATTTCTAAAGCAGTTTCTTCAGGCAGAAAGTACATAAAACTAAAAGAAAACTTGGAATAGTAAGAAGGAAGGAAGAACCAAAGACATATAAAGTATCAGGATAATATAATATAGACAACTGTCTCTTCTTGAGATTTAAAAAATATATTCCACAGTTGAAAGTAAATATTATAAAATTTTCTGGTGGAGTTTTTAATGAATTTAGATGTGACATATATAAAACAAATATAAAGGGGAGATGGTAAAAAGACCTATATGATGATAGGTTTTCTATATTCCACTTGGAGTAATGAAATACTGATTATAAGTAGCCTGCAAAAAGTTAAGTATGTTTACTATTATAGTCCCTTTGTTGAACACTAAAATAACACTAAAAGGAATGAAGTGAAATTTTAAATAGATAAATCTTAAAGATACTACTAAAACATCTAAACACACTAAATAAAAGACAGAGATTTTCAGTTTTCAGAATGAATAAAAACTATGATGCAACTGTATGCTGTGTATAAAATACCCACTTTGAACATAATATAGGTAGGTTAATTTTTTTTAATTTATGAAAAATGACATCATGCAAACACTAATGAAAAGAAAGCTGGAGTGGCTACACTAAATAGACTTCAGAGCAAATAAAATTACCAGGAGTAAAGAGGGACAATACATATTGGTAAAGGGTCAATTCAATAAGAAAACATAAACATAACAATGTGAATGTGTATGCAACCTAACAACAAGTTTCAAATCACATGAAGCAAAACTGACAGAACTGAAAGAAGAAAGAAATCCACTGAAATCCTCTTTCAGTAATAGCTAGAACTAATACACAGGAAATAGCAAGGCTATCCAAGAACTGAATAATAACATCACCCAATTGAATCTAACTGACATTTCTAGAACATCAGAATACACATTCCTTAAAATTGGTGTGGAACCACAAAAGACCCCAAATAGCCAAAGCTTGAGAAAGAATAACAAAGCTTCAGGCATCACACTCCTTGGTGTCAAACTATATTACAAAGCCATAGCAATCAAAACAGTATGGTGTTGGCATAAAAAACAGACACAGAGATAAATGAAAACAGAATAGAGAACCCAGAAATAAACACACATATTTATGATGGATTAATTTACAACATAGGATCCAAGAATATATGATGGGGAAAGGACAGTCTCTTCAATAAATGGTGTCAGGAAAACTGGACAGCCACATGAAAAAGAGTGAAGCTGGACCACTATCTTACACCACACACAAAATTAACTCAAAATGGATTAAAGACTTGAATGTAAGATCTGAAACCATAAAAAATCCTAGAACAGCACAGTAAGCTCCTTGACATCAGTCTTGGCAATGATTTCTTGGATTTGATAACAAAAGCAAAGGCAACAAAAGCAAAAATAAACAAATGGGACCACATCAAACTAAAAAGCTTCTGTACAGCAAAGAAAATCATCAGCAAAATGAAAAGGCCACCTACTGAATGGGAGAAAATATTTGCAAGTCATATGTCTGGTAATGAGTTAATATCCAAAATAAATAAAGAACTCATACAATTCACTGGCAAAACGACAAACAATCTGATTTAAAAATTGGCACAGGACCTAAATAGATATTTTTTTTCCAAAGAAGACATACACAAGGCCAACAGGTACATGAAAAGATGTGAATCAAAACTGCAATGAGGTGTCACTTCACACCCATTAAAAGGGCTATTATCAAAAAGACAAGAAATAACAAGTGTTGGTGAGGATGTGGAGAAAAGGGAACTCTTGTGCACTGTCGGGGGGAATGTCAATTCTATTCAGCCATGAGAATAAAGGACATCCTGCCATTTGCTACAACATGGACAGACTTTGAGGGCATTTGTGCTAAGTGAAGTAAGTCAGACAGAGAAAGACAAATACTATAAGTACCCCTCATATCTGGACTCTAAAAAGAGCTGCAGTACCATTGCTTTCTGTCCCATTTAAAAGGGTACCTCTGGTCAGCCTAAGTCAGACTTAACCGTAGTACGTGGGGGCAAAATGGAGTAAGCAGCTCCTCACCTCTGCTGGTCCCATTGCAAACACATCTCTCGTGGCCTCGCAGTGAACTCTGGTATCAAAAAAGCCTCAGGGAGCACAATGAATACCCAATCATGAGTATGATCTTGTTTTCTGATTGCTCCGTGTGAATAAGCCTTATTGACCACATACAATTAATGCATGATATTTATGTAGAAATGGTAGCCCAGTTTTCCAAACACAATGGTTCTAGCCTTTGCTTCTGCCCCCGGTGGCCTGTGTGAACCTGGGCAATCCCACTCGTTTCCCTGAGCCTCGGATCCCTCACCAACAACGACACTCACCTTTCCCAATGGCTGTAAGGGCTGAAGCAGACCCTTCCCTTCCCTCCACATTCCTGAGACTCACAAAGATGAGGCTGCGGCTAAAGCTGCCAGCCTGAGACTCGCCTGGAGATTGTGAAGACCAGCAGGCCAGGGAGGATGGCTGAGGGAGCGACGGCGTCGCGCCACAGAACTTTAAGTCCCCTTCCAAGAGGTCCAGAGCTTATACAACCTCTGTCCCACACTGCGGGTGATGCAGGTCTCACTATTCACCGAGACGGAACCCCACGAGGCCGCTCCACACCTGAACAGCTCTCGCCATCCAAAGCTGCTCCATTAGGACGCGGAAGAATCACCAGCCCGCGAGTCCGGACAGGGCGCCGGGCCAAGCCGTCACGCCAACTACCTGTGCGATTTGGACGAGGTACAGTTGGGCCTTGAATCACACAGGTTTGAAGTGCACGGGCCGCCTATACATGCGGGGTTTTGTGTTTTGTTTTTTTTCCCTCCCAGTAAATACAGTTCGCGCTTCCTAGGAGCTGTTTTGCAATCCCGGGGTTTCACGTCCAACAGTTTTCGCATCCGCAGATTCGACCCACTGCTAAAAGTTATTTTTGCTTTTCCAACTGTGGATTCCAAACTGCAGATTCCCAGCCACAAACAGACAAGAATACTGTTTTCAAGCCGCACTGATTGACTGAATCCGCCAATGCAAAGGACCGACTGTAGAGAGACAGCAGTTATAAGTGGATTTTTGACTGCGGCGTGGATCAGGCTCTCGAACCCTCACATTGTTCAGGGGGCAGCTGTACTTCCTATGGAACTCAAGTCTTCTCATCTGTAGAAGGAGAGTGTTGGCCTGACTTGTCCCAAGTTCGCGTCTGGGTAAGCTCACTAAAATCCTTCCTCCTAAGATGAAAAGGACAGGGAGTTCTTCCTGAACTTCAGCAGTGGAAATTTGCTGGATGAAGCACAGGAGAATGAAAATAGTTGCAGTGTTAACCACCAGTTTTCTAGAGTCTGTAGGAGCCAACCATAAGCAAGCGAGTTTCCAACCAAAACACGCTACTGCTTTTTAACAAGGACATTACCCCCCTCCTTCTCTTTCTCTTTAGGTGACATTTAATGTCTATGAACGCGTAGGTTTTAAAGGTACAGTGGCAAAAATGCAAGATGACAGTGACAAATAGAACTTATTCTCATAACGGCTTCTCGTTCGGGGGCATAGAAGGAAATCAACTCACCATCATTTCCCAATTATTTCTCCTCCTGAAGCTCATTAAGGCTTTCTCAATTCATAGTCAATATATTAAAGTCCCTCTGTTTTATAAAACAGTTCATCAATATTTTATGGTTTTAATAATTTATGTTTTATTACAGAAGCAGATGGAACCCTACAGCACACATGTTCTCTAGAGATGACAGAGGAGAAAGAAAACCCGAGTTGTAGATTCTGGACTTAAATAAACAGCCTTTCTGGGCCCCAGCCTCTATTTGGAATTTTTAGAGGGGCAATGGTGGCTATGGGGTGACCCACCTGTCTCTAAACTTTGTGAAGGGAGGGGACAAGTTCCAATTATTTCTTGACCATCTACATGTGTCAGGCACTCTGCTAGGTACTCAACAAGCATTACCTCATCTATTCCCTCCAATAAACTTATGGGGGGAATTACTGTCCCCACTACACAGATGGAGAGTTAGCAAGTAATTTAGCCAAGAAACGGCAGTACAAGGATTAAAATGAGGTCATCTGACTGTAGCATCCATGCAATTAACATCTCTGCCATACAATGGTCAACAGTTCTTCCTTTAGAAATATTTCTTTATTGAGCACAGACTTTTCTAAGCACTGAGGATGCTGACATAAACTACACAGGCAGGAGCCTGAACTCAATGAAGCTAACACCTCGGTGGGATAAGAAAGAACCCAGAACTCCCATCAGATTCCATCCAATCCCCCACCTCCACCCTCCTTGCAACAAACAAGGCTCCTGCAGCCCATTTCATCAGCCAAGTTAAGCCAGGCATGACTTGACTATCTCAGCTCACATAGTCAACAGTGAAACCCCCCTGGACACTGGAGAGAGGCCTCTCTGCCACACTAGGTTACAAAAAGTGCCCCCAAGGTACATGTGTTGAGGAACTCTTCCCTGGGAGTGAGTTTTCCCAGTGTATGTGACTCCCAGGGGCCCTGTGGTTTCCTGGAAGCCCAGGACAGTCGCTGCTTTCATAATAGAAGCACACAAAGACACTTCAAACTGGTGGAAATATTTGGCTTCGGTTTCCAAGGTGGAGATGACTGTATAAAGGCTCGTTACACTGTAATTTCCTTGTTCACTTATGAATCTCTCTCCCACGTAAATTTCTGGTAACTGGTGTTTATGTTTCCTTCAGTGTCAGACCCCACTGCCTAAAACAGCACTTGGCACAGAGTAGGTGCTCGATAACTGAATGAATTAACTATTCTGCAACCTTGGGCAAGTTACTTAATTCTCCATACCCCGCTTTCCCCACATATAAAATAAGACATAGAATAGTACCTTGTAAGCTTTTAGGACAGCGGTTCTCAACCCATGGGTCACAACCCCTTTGGGGGTCGACTAACCCTTTCACAGGGGTCGCCTAAGACCATCGGAAAACACATATCAGATATTTACATGACGATTCATAACAGTAGCAAAATGACAGTTATGAAGTAGCAACGACAATAATGTTATGGGGGTCACCACACCATGAGGAACTGTATTTAAGGTTGAGAATCACTGTCTTAGGAGGAATAAGTGAGTTAATAGACATGAAGCTATTAGAAGAATGCATGACATGTGATGTATACAAATAAATGATAGTTTCCTGTTTTTCACAGTAGGTCTATAGTCGAGGCCCATTTTCCTGATGAATATAATTTCCTCATGCGTATTTATTTTCCCAGGGAACATCTGTGCCGTTCAGGATATGTTTCTGTAGGTATTTTTAATACTAGGTGTGATTTTTTTCCCCCCAGTAGGTATTTGTCCCTAGGCATGCTTTTTGAATGGTCATTTTTCTTAGTGAAAATTTTTCTGGTAGGCAATTTTCATGGAAAGGCTAGTTCTCCAGAGATGAACCCATCCCCTATTTTTGCAGTGATGTTTCCAATGGATAATTTTCCTAGTGAATGTTTTCATGGTGAGCATTTTCATAATGAACAGTTTTCCCAGGAGATATTTTTCCTCGGGAGAATGTTTAGTAAGAACTCTTCCTACTGGGTATTTTCGCTAAACTGTATATATATTTCCATGGGATATTTTTCAGAATGAAGTGTGTCTCCAATAGTGATTTATTCCCAAATAGGCACTTTTTCCTAGAAGTTACAGGTTTTTCCTTGGCTGTTTCCCCCAGGACGTGTATGATCCCCATTATGGACTGAATTGTGTCCTCATCAAAATTCATATATTGAAGCCCTAACCCCCACCATGGCTGAAGACAGGACCTTTAAGAAGACAATTAAAGCTAAATGAGGTCACAGGGTAGGGCTCTGATCCAATAGGATTAGAGAGACAGACACCAGGAGCATGTGTGCACAGAGACAAGACCATGTGAGGACACAGCGGGAAGACGGCCACATGCAAGCCACAGAGAGAGGCCTCGGAGACACCGACACTGCGGACAACGTTCTCTCAGGCTTCCGGCCTCCGGCACTGCGAGGAAATGAATTTCTATTTTTAAAGCAACTCAGTCTGGTATTTTGTGATGGCCACCCGAGAGACTCATGCAGCCCAGAGTATTTCCTGGTGGAATAAGGAAAGGAGAGATGGAAGGGGATAGGAGAGGAGGAAGGAAGGAGGGAAGGAAGGAAGGGAGGGAGGGAAAGGAAGCAATCAAACATGTATGAGTATAAGAAGCTTTAGGGTTTCCCCTATTTGCTGTTGTTGTATCACAGATCCCATCTCCGCCTCTTACTACCTCCATGGTTCTAGTGGACATGACTGGTGCTCACCAATATCCATGTTCACTTCTTCAGGAGTACATGGCTAGACAACATTCTCTAGTTGTGGCCATAAGACTGAGTTCTGGTCAATGGAATGTGAGCAGAAGTAATGTGTGCGCTTCTAAGTCCAGCCCACACAGACCTCCTCCACATAATTCTCACACTCTTGCTCCAGTTAAACAGAGGCGTCTCGGAGGACCTGTAGCAGGGAGGAGCCACAAGGTGGAAGGAACCTGGGTTTCCAAGGGACTATCTGGATCAGAGTCCCTGCCTGCCCATGCTGGACTGTGACGTGAGTGAGAGTTACAACTTTACTGCAGTAAGCCACTACACTTTGGAGAGTCTTCACTACAGAAATTAGCTTACTTTGGCCATTTATGGACCCACTCTGAGCCTCAGTTTCCAGATTAGTAAAATAAGGTGAGCATGTGTTTTTTAAGATGACTTGTCATTAAAAACTCTGTAGGTCTCTGACTTGCTCCAGAATTTAGTCCCAGGTCCTCGGTAATAAAAAGAACAAGCACATTCATCCACCAGGCAGGCTCTTACTGTTACGTATGGTACACTCTGAACAAATGCATTTCTTTTCATAACAAAACAGCAGATCCATCCGTAAGTGGCTCGTTCCTGAAACAGGGTTTCAATTGACTGAGCCTTGGACCATCTGAATCCCATAACATAAAATCAGTCAGCAATGAGCTGAATTTAACTGATACCAATTTGTGGGGGGGTACAGTTCCGACTTAAACACCCTTTCTTATTTATTTTCCATCACTCAGCTCTTTGCCAGCTATACCCTGCGGAGGGATCATTAGCCTACATCTCGCAGCCAAGAGAGCTTCCCAGGGCACTGTCTACCTTTGACAGAGCAGACACACATCCTGATTTCCTCTGTTTGGGAGGTTTGGGGCATGCCTAGAGGAAACGGCAGCTCTGTCCCTCAGCCTTACTTTATTCACTGACAGTAATGAAGTTTTTCCAAATTCCTGCGATACTGGCCCCACCGAGGCATGTGAGGGAACAAAGGTGGGTTTTGTTTGCTGGATGATGATCATTGACCTTCCTGATGGTCCCTACTTGCTATGTCCCCCTGCTTGCTGCCTAGAGTTTACTCTTGGCACAGAATCTGGTTAAAATGCAAGTTGGATTGTATCACTCTTCTTGCAGAATTCCAAAGAATTCTGTCTTGCTCAAAGTGAAAAGGCAAAGGTCTTCCAAAGGCTAATGAGGCCATATGTTGTCTGGTCTCCCCGCATTTCCTTCTTATCTCTCATGATTCCCTCCCTTCTAGCCACACGTACCTCCTCACTGTGACTCAGACATGCTAGCCAGACTCCTGCCTTTGTGCATGAGCAATGCAATCACTTGGAGGATAGCGATCCAGGCAGAGGGAGCAACAAATGCAAAGGCCCTGAGGTGAGACAATCTTGGCATGTTCAAGAGATGGAAGGAGTCCAGTGTGCCCAGAGCATGGCAGGCAATGGAGACAATGGCAGGAGAGGAGGACAGAGAGATCAAAGAGGGGCAGGCATGTAGCATCTTGCAGAGCATTTGGCTTAGCTGTGGGGTTAATGGGATCCCAGGGGAGGACTGTGAGCAAAGATCTAACATGCTCTGACTTGGGTTTTGAAAGGCTCTCCCAAGCTGCTGTGTGCAGAGCAGTCTGAAGGGGGCAACAGGAGCAGGGAAATCCTCTCAGAAGTGAAAGTGGTGATGGCCCGTGAGTGGATGGCCTGGACCAAGCAGGCGGTGGAAAAGGTGACAAGTGGGGTCAGTGGCTGATTGCACGTGGATGGATGGGCATGTTTCTGGAGAGACGGTCTTTACGGGCCATCTGCTTCTCCTGACAGCCCAGCACGCCTTCTTGCTTCTTCTGGTGAAAGCAGCTCCACTTCACCTTTGGCCAAGTCCCTCACCTCGCTGGCCGCAGTAGGTGTGGAACTGTCTCTTGTCCCAAGAGAGAACTCCTCCCTGAGAATCCCGTTTAGAACCTCAGTTCCCCCCAGTGGCACTACCTGTCCCAAACTTCCCCTGGCCGAGGGCCAGCCTTGGACTCGGCTAAGTACATGAGGCTGTCTTTTCTGAAAAACTGTATCTTTCTGAAAAACTGTATCTTCAACTGTATCTGAAAAACTGTATCTTCAGAGTGACACATCTGAAATTGTACCTAGTCACCATGGCAGTGGTCCCCCGAGGGGGCTGCCCGTGGGTTCTGCTGGCCAGGCCCTGGGGCTGCTTTGGTCTCCTTCTTTCTCAATGACTAAAGTTTGACTTTTTCGTTGTTTGCACTATGCTATCATATATATTCATATACGTATATGAATATATACACACATATGTCGTCTATATTTATATACATGTAAGAATATATACACATCTACATATGCAGATATATACATATATAAATTCATATATAGACATAAATAAATTCATATGTAGACAATGGTATTATATTATATATAATTATATTATTTATGCTATGCTGTGCTATGCTATGTTTTGCATATACAAGGGCTGGAAAGTATCCGGTCATGTAATATGAAAAATAGAGGCATTTATGGCTAGATGTTTTTCCTGACAGTCCTTGAATACATTAGTCAAAGTTTCTGTTATCAACCAAGTGACCTTAAACAGCACAGACTTCATAGCTGTAATTAGATTCTCAAAGGGGCACAGTTTCTTCAAAGCTTAAGAGCCTTGTGGTCTTGAGGCCGGCGTCAGCATCGCCCAGGTGCCTGTTAGAAATGCAGACCCCTCCCCAGAAGGACTGAGTCAGAATCAGCACTGCCACCAACCCCCCAGGTGACTTTGTGCCACTAAAGCCTGAGGAACACTATTGAAGAGTCAGCATGATGTGGGAAGAAGCTATCAGGCTGGGATTCAGGACACTTGGGTCCTAGACTTGCTTCTGCCGCCCAGCAGTCATGGGATGTCACCAAGTGCCTTTCCTCCTAATCCTCTGTTTTCAATTTCCTCACCTCTTGCAAAAAAATGAAGGAAGTAGATCTAGGACCCGTCACAGCATGTGGCACAGAACATTACTGCCCCATAAGTGTCCGTGTCCCCTGCTGGCTGGAAGAGTGGGCAGCTTTATTCATTCACTGGGGAATATTTGCTGTGTCACTTCCATGTGACACACCTGCAATGTTCCGGGATGCCCCAGCTCAGTGCTAGTGTCCAGCGAATGTGTTCAAATACATGATTTAATTAAAGGCTTCCTTTGGAAACTAATTAATGCATTGAATGTATAGTGTAAGGTGGTTTTTAATTATAATTTGGAGAATTATCTCTTTAGAGATCCCGTCCAGTTCCAACAGTCTATGAATCCATGGAATGAATCACTTCTCAGCTGGGGGGTTAGCAAGGACAGATTGAATCTTCTGGAAACTGCAGACCCTCACCTGATGTCTCTCTTAAAGAGATGCCATCAGCAGGGTACTCCGACCCACTCCTCGCGACCTCCTTAGGAGACAAGACTTCGTACATAATTCACCTGCCTGGAAAAACAGATGCTAACTTCTATTTCATGGCTAAGCTGTGGGGAGGAGGGGGAAAGAAACTGTTTCCATAGCAACAGAAATGCACAATTTAAAGAACACGATGTCTCGTTTAAATCTATTTATAAAGAATGTGTAGGAAATACAATTAAGGAAACTAACAGCAGATGAAGTGCTTGGGCTCTGGCTGAATTGTCTGCCTAGCGTCATTTAGCACTCAAGAGAAATGGCCAAGACAGTGTCGAGGGGTCAGGGGCCAAGGAGGGTGCACCGAGAGGCGTATGTGATGTTCCTGCTCCGCCGCAGACAGCCAAGGCCTCCGCAGCCCCGGTGTTCCCAACCCCCAAGCAGGTGCCCCCACCCCCTGAGCTGGGTTCGGCGGGGAAGTGCTGGCCTGAGATGTGGGTTAGTAAGTCACCACCTTCGGGGCCTGATTTAATCATGCTCCATGGCTTACTAGGCTGCAAAACTCTTCATTGTGACCTAACATTCCCACCCTGCGACTCCCAACACTGCACTTATAATCCCTGTTTCTTCCCCAGAACTCAGAGTGCCATCTGGGTGCTTCCATGGTGCCCCTGACTCAATACTTCCAAAGCCAGCTCCTCCTCCTGACCGGCCAATTTCTGTCCCCGTCGTCCTTTCTGGCAGCCTGGTATTTCCCACGTCCCTAAATCTTGCCCACTTTTCTTGTTGTCTCTTGCAACCTTTCCATCATTGTGACCCAAAAATGCACCAATCACAGCACAGCCAGGCTGGAGGCGGGTCTCCTGAAGACCATTCTGGGCTCATCGTGGGCTGCATCGCCTCTCCCACCACACTCCCTGGTCCTGGGCTCTGGACCCGAGGAGTGCCAAACTGTCTCAGTCCGGTGTGCTGGGCCAAAGAAAGCTTGACCAAGCATCTCCGAAACTTCCCAGCCCAGGCCTCGAGGTTCAGATGCCGGAGCATCCACGTGGTGATGTCGTTCCCTGGGCATCACGCAGCGTGGGCCTCAGCTTTCACGCCTAGGCATTTTAAGCCCATGTCATTGATGAAGTACCTGAACCTCAGAAAGAGTGACTTCCGGGCTGACCAGAGGTACCGTTTGAAATGGGACAGTACCGTTGTTTTCTGTCCTGTTTACAATGGTTCATCTGGACAGCCTACCTACATCACACAGCTGAGAGGTCACCAACCTAGTATTTGAATGCAGGTGAACCTCATCCATACACATACACCACACACACACACACACATACACACATACATACACCACACACACACACTCACACACACGCACACACACGTACACACACGTACACGCACACACACGCACACACACGCACACACACACGCACGCACACGCACGCACACACACGCACACACACGCACACACACGTACACACACACACACACACACACACACACACATTCGAGGGCTGTCCAGAAAAACCCCAGCCATTGTCAATGTAACGAGAACAGTTACACGGCTGGATACTTTCTGGAGAGCCTTCGTATATCTTTCCATTAATCTGCAAGTGATTTCTCAACTGAGAGCAGAAGGGGTCTCAGAGGGGCTCGCCTCAAACCTGCAGGCAATAGGGACCCTAACGATGACCACTCGGCCTCAGGCTTTATCATCTCCAGGGACGTCCAGCTCATGAACCATATTTTATGATTGGGAAGGTTCTTCCTTGATGCGATAGCTGAACTTCCATTTTTTGTAACTTTCACACCATGATTTTAAGCTTTTGAACCAGCAGGCCTCTTGCTGTGTCAACTCAGCCCTTCAAACCTTTGGAGACAGCTGCCAGGTGTTCCCTTGGTCTCTGGTTCTGTAACAGCAGTGAACTTGCATTCATTCAGACCCCAGATGGAAGGAGAGAGTTCCACGTGCCAGGCACTGTGCTGTGCACTGGGGCAGAGGCGAGCGCCGATGTCATTATTATCAAAAAGGACTCCCTACAGGGGCATGGCCACCTCTGGTCACATTTGAGTTTGTCAGTTTTCTTTTGGAACAGTGATCCCGGCAATGCCTCTGATCATGGGGACAAGGACCCATGAAACTACATTCTTAGTGTCCACCAGGGCCCAACCCATAGCCCTCTGTTTTTATTTTTGGTCTTATACTTCTTCTTCACAGTCTCCATCACACCTACGATTTCAATGGTCATCTGCATGGCAACCAGTCCCAGGCTTTTATCACCAGACTCTCCTGGGTTCTAGGTGCAAACTTCAAGGTCTATCATCAACTTCACCTCCGTACGCCCCAACCCCAACAGGCAATAGATCCAAGATGGAACTCATCGTCTCCCTCCCTGCCACCTCCCGTCCAGTGCCTCTGCCAGTGCCTCTGTTCTGGGTAATCTCACTGCGACCTGCTGAGATTCCCAGCTGCATTTGATCCCTTCCTCTATTTCACGCTTCACCTTCCGCCAAGCCAATCTTTCCAAATGTCTCATAGTCATCCCCAGCTCTCTAGCTCCGTGGCCACTATCAAGTCTTTCATCGATGTTTATCTAAGCAAGTCCAACACCCTCTGGCCCCTCGCAAATCCTCCTGCTTCTAATCTCAATCCGGCACCTTCCTATCAAACCTGGACGCTATTAGCACTGATCTCTCTACACAAGCACCGTACGTGTCACCTCACCACTTAGACACCTTCCACAGGACTGCCTACTTATGACAGCCATGGCAGGCACTGCAGCCTGCCACTAAAGGCCCCCACGGATCCTGCTACAGGTCGTTTCAGCTTCATCTTGAAGGGGTTCAGAACAGGTGTCCCCAGGATGTGCTCCTTTGTCACGTGGATTATTTTGACTTGAAGTCAACCGGGACCCTCATGGTTAGACTGGGGCTATGGGTTTCAGGGAGGAAGATCACAGAGGTAAAGAGCCATTTTCATCCCATCACCTCAAGGGCACACCCTATCCATATGATTTATCACTGTTGGTGTTCACCCTGATCACCTGGTCGAGGGCTCACAGGAAGCTTTGTTGCTCCCTTAAAGAATAGATGAATAAAATGGGAGAGAAGCAACCAATTTCCTGTGCGAAGAATTCCAGATGAGACTTGTAGAAACGCCACCCTCAAGCAGGTGGAGCATGACTTCCCACGCATCCCGTGTGGGCTGTGCACCGCCACTTCCTTCCTCAGAGGACAGTGTAGAGGTGGGGGCAGGGGAAGGATAACTTCACAGTAAAGAAACCTACTGTACACTCGGCCAGGTGATCAAGGTCAACATCAACAGTGATAAGTCATACTGATCATGTGTACCCTGGATGTGAGATGATAAAAATGGCACCTTGCTTACCTCTGTGATCTTTCTCCCCGAAACCCATAGCCACTGTCTGCCCATGAGAAAAGCATCAGACAAATCTCCATGGAGAGACATTCTACCAAATCTCTTACCGATACTGCTCCAAATTGTCAAAGTCATCCAAAACAAGGGAAGTCTGAGAAAATGTCATGATCAAGAGCTGCCTAAGGAGACATGATGGCTGAATGTAATGTGGTGGATGGGATCCAGGGGAAAAAACCGAGGAAATCTGAATAAAGTATGGACTTTAGTTAATAATAGTGTATCGATATTGTTTCATTAATTGTGACCAATGTACCATACTAATGCAAGATGTTAATAATAGAGGAGATGAAGTGTGCAGTGTATGGGAACTCTCTGTCCTATCCACACGATAATTCTGTAAACCAAAAACTGTTCTAAAATTACAAAGTGTATTAAAAACACGAAACAGATGGCATCAGAGGAAGTGTGCTTCAGGACTGTGCAGGTCCGTGGAGACCCTCGGACTGGCCACTCTGCACCAATTACCAGTAAGGGTCCTGATGATCTGAGACGAATTCAACGACCTTGTCTCTCTCCTCCCGCCACCTCCTTGAGGTTGCCTCAGACAGCCTCGCCCTTTCACTCAGATTTCAACTTGCAGAGCAACCGTAGGGCAGCAGCCTGAAGCTAAAGAACAAGCTTCAAATACTGGACTTGGCCGCTGGGTTGGACCCACCCAATGGGGTTGAGACACGTGGGCGATGGAACAGTGTTCCTGAGAAACAAGGAAGCTTCGTGGAACCCTGCATGACTGAAAGCCGTGTCCCTGAACTGCCCCGTCTGGGGCTCTCAGCCGAGGGATTCATCAGTTGGGGACACTTTCCCTGGAGTAGAAGAAACTGGGGGTCAGCACTGGGCACATCCAGGGCATCCCATAATGCCCTCAGGAATGATGTCATTAGTTTTTCTCCTTGTTTTGCCATGTTCAGATGGAAAACTAGACCACCCATTGTTTCCTGCTTTGGGAGATGGGGGGCAGGGAGGTGATAAGGCCTTGGGGAGCATTACTTAACATGCAGCAAATTTTAGAGAAAGGTTAGGGGGTCTGAACTAATGAATGCTGGGTAGTATTACAGATTTGAATAAGCAGCACACATGCAAGACCAGACCAAGTTAGCAGGGCCCGCAAGACAGGAACCAGGGCTTGCTAGGACATACTGGCCGAGCACACGCAGCCATGGCAGAAACCCGCCCCTTTCCTCGAGTTCAGGAAGCTTGGTGCCCTGCCTGACATTCCAAGTACAGAGCAGGAGTGGGACAGAGTAAACCACAAGCTCAGTCTAGCGCCCAGCGGTTCCCGCCCCGACTCAATTCGTGTGCCTGGGGCGCAGTCCATGAACGTGCATTTATTTTTAACAAGCTTTCAGGGGACACTGACTGCTGCACCAGGGACCCCACTGTAGTTGTACAGATATGGAGAACTATTTTTAAAAACACCAATCCTTGGTTTCTTTCCCAGAGCTTTGGATTCAATTGGTTTGAGTTGGGGCCCAGAGATCTTTGGGCTGCAAGGGCTGCCAGGTGATTCTAACATAACTAGGGCTGAGGACCACTGCTGTTGCCCATAGAGAATTTATAGGGGACACCCCCCCACACCCACACCCCCCCACACACACAGGAGAGGGAGAGAAAGAGGGAAAGGGAAAGGAAGAAGGAGAGAGAGAGAGAGAGATCACTCTCTCAACCATGTGAGGGCACAGAGAGAAGGTGGCCATCTACAAACCAGGAAGAGAGCCCTCACCAGGAACTGAATTGACAGAGAGCTTAGCCGTAGACTTCCCAGCCTCCAAGATGATGAGAAGTAAGTGCTTTGTGTTTGAACCACCAGGCTGTGGTATTCTGTTACAGGAGGCCAGACAGATAATGCAGATGAGTAACAAACAGAGGGGCAAGCATTCTAGCCGGCCAGTCCCAGAGGGATGAGAGCGCATCATGTTCTGGGAGCTCTACACACGGGCGCCAGAATATGTATAGAGTTCCCACATGACTGGTTCTACAAAGGTGGTAACAATGTCAGTTAGAATTCCAAGACAGCCCAAGAGCTAAATTGCACCCTACCAACACCAATTAGTGTGTGCACTCAAGAAAGGGTAAATTCACGGACCTCGGAGGGCAGGGGGCGGGGCAGGGGCGGGGGCAGGGGGGCGGGGCAGGGGCGGGGCAGGGGCGGGGAGGAGACTGCAGAGGAGACAGGCACTAGCCCAAGGCCCAGAATGGAACCCAATACATTCCCATTTTGCGTTCAGTTGTCAAGTGAGCGTGGCTGCCCTCTCTCTTCTCATGCCCTTTGCGGAAGTTTGCTTTCCACAGGAAGCTGTTTGGGGACTTGTATTTGCTTGAGGCAGATTGGAGAGGCCATGACTTTGGTGAATGAGCCTGGAGCACATTCAAATGGGACACATTAAAGTATGTTTTGGCCGAAGGATTCACACGAGCCTTTGCCAGGCTGGTAGTGCAGAGGTGGTGCTGCTGATCCCCTGGCACCATCTACAGCAACCTGTCAGGGCACTTATCCAGCAAAAAAATTAATAAAAGCACGCACTGGAGTGGAGGTGTGACATGCAAGAGAGACAACAGCGTCTCAGTGAAACCACTTAGCACCACTCTCTTCCCAGCCACTTGGGGCCGGAAATGGTGTGTTGGATGGGTGGTGTTTAAAAAAAAACCTGTTTCAAGCACGTACAGAAATAGTTTTCCTAGCAATTAAGACACATTTTCAGATACTTTGCTGTGGTGGGGTATTTCAGAAACATTTGTGTCTTTAAATGCCAGAGTCTTCAGATTGGTTATTGCAGAAGTACAAAAAAAAAAAAGTATTTGAAAAAAATTGTTCTAGAATGCACTTGACAGTACTTTTTCACCATGGGGGACTTTTCATTCTTTTTTAACCTTTCAAAATATCCAGGTGTGCCTTAGGACCCTCAAGGACTTGGATGATCAGCCCTCCACTTACCTGTATCCCCTCTTTTCTTGAAATTCTTCAGGTGACCCACCACATTCGAGTACTGTCAAAACGTCAAGAATGAACCGAACATTTGTGTCTTTGTCTCCACGGTATTCCCTCCGCCCAGAACCAACTTTTATCCCTCTTTGCCAGGAGAGCCCCTTCGTACTCCCTTTGAAATTGTACAATGACTCCCCTCCCCAGCTCCCTCACCCCAATAAAAAGTTATTCGTGTCCTGTCTTCTGCACCAACCCTTTCAAGTTTGGTCCCTATTTGGCCACTTGGGCAGCAGGGATGAGCTTGTGCCCCTCTCCTCCCTACTTTCTACAAAGGGAGAGTCAGAAGCAGCTTCAGAACATGCCCCTCTGTCCCTCACTCACCGCAGACGTGTCTTGCCTAGCTCTGCCCCGAGCACATCCCAAAGCTCTCCCCAGCTCGCGTGGGCGTGTTCCTCCCCAGCTCGGGTAGGCATCACTTCTGTGTGTAGTCTCTTGATGGACCCGTAGATACCCGGGTGCACACATAATGATATCTGACAGTTATGGGGTGCTTTGTGCAATGAGATTTTCTAAGTACCTCTCGTATCTTACCAACTGGATTTTGTCTTACTCTCAGTCGTATAGGCTTGGGCTCATGGGGCGGGTCAAACCAAAGGATCAGCCTCATATTGGCCAGTTGGCCAAGAAGGAGGATAGATTCCAGGCATTCTGAAGAGGACTGTCAGGCGCAGAGCACTATGGGAGCACCAAGGATGGAGCGAGAGAGGGCAACACAAAGGAGGTGTCCTGTGTAGTCATTACAAGCAACTGGAGGCTAACTGAGGTTTGCTGGTCCCCCGAAGAACATGTAAGTCAGAAACATGTGTCATTTAAAGATAATGATAAAGGCGAAATTTGGCAAAACTTCCTAGTTTATTACATACCATTGTGTTTGCTGAATTGATGAATACCAATTCTGCCTTTAAAATTGTGAGAGGGTCCTTACCCTGTGTTTTTAAACATTCGTTCATTTGATCCTCATGACAGTTCTATGAGGTCGGTACTATACTATTTTTAGATGCATAGGACAGAGGAAGCTAAGGCACAAAAACGTTCAATAATTTCCCCAAGGTCATAGAACTAGCAAGTGGAAGGATTTGAACCCAGGCAGGCTGGGGCTAGAACATGTGCACTTATTAATAGATACTACAGAATACTACCCTGTACTGCATACTATCTCCGATGCAGATAGGGGTGGGAAAACCCTAAGTACAAGGAGGCTAGGGCCCATCTCTCTTTTTTCCCCTCCACTGCATGCCCAACCCTTAGCTTACTGCATGGCATGTAATAGGAGCCGAACATTAAATACTTTTGAATAAATGGGTGAGAGAAACAATAGAGAAAAACATTTCTTTGTTTGCACTGATCACACTATTGTACATACCTGTTTACATACTCATCTTCTCTTCAGACCTTGAGATTCTTAAAGAGCTAGATTTTATTCATCTCAGAATCTTCTCATGTCCTGTCATGTAGTATTCATTCATTCAAAAGACACTTATTTAGACCTTTAAAACTAGGTATCACATAATAGAAGATCCATAAATGTGCTATAATGAAGCTCTAAAATTGTGGGGCGGGGGCGGGGGAGAGTTTCTTTTAATCAAAGATGATTAGCACATCAGTCATGGGTGTACACCTGTGTATAGTTACCATCACAACAGGGCTAACTCCCTTTGAAACAGTCAGATTTTCACAAAAGTTAACAGAGCAGCCATATTATAATGTATTACAAAGAAATACAATAGGCTTCTTCCTTTCCACTGACTGCCTTGAAATGTACTTTAAAATTATCCTATTTTCAAAACTAGCTCACACTCACTTTTCCAAGGACAGCTCTGAGATAGACAGTGAATGCACCCCTAAATCAGTCACCTCACATTACGCACATGTAGCTCACAATGGTGCCCACAAAAATGGGCACAGAGGGCATTCGCATCAGGTAGCTCATAATTCTCCTGCCTGAATTATGGGATAGTTATCCTTTCAATTATAATTAGTGACATTATCCAATAGAGGATGGTGTAAAATAGTGGAAAGAAAATGAACAGGAAGGTTGGACTCACAGAGTTCAAATTCCAGTCTGCCACCTCCAGCTACGTGCCTTGGGACTCGTGGCTCCATGTTTTGTGCTCGTCTGAAAGAAAAAGAAAAGAAGTAATGTTTATGGGGCTTTGGGAGATCATCTATGTTAAGTGTCAGACACATGACAACTCTGAAATAAAAATTATTTCCTTAACTTCTTTTTCATGATCCTTTGTATTAAAAAAAAAGAATGATCAGCTCCATGTTACTAATATGAAATACCTAAACTAGTGAAGACAAAACCACAGAAGGAAGCTGGTTATCCAGGGAGAAAACTAAGATGGCATAGCAATTGAAATAGAGAACTAGGAGAGACTCCCCAAATATTAGGCTTTCAGGAGCATTTTTGTGGGCTCTTTGAAAACTCAAAAGAGGGGTTTCCCATTGTACTGTTTCCAGGGGTGAGTGGTGCAATCTCCAGCTAATCATATAAACAATATGCATAGATGCACATCCTCAGGAGTATGGCATGGTTTTCAAGAATGTGCATCCTAGAATCAGGCTGCTTGAATTAAAACCAAGACCTCAATATGTCTTAGCTGTGTGTCCTTAGGAAATGTATCTAACTTCTTTATGCCTCAACTCTGTCATTTTTAGAAGGGAGATAAGAATAATACCCATTGGGTTAGTTGGAGAATTGAATAAAGTAATGAATGTAAAACACTTAGAACAATGCTTACCTGGTTGGACGCACACAAAGAAATCGTGTATGCCCAAGCATGAAGGGTGTTAACAGAGTACCAGGATGATGGTCAGTTCCTGCTGCTTTATATCATTCTAGACTTTGTGAGTCTTCTACAAGGTCAGTATGTTAATTTATGCTCTCACACACACACCCCAAACCCTCACGCTGTTGTGATTTTTAAGTTGAGCAGACTTCTATTCAAAGGGATGGGAGAGGGTTGGAGACTAGTGTAGAGCCAATGGGTGAAATCAGAAAGGACTCACAAGGGAAGCCTGAGTGATATTCTAGAGCCATTTCTAGGGCAAAGTAGCTGCCAAAGTGTTGTAATAGCTGGCCTATAAGCATCGGCCGTGGCAATGAGAACCCTTTCAAGAAGGATGCAAACTCAAATACCTGCTGGAGTTTCTTGAGGTAAGTAGTTTGAGTGAGTGACAGTGAGAAGAGTAGAATGAGTGACAGTGAGAAGACGTAATCCACAGGGCGTGATGAGGACCTTGGAGGAATGGACGAGACACCCCTCATCAGAAGAGGGCAGCTGCCACCAGCTCTTGATTGCTGTGACGGTGCAGTGTTTTCAGAGCCTGTGATTTTGAAAGAGAACTCAAAAATCTGGGCTTTTATGTAAACTCTTCTAAATTTTAAATATTGGAAACTAAATATGTGAATATTGAAAGCTCAACAAACATGGTATGTAGTCATCCATTTACAACCAATGCATTAAAGACCCATCTGCATCCAAAAAAAAAAATCTATAGAAGAAAATAAATTCATGTAAAAACCCAAAGGAGGCGTGAGAGAGGCTCCGAGGATGGCAAAATAGAAGGAGCAAAGGGGTCTGGATTCCTGATGACAGTTCCAAGACAATAAACCAATCTTGGAACTTCCTATCTCCTGTTGTGTTAATATACATATATGTATATGTGTGTGTATATGTATATGTATATGTATGCATATGTGTATGTCTATATGTATATGCATGTATATGTGTGTATGTGTGTATACATGTATATGTGCATATATGTGCATATGTATGCATGTGTATGTGTATATATGTATATGTATGTGTATGTGTGTGCATTATATGTGTGTGTGCATATGTATGCGTATGCATGTATATGTGTGTACATGTAGTGTGCGTATATATGTGTATGTGTGTATGTATATGTGCACATGCATGTTTATGTGTATTATGTGTGTATGTGTTTATGCATGTATGTGTATACAAATGTGTATGTGTATGCATACAGGCATGTGTGTATGTATATGTATGCTTATGTGTATGTATGTGTGCACATACGTATATGTGTGTGTATATGTATACATATGTGTATGTGTATATGTATGTGTGTATATATGTATATGTATGCATGTGTGTATACATGTGTATATGTATATGTGTGTGTGTGTGTGTGTGTGTGTGTGTGTGTGTATGTGTTCAATGGTTTCATCCACTATCAGGCAGATTTTCTTTTACTTGCAGCCCAACGTAGCCTTACATGTACACAAAGTAAAAGGTCAGTAAATACCTGCTGGAGGGAAAGGTAGCACTGGGGACAGACAAGAAACTGCCTAAACACTATTGATCTGTTCACTCAGTCGTTTTACAATTACCGTGTAACCACACTTTGCCAAGCCCTGGGCCAGACACCAAGGGTTTCGGGGACAAATCAGGCGCAACCTCATGGAGCTCACCAAGCCGGTGCCCACCTGCAGCGAGCGCATCTTCACGTACCAAAGGGGAAAAGCGGACTGGCTTAAGGAGGCCAGGCCGCGCAGATGACTGCCCACGGGTGCTGTGCGGAGGGCAGTGTCACGCCAGGCGGGGTGAAGGCGTCCATCTGCCTGCAGACAGGCCTCCGGCTGGCTGCCGATGCGGAGCCTGCGCACCAACGTCAAGGACGGGGGTGGGTGGGGGGTGGGCGCTCAAACGGTGGCCCGTGCCTTGTTTATAACCGTTTTCACCTGGCTGCTATCTGGGATGGCCGTGGCTCTCATCTCCTTGCCACTTCCCGTGCTGCCCCATTTGACAGCGTAATTTATAGTTTTCCCTGCGCCTGAGCACGAGGAGATAAGCAGAGGAAATGGCTTGGGAGAGAAGGGAGGGAGACTGGGGCCTCTGGGAGGAGGGAGCTGCCTGGAAGTCACCCCGCCTCAGCGAGGTGAGCGGCCTGCGCGGGTCTGTTCCTCCTCTGTCCGCGCCGGCCTCTCTGATCTCCTCCCGGGCTTCTCTACAGAGACCCTGGGCACCTCCCCTCCTCCTGTCTCTGAGTCCCTGTGCTCAGAGGGCAGGTGGGCGGGTGGCACAAAGGACAGGCAGCAAGGGGACTTTCTCCCAAAATGAACCCGATTTTATTCCCCAAAGTCCCTCTCCAATTAACCCAAAGGAGGAGACGTGTCCCCCCTCCCTCCCTGGACCAGGCTTTGCCTGCTGTGCTTGGGGCTGAGCAGAGGCCATGGAGTCAGACGGCAGAGAATGCTGGTGGTAGGTCCCACAGAGAGTTCAGAGACTCACAAAAGTTCAGAACTGGAAGTGGCTGTAAACACCGTCCTGTGCACCCCTCTCCGCCACCCCATGCTTTCGTCTCGTCTGCCAGATCATTCAGTCACTCAACAAACATTTCTGGATTGTTTGGTGCCAGGTACTGACAACGGCACAGTGACCATTGCTGTCATGGAACACATGCTCACGTGTCCCCCTGAGTCTGAGTAAGTCAAGGAGACCCTGTGTCCTCTGGGGCAGGTCTGATTTCTCTGCGGCTCTTCCCTCCGTGGAAACAAAGGAGTCTCTCGCTCCCTCCCCAGACGAGCACTGAGCACCTGCATAGCTCCACGGTGACTTCCACCTTCTCCCCATGTCACATTCCTCACACTCACTCTGCAAGGGAAATTCGATCTATTCCCGTTACAGCTGGGGCAGAGCCACAGGAGACACCGTGACCCGGCCAAGGCCACACACCCGGCAACGGAAACGTCAAAACTGGAGCACAGGCCCTCCCACCCGCGATGTGGCGCCCTGCTCAGACGCGGCCCGGGACGTTCCTGCCGGGTCCTGTCCGGACAGAGACGCATCCGGACCCGCATCCTTGGGGTGAAAGCGAGCGGGCCCCAGCTGACTGTGATGAGCTCAAGGCGCGAGCAAACAGCAGCGCCCCGCGGTACCCCCGGCTTACAAGGGAGCCTCCGGGGAGGAAGGCCCGTTGCTGCCTGGCACCAAGGAGGGCCTGGAAGAGCTTGTCATCACCACTCATCTCATTTAAACAGTGGGCACTGCAAGGCAGGGACTCAAGTCTCAGGGTGGCCTGGCCCAGCTCCCTCCTTTGACAGCTAGGGAAACGGAGGCCCAGAAGATGGCACACTCCTTACGCTTCCTACCCTATTTCCACATCTGACGAGGAGCCTGTCTCTTCCACGCCTCCTCCACCGCTAACAGTCCCCTAATCACCCTTCAAAACCCCACTGAAATGTGGCCCCCTCTGCAGTCTCCCCCACCCCCTCAGGGCGCGGAAGTACCCTCGCCCCGTGCCGCTGCAGGACGGTGGCTGTTGTTCACAGGCCTGTCCCCGTGCTTACCAGGCTGAAAACGCCGCCTGCCACAGAGCCATATCCGTCCTCTGCCCCGGGGAAGAGTTACCCAGTGACAAGGACTGCGTCTTCCTGTCTCTACCTGCAGCCTCGAGGATAGGGACTGGCAGTTAGCAGGCACCTGGGAACTTTACTGAGTCACCGGCACGTGTCCGGGTCTTTAATAGAAGACTTATCATTGTACGTAAGTCACACTCGGACATTCAGTGGCTATTTCTTAAGTGCCTACTCCGCGCGGGGTTCATTTCGAGGCCCTGGAGCTAAAGCACTGACGGAAGGAAGAGAAATTAGAAGCCAGTCCAGAAATAAAGCACCGAGGTCTTCTATTAGTGATGAGTGCCACAAAGAAAATGACACCAGGAGATGTAAGAGTGAGTCATTGGGGTTTCTTATAGACAAAGGGTCAGGGTGGCCTCTCGGAAGAGATGACATTTGAGCTGAGACCCGAATGACAATGAGGAGCTGTCAGGAGAGACCCGCGGGCCAAGTTGCGCCCACAGGCTCTCAGCGAGAACAGGCGTGTCACTTCGGAGTTGAGCAGGGGGACCCGGACGGCTAGTGGAGTGGGTGGGGGTCAGGAGCCAGAGACCAGGCCAGGGTCAAGTTACGTGAGCCTCGTGGACCACGTCAGAGGGTTTTAAACAGAACAGTGCCTGGACCTGCCTTTGTTTGGGGGGATAACTCTGACTGCCGTGAGAAGGATGGGCTTTTGAAGCTGTAGAAGGGGGAGTGGGCACAGAAAAAGCTGTGGGAGGCCGCTGCATTAGTCCCTGTAGGAGGTGATGGCAGGCGGTCCGGGATGGGTTAGAGGTGCGGGAGACGGGAGGCGAGCCTCAGGAGGCATTGCAGAGGTGGCGCCTGGGGACCCTGCTGGCGCAGAGGGCAGGAGTCAAGGGCAGTGGTGGTTTGCTTCAATGTATTTCAATGAATACATTTCCATTGCACCAACGATTCCAGAGGGGACCCCTCTCCACGTCACCCCTCCATATCTACGCAGCACGCCCACACCCTCCTTCTGGTCCCCTGAGCCGCCATCCCCGGCCTCCTGCCCTCTCTTCCTCTTCAAAAGCTCTGCCTGGACCTCCAAGTCAAAGCAGTCCCATCTCAGGGACAGTCGCACACCGTACAAGGCCGCAGGGCCAGGGAGTGCGGCGTTTTAATGAGGAGCTGATGACAGAGGGATTTTGTGGCCTGAGCCCCCGGCGCGCCTGTGCCTCCCGGCCACCGGAGCCCCTGGAGGGGGGTGAGAGCCTGGCTACTACGAGCGAGCGCGCCTGGTACACCGCTCCCCACCGCACCCTGGGCGGGGCTGCGGAGGTGACGTCTTGCATTGTATTTTCCCAGTTTAATCAACCGATGGGGGTGGGGGGGTGATGGTGGCTGGTGGACCAAAACCGAGGATGGAAAACGCACCCCACCTCCTGCCCACCTACTCTTCCCTCCCCGGCCCCACCAATGGCGCACATGGAGGCTTTCAGACCGGTGTTCTCCCAGTGCGTTCCCAGTGTCTAGGTATTTAGTCATTCAACCAAAATCTATTTATCGAATGCCTCCAAATCCCCTGGGGCTGCAGCCATGAACAAGGGAGAGGCAAGTCCCCACTCCCGTGGCATGCACGTGGCGGGGGAGGGGCAGACTTAAATAACAAGCAGGAGGTTTCATGGGGTACGACGATGAGGGGCGTGCCGCTGACTGCTACGGAGGGCCTCTGGGGCAGCGCCTGGCGGGACCAGAGAGTAAGTATGTTTGGCTTTGTGGGTGGGATGGTCCCTGTCACCACAACTCAACTGACCTGCTGTAGGATGAAAGCTGCCACAGAGGTGAAAGGACTGAGGGATGAACCTTTATTGGGAAACAGGCGTCAAGCCCTTGGACGTGGTTTGCCAGGCCCTGCTGCAGGACAAGGCGGGGGTTACCTGGCCAGGTGGGCTGACGTAAGGTGATGTTTAAGCTGAGGTCTGAAGGGGAAGCCAGCAGCCACCCAAAGATGAAACGGGAAGGGGCGCTCACAGGGGAAGCCCCGATCGTGAGGAAATGCGCACCGTGTGCTGGGGCCACAGGGAGAGGACGGACAGACAGAATGAGGCAAGCGCAGGGCAGGACGTGGCCAGGGATCAGGTGGCAGCGGGCCTCGTGGCCCAGGATGAGGCCGGGCACGTGGTAAGTATGCAATTAGTTCTCCTGGTTCTTCCAAAGAAAATGTAAGGAGCTCTAGGTTCTTACCCAAATAATCAGACAAAGTCCCAGAAGCTTTGTTCAGTTCTCTGTGTGCGACCAGTGCCAGAGACAAGGGTCTCACTTTGCTCCACGGTCAGTTCCCACCTAGCACCTCGGGTCCGTGAGGGCTGTTTCGGCCTCACCTCCTGTTAAGTAAGGGGCCCCTGTGCCTGACCTCTGCCCCCACAACCCAGCTGGAGATGCCACATCTGCCCAAAGCAGGCCGTGCAACGTCAGGGACCATCGCCCCCGACCCCGGGAGAGCCCTGCTCTGTGCTAGCTGCGGGCAAAGGGAGGCTGGTCACGGCAGCCGTTAGGTACGAGGTGCGGTTAGAAAACCGAACCGAACCGAACCAAATGGTGAGCGCTGCGGCCGAGCGCCACCCGGAGAGGCAGGGACCGCCGCCGCGGGCACAGCGCGACGGACCTCAGTGACCGTGAGCGACGAGTTCCAACTTGCCCGGCGCAGTCCGAGGGGGCGCGTTAGCGGGTGCCGGACACCACGGACCACGGACTCGTCCACACACATAGCTGCCAGATAACAGCGTGAGGGCGCGTCCTCGTCCACAGGGGCCACCGGATCCGGCACCGGCGACTTCTGGCTCCTCCCCAGAGTCCAAATGACCATGAGAGGTCATGAAGCGACTCGGGACACCGGGGCAGCCACGACAGCGCCACTGAAGACACTCACGAGGACTTCCAGAACCTTCAGAAGGTGGCAGGAACAGTGGGACACGTGTGTTCGAAGCGAGGGGGTGTGTTGAGGGGGGTTCACGGCCAGGTGTCTTTACTGTCATACATTTTTTAGTTGAACATGCACCGTATTGTTTTTTATCACACCTCATAGATTCACAGATACCCTGGCCTCCTCGTCCTGGCCCTTCCTCAGCCCCTGAAAGCTTTGTGTAGTGCAGCGGCTGGCTTTGGTCAATGAGCTGTACACAGAGGTGGCCCGTGTCCCTTCCGGCTGGAGCTTTAAGCGCCCTGTGGCCACATCTCCCTCTCTCTCCCTTCATCACCATGAACATGGAAGCGTTTCTCAAGAGGGAGCCTCCTTCTCATCACGTGGGACGTATGGTATCAGCAGAAATGACGCGCCAAAGTTTGGGGTTACAATGGAGTAGGGGACACCTACTTCATCCTGACTAATACAGAAATTAGGAGTTAAAAGCAAGAGGCTGCCATAACAGAAATGTAAAACATGCTGCGTTGACCTAGCAGATAGACAGTGGGCGACACAGGGGAGCCGAAGCTAGGCTGAGCCAGCGCCACCACAGGATCACAGGAACACGGCCAGTCTAGGACGTGCGCGATGGCTGGAGGGCCGTGGGCGTGACAGCAGGCCCGTGGGAACTGCTGGAGGTTAATTCTGGCTTCTCGATGCTCACAGCTCTCCCATGGCGTTTGCTACACAGCGTATTGTATTTGCTTGTTTACTTGACTGCTAAGTAAATAAGCAAATATAATACGCTGTGTAGCAAATGCCGTGGGAGAGCTGTGAACAAAGTCATAGCAGCCAGGCTGGCATGACACCAGCGGTGCCTTTACTAATACAGCAGTAGTGACATTAATGGGCCAGGTTGAATTCAGTAGATTCCGTAAGCTCTGTAAAGGTGGGGATTCGCCTGGGATTCTCTGCCGTGTCCCTGGGACCCAACTAGGGACTGGTGAGTGGGTCTTCCACAGACTTTTTTTTTTTTTTTTGTCGAATGAATGAATTCCAGAAATGTAGTGATGAAAGAGGCAGAAGCAAGCACGCACGCCAAGGCCAGGAGTTTATATTCTAAGGATTTCCAGCCACCTGGGTCATATGCTATGCCCGGGATGAGAAGGAGGTGGAGGGAGACATGAGAGAGGGAGTCAGGGGGATCCTGGAGAAGTGACCCGAGACGCCGATATGCAGACCCTCGTGTGCCACACCGTATGTGGCTGTTAGCTTGGACACCAAGCTGCAACACCTACAGGGATAGAAGACAAGGTGAATATTGAAGCCACGGTGGTTGAGACGGGAGGTGCAGGTGGGGAGCCGGCCAACTGGATGAACCGTTAAGTGCGTATTTCCTCCTAAAGGTTTTTGGTCTGAGATGTTTACAAGCATTGTGATGGCCAAACACACAGGTCTGCAGGCCACAGTCTAGTTTTAAGCCACCAGCTTTCAAATCTTCATACAAGAGACAATCGGAAGCCAACAGAAGTTTCAAGAGAAGAAGTGCAAGTCTACAATCCATTTTTCATAAACTTGAAATTCTAAAAGTTAACAATGGAAGGTTTGGTTTTTTTTTTTCCATCAAGTTTGGCCCAAGCTCTTTTGGCAGCAGACGCTGACTGAACTTGCATGAGGCTATTTATAGTCTTCATGTGTCCCTCTTCGTGTGAATATTCTCACATTTCACTCGTACATGTTTGATGGTGGGGTGCTGCCCCGGAGGACACTGCTAGACCTACATAATAGGCTGCAACTTTTTTTTCTGCAGTGCAAAGACTGAGGTTTTGGAATACTCACAGTTTTGGAGAAAGGATCATGGACCTGTAACATGCTCAGACTCGTCATTGGTAGGGGGACCACGCCGGCAGTGAGGTTAATGAACAGCAGGGAGGCAAGAAGGGGGCTGATTGAGGAGCTGTGGGCAAACCAGGGGTGGGAAATGCTGAGAGCTGAACCGAGACGGAAATGCAGGCATGGAGAGGTTTGGGGGGATAGTTCCCAGTCTGATCGGTACAACCAGGCTTCTGATTGGAGGTGGGAGGTAAGAGAGGGAGAAACTCAGGATGAGCCCCGTGCTTCTAGCTTGTAAGAATAGACAGCTAGTGAGCCATCTGCCATAAGATAAAATCCAGAACAATTAGAATTAAGGGGAAAAAATGATGAAGGCCAATTTGGACACATGCCTGTGAGGTCCTCTTGCACCCGGTTGGAGGTGTGTGGTAGGATGTTAAAAATGTCTCTCTGGAGCCCAGGAGAGAAGCTGGTGACAGAGGCACAAATTTGGGGGGTGTATTGATTTGAATAACTTCCCCTCAAAAGCTTATCCAAGTCCTAACCCCCACTAACTGTAAATGTGAACTTTTTTGAAATGGGTCTTTGCGGATGTTATTAATTTTTCGGGAATTTGAAATGAGATCAACCTGACTTAGAGTAGGCCCTGCGTCCATGGTCTGTTGTCCATATAAGAGAAAGGAGAGGGACATGTGGGACCCACAGAGGACACACAGAGAAAGCCATGTGAAGATGGAGGCAGACATTAGAGTGACACATCTGCAAGCCAAGGGATGCCACGGATTGCCAGAGCCACCAGGAACTGGGAGAGAAGGGTTCTTCCTCGGAAGCAACATGCCCAACTCAGACCTTGATTTTGGACTTCTGGCTGCCAGAACTGGGATAAGGTAAGTTCCTGTGATTTTAAACCACTCGGTTTGTGGTCATTTGTTGTGGCAGCCCCAGGTGACGAATACCAAAGGCTTCAGCCATGCACAGCATTTTTAGTCCCAGAATCCAGGGAGGGAGGGGAGAGGTGGACCTAAGGACAGGAGTCAGGTGACCCTGACATCGAGAAGAAAACAGAATGGTTTTGAGAAAGGGCAGTCAGAGCGGTAAGACGAGAGCCGGGACCGTGGGAACTCAGAGGGGAAGGGAGCTGCAGGCGGGAAGCTGTGTTCTGGGGTGTCAAGTTTTGCAGAGGAGACAAAGGGATCAAGGCTGAGAAGGGCGCACCAGATTTAGCAGTAAGGTCATTGATGACTTTGAGTCACAGCAGTTCCAGTCACTGAAGCAAAAGTAATCCATGAGAAAAGGGAGATCGGTCGGGAGTTCTCTCAGCAACTTGGGCAATAGTAAGAAGGTGGCCACGTGACGTCAGAGTCAAGAGGAAGGGTCTGTGGCATGACAGGCAGGAACGTACCTTCCGGGCAGGCCACTTTGGGGATGTGATGCAGAGACTAAAGGTGAGATGACGGGGCAAGCGAAGACAGAGCCGGGGAAGGGGAACCGGGTCAGAGGCAGCAGCTCCCGCAGGAGCCCAGAGAAGAGCACGTGCTGGGCAGCTTTGCAGTTTTGCGGAGCAACAAGGCCAGTGTGGCTGGAGGCAGAGACTTAGCGACAGAGGAGAGGCAGAAAGACCCTAAGGGGTCAGATCAGGCCGGCCACGGTGAGGATTTTGAGTCAGATGTTGAAAAGGGGCTGCCAGGGACCTGTCGGGGCCTCCCCGGGGATGGGATTTCCGTGGCTGTTTCCCAAGAGCCGGCTCCTCCCTTGCAGGGCCCAGCTCCTGCCCTGTCCTCGCTCCGGGCTCCCTGGGCACTGAGCAGCCAGACTGCAGGGTGCATTTGCCAAGGATAAGCCAGGCAGAGGAAGTGGCTCCCCCCGCCCTCCCCCCACCCATGCAGAGGTGACTCCTCTGCAGAGAAAATAGAGTTCAGGGGGGAGAAGCAGCACCCACAAGGCAGCGAGCACCGAGTCTATATCTGAGCTAACAACACGCAGGCGGGCGGGCGGGAGCCCAAACACAACTGCTGCTGCCTTATGCGATCGCAAATGAGTGGTTCTGCCTCCTGGGGCTTCAGGGAGCTCCTCCAGCTCGGAGAGGGGGCCGTCGCTCGTTGGGGAAGGCTGCAGGGGCCCCCGCAGACGGAGGAGAGGCTGCCGACAGCCGCGGTGACTCACGCCGGCAAACTACACCTTACTCATTCCATGGTCCCCTGTCCTTGCAACAAAGTAGCAGGGAGGCTGGACAACTTCACGTTACGGGGTGGGATATGCTGGCCCCGAGCGGTGACGAGGCATGCCAAAGGTCACACAGCCTGGACTGGGTCATTCTCCTGAACCTTATTTAAAAGTGACCGTAATTCACCTGCATGAAATCGTCCAGGGGTTCTTAAAGGCCAAGGCCCTTCCTCTGTCCTACGAGGGCCGACCCCGGCGAGCAGCGCAGGCCGGCCCACCGCCCGATGTTGTACATAAAGTTTTATTGAAACACAGCCACGCTCACTCCTTTGCACATTGCCTGGGGCTGCTTTCGCACGGCAATGGGCCTTGAGTAGTTGCTTCAGAGACTGTTGGGCCCACAAATAGGAAATGTTGACTCGCTGGCACCTGGCAGGTCTAGGCCCCCCTTCTCTGATCTCTTCTGCTTTCCCTTCTACTCAGTCTTTTCCAGGCACGTGGGGCTTCCTTCTCATCCCCAGACATGCCTCGATGTACTGCCTCAGGACCTTGGCACATGACATTCTCTGTCCCACACCCCCTTGCTCACGGCTTTCACACGCAGGCTTCCTTTCACATGGCAGGTCTCAGACCAGATGCTGACCCCTCAGGGCAGCCTTCCATGACCTCCCTACCTCACAGTCCCAGTCCTATCTCAAATGTACTCTTTTAATTTTTTTTAGTGGCAAAGTATCACTTTTTAAGGTCTTTGTTTATATACTTTTTGTGAGTCTCCCTAGACTCCCTAGGAACTAGAAAATAGTTCCATGAGAAGGTCCCCTGACAGTCTCAGTCACAAATAAATCTCCGACACGTGGAATGGTGTCTGACACAGAGCAGATGCTTCCTAGTTAGGTAGATGAATGCATCATCGAATTGACGAGTGAATCACAACCACCCTTCGTCTGCATCAGGGCTCTCCGCCCTGCACTGTTGACATTTGGGGTTGGATATGCGCATGGTAGGATGTTTGCACCCCTGATCACCACTCAGCAGATGCCAGTGGCATCCCCGCTCCACCACCACTAAATTGTGACAAGTGTCTGCAGACATTGCTAAATGTCCCCGGGGGACAGTGGGCAGGGATTCACTCCTGGTTGAGAGCCCCTAGTCTGCATGGTTTAAATTGTCCTTGGAGCTTAAAATATAAAGCAAGCTCTTACACAGACTACGACTGTGCCAGATTCCTAGCTAACTGTAGTTGTACCTACGGGTGACCTCTGTGCTGGAGCTAGCGCCTCCATAAGCTGATGAAATTGCTCCTTGAAGGACGTATCAATATTGGTTTGGAAATAGCAGTCCCCGCTTAGAGACCGCTTTGACCTTATCAGGAGGGGATGACTGGTGACTGCAGAGCCGGGACGTACAGGCCGGCACGTCGTTTCCACGTCTGGACTGACAGACGTAAGGAGGCGCTGGTGGCAGGGGGCGCCGGTGATGCGGACCGAGGGCCCAAGGGGCTTCCTTGGGGACTGGGCCGTTTACGGAGAATCAGAATTATCGATGGGAGTGTTTTGTTAAGGCTTTCTCCATGACAAGAAGAAAAACGGGTGGGAACAGAGCTGGAGCAAGGGCACCAACGGGCGTGGGCTGCCAAGGTCTCTGCGGTGCACAGACAAAGGGAGGACGTGCAAAGCCACTCAGCGATCTTGCTCTCTCCAAGGGGGCCGCTGAGGGCTGGGAACCCGCCATGGCTGCAGCCCGGCCGCTGCCTTTGACGCATTTTTGCTCGGGTCCTGGGGATGGAGTCTATTTTAAAAGCTCTGGTCCCCACGGGGCACAGCTTAATGAGCCACCTGCTGGATACTGTCCTGCCTCCCCAGAAGGATGACTGTCCTCCGGCACATGACCCACGGGGCACCATGGTGTCAGCGGAGAAAAGGGACTCAGGCCAGGCCAGGTTGCCCTGACCCACAGCTGCATTCTTGATGAAAGTGGGGACCGGAGGGGAGGGATTGGGCGGCCCGGTCAGGGGCCGGGAACCATGCCTGTTGATGTCAGTCAGCTGCCCTCAGGCTGACTTCCCATGGTCCTTTTCCCCTGCTGACAGCCCCCAGGGACGAGCCCTGCCTCTCTTTCTCCTCCCTGCTGCTGGGGCTGCCTCTATTTCTCAGAGTTGTCTCCTCCAAAGACTGGCTTCTAATTCAGATGGAGTCCTGGCTGCCGCATTTCGTTGCAGACAACAAGCACACAGTGTCTCCTTCCTGGGTATCAGGACGGGGAAATAGTCAGGAGTGAGTGAAAACTGCAGGAGGGAAGTAACTGTAGTGGGATCTGCTGCTTTCGTTTACCTAGCGTCCATTCTCTTTTCTGAGAGCCACGCACATTTTTATGGGGGGGTGGGGGATCCATCACCCCCTAGTTCTCAGTTCTTGAGATGTGAATTATGCCTAGTTTAAGCCATGTCAGATTCAGGGGTGGACACATGGCCCAGACCTGTGCCAACCACAGTGTGCCATCCTTCTGTTCATGACGATGGGTTTACAGATGGACAAATGACCCAGGTCAATCCAACCATCCTTCATGGGAAGACTCAGGCTGAAGAGTTTGGGGAAAAGGAATGCTCCTCTTGCCTGCATTGCGGAGGGGGCACGACGAAGGGCAGGAGCTGCCGGAAGCCACTCTGCCAGCACTGGCTGGAAGCCCACCGGGGGAGAGACCCATGAAAAGCACCCCCATGAGTTGGGGACAGCATGACTGCCTCCAGACCACTGTTTGGCACAGCCATGCCTGCAACCGGTGTGACTCTGAACTTGTGCCCTCACAGGCTATGCATTATATAAAACATGCTTTTTGATAATTTTTCTCAAGTCTGTTTTAGTTGGATTTTGTATCTATTGCAACAAAGGAATCTTGCATTTTAACTGACAGAGTTCTCAGATTCTCACAAATTGTATAGAGGTATGGTCTTTGGTCACTATGAGTTTCCCCTATTTCCTGTGGTCCCTAAGCCCCTTTCTTAAACTGTGGAGGGTGCTCATATCTAAGAGGATTCCTCCTTTAATCCCAATGCTGGAAGCCACTAAGCAAATAATCATTGAGCCCCTACACTTAATTATTTAACTTGGGTTATAAGAGTATGTGGTGAGGTCTTATCCCCAATTTAAAGATAAACAAATTGGGGTTCAGGAAGTAAAGTGCTGAAAGTCACACAGCAAATAATTGGCAGAGCGAGCATTCTAACCCAACACGTCTTCCCTTGGTCACGTAGGGTCTCCCACTGAGCCCTGACCTTGCAATTTGGAAGAGCAGGAGTTCTGTGCTGCCTGACCACGCGGGGTTCACGGTACAACTCACCACCTGAGTCCTCACCGGAAGCCGGAGCGCAGGGCTGAGTGTCCTGCCTGTGATACTTCCAATGCACAGCATGTAAGGTGGGGGCTCCTTTCTTATCATCCTTTCCGTTGGATAAATGAATGTACTCAGGCTCAGAAACTGTAGAAATACCTGCACCAGGTGATTGAATCATGAACACTTCTAAAGAAACAAAGCAACCCTAAGCTGTTTCCAGATTTTTAACGCCTTCATCTAGATTCTAGACCTTTCTGCTGAGTGTGCTCCATGGAGATTTCCCTGTGAGTCCTGCTAAAAAGGCTCCGATCAAAGGCCAGGACCACTGAATCAGAATATTTGAGATCAATGGATAACGAAAATGTGGTGTGTTGGAATATTATATATATATAATGTATACATTATACCATTTTATTATACATAGTATATAATTTTATTATATATAATATTCCAATATACCACATTTTATAGTGAATACATTTATATATTTCACATATTATATTAATGTATTATATTGGAACATATATATTATAATGGAATATCATTCAGCCTTAAAAAGGGAAGGAAATCCTGCCGTATGTGACAACATGCGTGAACACTGAGGACATTAGGCTAAGTGAAATAAGCCGGTCACAGAGGAATAAATAGTGCATGCTTCCACCTCTATGAAGTATCTAAAATAGTCCAAAAAAGTCAGAGAAGCAGAGAGCAGGACAGCGGTTGCCCGGGACAGGGGGGAGCAGAAAACTGTCAAAGGCTGTAAAGTTCCAGTCATGCAGGGTGGAGAAGCCCTAGAGAGGCAGTGCACAGCCTCGCACCGACAGACAGCAATAACGTCTTGCACATTTAAACATCTGTTAGTCCCACGTGCACAGTGTCCACTGAAATAAGCCCAAGTAATTACAAGAAAACAACACTGAACCTTACATTTTAAAAATTCTTTTTCTTTAAAAGGCCGTATACAAATAATTACAAAAGTCACCATTTACTTACAATTATGCCAAATTTTATTGGAATAGACGAGGGCTGTCCAGAAAGTATCCAGCCACATAATATGAAAAATAGAGACATGTATGGCTGGATGTTTTCAGGACAGCCCTTGTATAATAAATGACTTGACATTGTCTGAAGAGAGAAAGAAAGTGTGTGTGTGTGTGTGTGTGTGTGTGTGTGTGTCTGTGTCTGTGTGTGTCTATATGTAGAGGGGAGAAATCACTGTACACTTTGAAGACCAAGTGACATTCTTGCTGGTTCTGAAGGTTGGTAGAAATTAACCAGGTAAACAGGCAAAGTGTTACAGGCCTAAGGAATAGCACATTGAAAAGCTTTGAGATGGAAAGGTGAAAGAAAGTTTCTAGAAACAGAACGAAAAGGTGGGGGTCTATAGCTTGGAGACAGAGGATCAGAGTGCTACCTTATGAGGCTGGTGGGGCACATCGTAGAAGAGTGTGTACACCATAAGCAAATCTGCATTTCTGAAACATCAGCCCCGCTGCTTTGTAGAGAAGTGACGGGGAGAGGGTGAGGGTGAAAGCAGAAAAACCAAAGGGGAGGAGACTGGTACCCACGTAAGAAACGAAGGCGATGCGGACTGGAGTTGTGGCCAGTGGACAGAACAATGTACATTTGGGAAATAATCTCCCTGATCTACCAGATGCATGGTCAAGGAAGAGTTGCAAATGACTAGATGGAAACTCCAGAAGATAACAGGGTTTCGTCAAGGCCTATGATGAGCTTGGCTTTGGAAATGTTGACTGTACGTGTGTATCAGTCAAGGCTCAATCACAAGCAATGAAAACCACTGCTGCTATTTTAAGCAGTAACAGATTTAGTTCCTGGAACTAAACATTCCCCTGTTATCTCTTACTGTGTAACAAACCACTTCAAACGTTCTGTCTTAAAACAAGAGCCATTAACTTAGCTTATGATTCCGTGGGCTGTCACTTGGGTTGGGCTTAGCTGGTTGGTTCTTCTGGTCTTGACTGGGCTCACTCTTGTCTGTGGTCACTTGCACCCTATCTACGCAGCTCTGCATCTGGCCATTGCCTGGCTGTTGGCTGAGTGTGATAAGGACAATTGGGCCACTTATTTATCCTCCTTTAGCAGGCTGCTGGGGAGGGTTGCAAAAGAGAAGATGCCTATAAGACCTCTTAAGTTGCATGCTCAGGATGATCACAAGGTGATTTTGTCTCATTTTGCTGATTAAAACAAGTGACAAGGCCAGCCCAAAGGATAACACTGGGAAAATAGACACCATCTTTCGATGGGCCACGTCTCATGGCAAAGAGCCATGGCTATTGGGAGGAGTAAGAGAATGTGGAGGTTTTTGCAAACGATGTACCACAGGTACTCAGGGAACTGTTGAAAGGATTAGCAGAAAATAGTCCAGGCTCAGCCGCTAAGCATGAGCATAAGGGGAGCTTCTGTCTCTGCCACAATCAGGAAGTCCACACCAGGACCACCGATTGCAAGAGTACACCACTGATACTGTGATCCAAAGGTCAAGAAGCCACTGGTCCTGCCACTCCAGCAGCAAGTGCCTTTCCACATCCAGAAAGCCCACGACTGAAGCCTGGGACCCTGCGGCCCAGGAATCTAACATCCTGGCTACTGCAGGAGGACAGCCTCCACTTCCCAAATGTCATGCAAGTGCATGTTCATGGTGGGAACCCCCAGGGAGCCTGGGAATACTTTCCAACCTCAGCATTACAGGAAGGAACTCTAGAAGGAGCTTGGAATGAGTTCTGGGCTCCAGCCCACCACATCCAGCTCAAGGTAATAGTGAAAAAGCCAAGGAGAAATGATCAGGACGTAACTGGAGAGATGCGGCCTGAACTCAGGGAGGGGTCCCGGGCTGGTTTGGGGGTTCAGACAAAGATCTAAGCAAGTGCATCACTTGTGTGCTTAGGACTCATGCCAAGGCCAAACATCCTAACCATTTCGGGAATGCAGTTGGCACCCTGTGCCATTGTCACTGTCTCAGGGATATGTGCTTCGAGAGAGAAATGGTGGAAACTTCCTTAAATTAAACGGAGGAGACCAGAGTCTGAGCTTGTTACTCAGTCGTGCTGGGAATCTGACCCCCCTCCCCCTCCCGTGGTCTTGATGTTTTCCCAGGGCAGCGAGATGAGTAGGATGTGTCTACACAGGTGAACATCAAACGCCTTTCAGCCACCGAGCTTAGCTCCTCGCTCCCGGTGCAGAGTGATTCACCCGCCTCCTCCGGAGTCCCTTTGTGGAGTGTTCGCGTCCCAGAAGGCAAAAGGGCTTATTCGCTTGACTCTTGGCAATTAAGGGAAGGCGGGCGCCTGGACGCCTGCCAGGCCGTCCTGCCCCGACTCGCGCCGAGCAGCACTGTGCCCCCTTGTCACTACTCCTTCCCATATGCATCCCCCCCCCGTCCTGCTCTGGACCTGGACTCGATCTGGGCCCAATTACAGGACATAATCCAATTGGCCTACGAGAGCAGCTTACCGGCTGGGATCCCAGTAAACCTCTAAGTCTGTCCATTACTGACTCGGTCAGGAAAAGTGTTTGGGAACCACAGAGCTATGCCCTTTGGGGTTTTCTAGTGCCACTAAAGGATCAACTGACAGAGGTAACTCCAATGGAAGAGAAAAATCTAGAAACTCAGCAGTTTCATCTTTTAAACCAATTGAAGTATATGAAAGAGAATTCAACCAGAGTAATCCCCTAGACAAATAACTAATAAATGGGGAGCCTGCCTATATGTTTGCAGACCGGTCACACAGCACGTGGCAGAGTGTCTCAGTGTCTTCACTACAGGGCTCGAAGTGCTCCTTGCCCTAGGATCTGAGAGAAGGCCCCTTTCCCACCTCCTGTTCCAAATTTTAGTCCTGAAAACAGAGTCTCCCTCTTTCCACTCGTCACCCTCTCTGAGTCCCCGTCCAACAGCTCGAAGCGATCTTTCTGGATGCAAACAGCACTGTGTTTTTTCCTACTTAGAACCTTTGGCTGACTCCCAACTCCTCCTTCACGTGGCACATGTGACCTTCCACAGTGTGGCCTCTGCCAGCCTTTCCGGCCTTGTCTCCTGCTACAGCTCATTCTCCCAGGCGACACTCACTCCTCACTGAGCTTCTTACCCTTTCCTGGAAACACCACATCTTCAGTGTTTTCAATTCCTTTGTTTCTTCCTCTAACTAGGAAACTTCCCCACTCACCACCCCTGCCCTGCGTCCGGCTTCCTCCAGCTCCTGGAACTTTCTCCAGGTACCACAGCTTGCAAAAATCCCTGCTGACCCCAACAGAGTGAGTTCCACCCCCAACGGCTGGGCTTGCCCTGACTAAAGCTCTGCTGTTGTTGGGGGTGCATTCTAGAGAGGAGGCAGTTAAGAGCCAAGCGAGCCTGTCAATGAGCAACATAACTCCAGTGAGTGTGACGTGCTGTGAAGAAACCAACACAGGGCAGTGGGAGGTTGGGTGACTGAGACAGTGGGCTCAATTGCAATGACTGGGAAGGCTGCCCAAAGGCCATGGGAGACGTCACCTAGGAAGTGGCTTCTGACCTGAGTGCTGACTGATGAGAAGGCTCCCGGAAGACAGGGGAGCAAGTGCAAAGGCCCTGAGTGGGTGACAAGTTTGGGGGCATTCAGGGACAGAGAGACAGCCAGTGTGGCCGAAACTCAGTGAGTGAAGAGGCAAGTGGTAAGTTTCGAGGCCCGAGAGATCTGCAAGAATCGGTGGTGTAGCACTGCCCGGGCCACTCCGGGAGCGGGAATTGCACTGTAAGAGCAATGGAAAGGGAGGGAAGGGATGTGAGCATGGAAATGACGCAATCTAACTCACAAGCTCAAGGAGGTTCCCTGGTGGTGCAGTGGCTAGGCTTTGGCGCCCTCAATGCCGTGGCCTGGGTTCGAGTTCCAGCCAGGGAAGCACCAAAAAAAAAAAAAAAAAAAAAAAAAAAAGATTAATTTACAAGATCACTCTGGCTGCTATGTGAAGTGTAGGCAATGCGGCAAGGGCAGAAGGTGGGGAATCGATTGGGAGGCTGTTGCTCCAATCTGGGTAGGTAAGGAGGGACGATGGGGCCGCCGCAGAGGTGGTGCTGGTGGAGGTGGTTAAACGTGGTCAAACTGAGGGGAGAGTTAGCCAACAGGACTGGCCATTGCAGACGGTTGGGGAAATAAAGAAACTGAGCATGCCTTCCAGTTGTTTTGCTCGAGCTACTGGGTGGGTTATGCTGACCCTCACCGAGCTAGAGAGGTCCGGTGGAAAGACAGATTTGGAGATTAAAAGTGTGAGAAGTCTGCCCATGTTATCCTTGAGGTGTTCGTGAGATGCCAACTTGGACGTGCGAAAGAGATGATGGATGTGGGAATCTGCAGCAGAGGAAGGTCAGGTCCAGAGATAATAATTTTAGCATTATCGCCAAATGCGTGGTTCGTAAAAGCTCGGGCCAGATGCGATCACGCGGGGAAAGGAAGCTGGACTGAGCCCAGGGGCACGCCATTATTTCAAAATCAGACAGAGGTGAGCAAGTCAACGGGGGAGGTGACAAAGCCAGTGAGGGGGGCGTAAAAGCGGGAGAGGGTGGGACCCTGAGGCCAGGGAAGCCCAGCACCTGAATAGACAAGGATAGAAAAGCCTACATCAACCAGCCCCTCCGGAAGAACATTCCATCAGTGATGGTCATCTCCATGAAGAAAATGAAGCACTTACCGAGAACATGAGGTTAGGCAGGTGAATCTAGGATCATCAATGACCAGAGCAGGCAGGAGAACAATTTGGTTCCAACAGTAAGTACAAGCTGAAGTCACAGATCACAACTTGGACTAATTTTGAGAGTGTAACCTGGAAGGCCGCAGCCCCGAGAACAGGTAGAGACGAACTGGACAGAGAGGCCCTGAGGGGCTCCTCTCCATCCTTGGCATAACGTCTCCAAAGTGCCCATTTTTTGTCTAAAATTTTCTTCAAAGTTATTCACCTCGCTGTTAACAAAGTGCGCAGTTAGTTCTTGGTGCCAGCGTGACGAGGCCTGCCCATTGCCAGGACGGACTACTTCGAGAAAACCCATTTCCTGACACTCAAAAGTTAAATTTCTCTTTTCAAAACATACCGAACTCCCAATACTTCCCATTATTTTTTATTATTATTATTTTTTTTTTTTTTGGTAGTTCCCTGGCTGAGAATCGAACCAAGGTCTCAGCGTTGAGAGTGCTGAAGCCTAGCCACTACACCACCGGGGAACTCCCTCATTATTTTTTTAAGGTCATAATACTGAATTTGTTTAACCACTGTTGCTGTGCAATGCATTCACCTGTAGCGAGTCAGCTGTAGTTTCAAAGTAAAATGAGATGCTTCTGCTATAGGATGAGGCAGAAGAACACCAGAGAGAATAGAGGATTGATTCAGATTGTTCTAGATGCAGGGGTCCTTAACCTGGACCCCTTGGGGAGCTGTGATAGAATTTGGGGTCTATGGAGTTGGATAGCAAAAAAAAATTCATGTTTATTTTCACTCATCTTTGATATTCGGCATTTCTTTCAGTACCTTTGACTCTGTCACCAAGAGAATCAAAACACTTTATACCATATCCCAGTTGCTGCGGATGGCTTGCAATGCTGTTTATCTCCATCCACTGATTCGAAGGAGACCTGCCTTTAGATGCTATGATTGAATGTGTTAATAAGGAGGTGCACACATTACTGCCTCACGAAGCTTGTTTCTTTGGTTTAATCGGTATTCTGATAACTGGGTTTCAATATAATTCCTTGCTACTCCTTTGCATTTTATTTTATGCATTCAAAGGTATTGCACCAGAGGCCAGAAGAATCCATGATACAGAAAAGGTGAAGAGACCGTGTCTGGAAGGAAGTTGGGCCCCACGGGGAGAGCGTTGCTTCCGGAACCATGGAGACGACGCTGACTCCGGGGGCAAGCCTGACCCGGGAGAGAAGGTGCTCGAGCACGAAGGTGCCACACGACAAGATGAGAGCTAAGCAGAAGCTGCTCCTTTGAAAATCAGGAAAACATCCGGTAGAACCCAAAATACTGCCCCTGTAAACCAGGCACAGCGAAGCAACAAGCCCTCACTTTGGCACCAATCGGGCCGGGAAAGCCCCACGCGGCGATTTCATAGTAAAGGTTTGCCAAGGCAATAGCGCGGGTGACACACGTGGGTTAGTACATTAGTGGTCTCCAATACAGGGACGCCATATTTCACAAATGAAAATACTGGGTGACCAGTTAAATTGTAACTTCACATAGACAAAGAAGACGATTTTAGCGTAAGTATGTCCCAAATATTGCACAGCACCTATTTATACTAAAAGATTTAACAACGAATAACTTTTAGTATAAGTATTTCCCAACTATTGCTTGGGAGATACTTATGTTTTAAAATTTGTTTTTTATTCTTTACTTCTCTGGAGTTCAAATTAAACTGGCCCTCCTGGTTTCATCTTGCCACCCTACCAATAAACCATGCCTCCCAGCAGCCACATTTTTGCATGGACCACCCTCCCGGATTGATTTGGGTCATGGGACTTGCTTTGGCCAATGACATGTCAGCAAATGTAGCATAGACCAAGACTTGGTATGTACTTGTTCAATGAGGCTCATCCTCTTGGGATGCTGCTGCCACCGTGTGAGGAAGCTTGGTTTAGCCTCTTTGAGGATGAGAGACACCGTGGAGCGAGAAGCCCAGCGGGCCCAGCCCCAGCGGGCCCTCCCGCTGAATGTAGTCTCGTGAAGGCCCCAGGTGAGCCCCGACCCACTCAGATTGGCAGCCGGTGGGATTGTGAGCAATCACCAATCATTACTTTGTTATTCTCAATAGATCATTGATGCTGTTTATCATACAATTCTCTTCAGAAAGATCTCAGAGTGCTATGATCCACCTACATTGGGATCACTCAGACGGTGTGTTAAAAACCCATATTCATGAACCAATTCCATTGAATAGGAGCCCTTGCAGGCTGGACTGAGTAATTTGTGTGTTTGACAAGCCTCCCTGGTGATTTTTCAGTCCTCTTCAGAGTTTGAAAATGACTGCACTCAGGAGACACAAAAATTAGGAGACGCTGCTCTGTCCTAAAGCTGTGCAACCTAGGAGACGACACGGAGGCCCACCCAAGGACCTACACTACAAGGCAGAAGGTAATAACTGCCTACAAACGTGACTGCTAGGAAATGTCATGAGCCACAAGGAAGGTGAGATGAACTTGAGGGGTAGGTACCAGAAGGCTTCACAGAAGAAAACACTTTACAGATAGACCAGAGCGAGTATCAGTGTGCTCAGGGTAGAGTGCTAATCATTTGGGTTCCTGGGTTAGGGTCTCAGCTAATAACAGCACCTGTTTATTGAGCAACTACTATTCGTAAGGGAATGAGCTAGGCTCTTTCGTGTACTTGTTTTGAATTTTCACAAAAGCTCTTTAAGGTAGGTACGATGGCTCCACCTCGAAATGAGACATGAGACTGAGAGAGAAGATGTCACTTGCCTGATGACACACAGCTAGGAGCTGGCAAAGTGAGGATTCACGACCTGCCTGCTGGCTCTGTCAGGTTCATTTCCCGGTCCCACTGCCACTGTCCAGGAGCCAGCTCATCCTTCTCGGCCTCCGTGTCCTCCCCTATGAGACAGGACAGGGTGCACAGAGGATTTCTGAGGCCCCGTTATTGGAGCCTAACCAGCCCTACTTTAGATAATGATTGTACTGGTTGGGGGGCGGTAGGGGGGGCGGGCAGGACCTGAGTGAGTGACCCTCAGCCTTGGGGATTTGCTGCCAGGGACCTGTCTTCATCAGCTTGGGCTGCTATAACAAAATGTCATCAACTGGGTGACTTATACACAGCCAATGCATTTCTCACCGTTATGGACGCTGGAGGTCCAAGGTCAGGGTGCAACATGGTGGGGTTCTGGGGAGAGCCCTCTTCCGGGTCACAGACTGACAGTTTCTTGCTGTCTGCTCACAAGGCAGAGAGCAGAGAGAAGCGGCCACCTCTCTGGTGACTCTTAGGACACTGATCCCATCCGTGGGGCTCCGCCCTCAGGACCCCCTGTGATCCTAGCACCTCCCAAAGGCTCCGCCTTCTAACGCCATCACATTATGGGGGAAGGTGTCAGCATACGAATTTGGGGGAGATACAAATTTGGTTCATCATAGTACCCAACCCAGAAATACCAGTTTCCCACCATCTGCCTGGCACCTTCAATGCTGCCTGCCCCCTTCTCGAGGAAAAGAACGAGGAGGAAAGATAGGCTGGAGGGAGGGAGGCGGCTTAGTGAAGAACTGAATGGTAATTTGTGAGTAAGTGAATGACTGAATGGGTGATTGAACAGATAATAAGTCAATGAATGAACAATGGGACCCAGCTAGTTGAGGAAAGTCTGATTAAACAGCCTCCAAGTCCTCAGTCAAATTAAGAGGAATATCAAATGCTTGAGAGTGAGTCCCAGAGTGCAAATGTGGGCTCTGAAGACAAGACTTCAGCAAGCGTGGACTAAGGCAGGAATAAGGCCGGGTGTGACCGTGGGGCGAGACCAGCGGCAGGGCTCCGGGCTCCGCGGGCCCAGGGGGCGGGCAGAGCAGGGCGCGGGTGCAGAGAGGGCCTAGCACCAGGTGCAAGGAGCGGAGAGCCCTGGGCCATGGCGGCGGTCCGGGTGGAAGCACACAGCAAACACTCCCTGAACCTCCGAGTTCTACCCAAAGCGAGGGAGGAGCCGCTGGCTGACGATGACGTAAACGGAGAGTTCACAGCACAAGGTCAGTGAAGACCCTCAGCCGCGTGGTGACCCTCAGCCTGCGTGGTGACATGATGGAACCTCTAGATTCTCGGGCCATGCAGGTTAATGTGATGGTCAAGGACATCAGCCCATGTTGAGCACCATTAATTCTGGACTAGATTACCGTATTTTTCCGTGTATAATGCACACTTCTTTTACCCAAAATGGTGAGAATGTAAGGATGTGCATTATACATGGGTAGTACTAATTCCATACCTACATGAATGTTTTTAATTCTTGTATTTATGCTTGTGAGTTAAAATTGTAACTCTAGAAATCAATAACGATATCCATATGCAAAATAATTTTATACATACAATTTCTGCTACCTTGTATCTGTTCTTGTGTTTTGTAATTATTCGTTATATAAAAATTTTTGTACCATAATATGTTAAAAGATAGGTGTTAAAATTCTTGCATAATATAAAAACAAATGCCTAAATATAAACAAATTAAAATTTGAATTAAAAAATTAAAATGAAAGATTATTTTCCCTTGAAAGTTTGGGCCAAACACACGTGTGCGCATTATACACAGCAAAATACGGTATGTCCATTCCGATCATTTAATTTACTGTTCCTAAGTTTTCTCACTTTGAAGAGAAAAAATATACTTCTATTTTATTCCGATTTCTGAGCAGTAGACGAGGCTCTAAGACTGTGCATGTAAACACGTTGAAAATTATCAAGTGTTTTTAAAAAGCAGGAGTTTGCTTTGTTCACCAGGGAAATCTGCCTCGGAGGGAAGGACAGAAACCAACATTTCTATGCCAAGTACCGCGCAGGGCACCTTATAAACATCAAGTCAGGAGACTGGCACAACAGCCCTTGAAGGTGTCTTATTGTCTCCACTTTTCGGATAAGGAAGCTGAGCCCAGCAGCATCCAGCCAATGAGAAACAGAGCCCCGGGCTGGGGAGTGGGGGGCGGGGGCGCCTTCGGGACTGTGACTTGTGTGTCATGGTTTGATTTCCCTTTACAGGGTGCAATGCAGAGAGTTCATCTCTTCAAGTACTTGCCATGCTAACGAACGTATCCTTTCCATTGCCAAGACCTGTCCTGTGACTTGAACTTGGGAATCCAGTGCAGGACGTGACTTTTCAGTAATATTTGCTATGATTGCTTTTCTGTGAGAGTCGGATGGAAGTGTTCACCCAAACGGGCCCCTAACCGAGGTTCTCTTCCAGGGATAATAATGTTGAGTCGTGTTTGTGTAGAATGTTACATGATTCCAGGCACCTCACGTTAACAGCTTCGAAACTGCACCCTGGATTGTCCCCTTTGCTCTCCGTCCACATCTCAATGTCACCAGCATCCATCCTACTGCTCAGGCCACATGCTTAAGAGGCATTTATCCTCTCCCCGCACCCGCCTTGTTTCCCATCCAACCCCAAGTCCCAAATTCTTCCATCTCCTCCATCCTGACTGCCAGCAACACATCCCACCATCTCTCACTCAGCTGCCTGCCTACGTGCTCTCACCGGTCCTCCATTTCCAGCCTTATCCCACTCCGATTCGTGCCCACACGTAGCCTGGACCATCTTCTCAAAACATGCTCTAAGCCATCTCCCTGCTTACACCGGATAAATGGCATAAGGGAACTCTCTGCGTTATCTTTGCGATTCCAAATCTAAAATTATTTCAGAAGATTCCTAAGTGGTTTTTTTTTTGGTCTCCCAGAGACTTCCCTTTGACTTTGAACTTGTACACCAGTTCTTGGTACCCTCTCGCGCTCCCTCGGTTCCATTCACCATGGCTTCCTTTCGTTCCCAGAAAACGCCAGGCTTCAAAGTCCTCCCTCAGCTCGGGGACTTCGCATGTGCCATCTTTTCCTCTGGTATCTTCTTCCTCTGCTCTGCATGACCCCTGACCTCCCTGCTCAGAGAGGCGTCCATGATGCCCCACCTGACGTGGTTTCCTGTGTACCCCCGCTTGCACCTGACCACGGGCTCCCTGAGGGCAGAGACCTCGGCTGTCTCGTCGTCGTCCTACTCCAGCCTGTCGCACATTGTCCGGCACGTGGAGCAAGCTCAGGGTGCAGACTCCTCCCCGGCGTCTTGCGACGTAATTCCAAGATGGATGTTTGGTGTGTTCAATGCTCTCTATCGCCCTCTCAGGGTTTCCTTCACAGGAGCACAGCCCTTGGCACCTGAAGAAGTTTGTCTTCACCAGTGTATCACGGAAATAGACAAATCGCAGACTTTACGTTCCCAGCCTATCTTCTAGAGAATGGACATTGTGAACGAGGTTGATAAAAAGAATGAGAAAAGCCCTCTCCCGCGCATTGCCTGTTTCTGGTCTCATGTCAGCCCTCCCCCAACACAGTCCATAAAAAGGAAGTAGAAAACACGATAGTGAGTGATGGAAGAAATCAGCCTGCCGCTGGGACCTGCATCCCTAATTCAGATAAGTGTGTCTCGGGAGACAGTCTTCTGTCACCTCCTGGAAAGCTTTTGCTATCGTGGGACCCTCAGCTCAGCATATTAGGGCCTGGGCTGCCCCTCCCACTTCCTCCATATCCTGGTTCAATGGATCAGATAAACACCAAAGTCACAAAGATTCTACATGTCACCCATGGGCAAGGGACAGCCTTAAAACAGAGTGTACATCCTGGTTATGTTTAGGGAATAAGAAAATGCAATACAAATAGCTGCCATTTTTTGGGCATTTTACTGCATGCCAGGCATTAAGTGAACTGTTTTGAATGAAGGGTGTAACTTACTTCATTTGATTCTTCACATTGTTTTGTTCAAGAATGTCACCCAAATGCCTAGGATAGACACATCGCAGGTTCTCAGTAAGTAGCTTCCTATGAATGGAAGGAACAATCTTCCAACACAGATGTTGTTAAAACCCCATTTTATAGATGACAATCCCAAGGCTTGGAACAAATTTGTTCAACACGATGCAAGCAGAAAGAGGGGGAATCCCGATTGAACACACATCTGGTCTGAGCTTTCCGTGCGCCCTCCAACTGTAACAGCTGGTCACCACAGCCCCCTCTCCCAACCCAAACCTTATTTCGGCTCCAGGTCCACAGTACTGTTTAACCCCAAAGCACAAGTGCTTATCACCCTGAATCTAAGGACAGCCATCCTCATAGCCAGTACTTCTCGGCTGACTTTCCGGACCATTGGATCTGTGTGCAGTTCTGAATGAAAGAACAATCTCACAAAGAAACCTGTCTTCAAAGTGGCATTTGCCCTTTAAATTTGAAAGTCATCTGACACTGTATTTCTTTCATTAGTTCAGGGTTGCTGAATTTCCACTTACTTTTCCAGTGGGTAGATACACAGGGAATACACATGGGTTAGAAAAAGGCCAGTTTTGCTGAGTAACCCGAGGTTACCGGTATTCTCATCAGGTTGCTGTCAGAAGGCAAGGTGTAGAGTCTTAAATAGCTCTAGCACTTCACAAGTCTTCCTATCTTCACACAGGAAACAAGCCATAGGGGGTTGGGGGCTGGGCAAGAAGATAAAATGGGAGTCAGAGCACCTCTTAGGAAACAAAAACAATGATAATAAGTAAATGATATATATATATTTGTATGTGGGTAGCTCCCTGGCCGGGAATCGAACCCAGGCCGCAGCGCTGACAGCGCCAGCGCCGAAGCCTTAAGCCACTACCCCACCAGGGAGCTCCCAATAAGTAAATGATATGAATTGAGTAAGACAATGATGTAGGAATAGAATGGGAATGGGACCCTGGAGTTGTGCAATAAGGAAGACTCACGTATGTATGTGCCAACAACTGTACTGAAAATACCTACACACACTCAAGGAATTTTCACAACAAACCTTTACACAAACAATGTTGTTGGATGCATTTTCCAATAAGAAAAGGGAGGCTCAGAGAGATTAATCATCTTTTCCAAAATCACACAGAGAAGAATTTTACCGACTGGTATGAACATCAGCAAGAATATGGAGAATTCTTATGCATGACACTGGGTGAGATGCACTGAGCTTTAGGCTAAGACTTGGGTTTCAGTCCTGAGTCTGTTTCTCTCCAAATATGTGCTCATGGGTGAATCCCTCCTTTTCTCTGAGCCTCAGTTGCCCCTTTGGTAAGATAAGGAGACCGGACCCTCCCAGCCAATTTCCTGGGGGTCTGCTGTCGGTGGATAGTTGCTGTTCGGGAAAAAAGAAGAGAGGAGCCTAGCAAGACTAAAGCAGAAAGAAGACATTAAGGGTCACTGAAGATAATGTTTGATCAGGGATTTAAAAGTAAGAGTTTGTTGGGGCAGGAAACAGGTGGATCGGGCTGTCCGGTACTGGTGGGCAGCATATTCGAAGGGATGGACTAGTGAGTGTCATGAGAAAACCATGGGGAAACGACATCCTCAGAAAAGGGCAAGAGGATTGGTGTGGCATCCATTCACCCATTCAGCAAACACTTTAGCACATGTGTATCACCCAAGTCCTAAAGTGACAGGAAGAGGTGATGTGGGAGGTTCTTCCCCCCATGGTTTCTTGTTTCCCATATGAAGGTAGGAAAGCTGGTGAGCTGCTAGAGCTAGTTAAGACTCTACATAGTGAGAGGAAATAAAGAAATTGGGTGTGAGAGACCATGGAGAGCTTACTGTGCTAAACAACTGAAGTTAGCACTGTCTTGAAATCCGGCAGTGTCTAGAAGGACTTGAAACCAGGGAATCACATGGTCACACTTTCTGGATAGTCAGACTGGAGGCTGGGAGACCTGTGAGGATGCGGTAGGTGATCAGGGGAAGGGAGAGCTGGGACAGGGTGGGCGTGGGGACGGAGGCAGTGGTGATGGAGGTGACACAGCAGATGCAAAAGATTAATTAAAGAGGTCAGAACTACCATATAGAACTTGGTCATTGGTTGGATATAGAAGGAGAGGAAAAGGAAGAAATTCAGAGGGTGGATGGATGGAGGAGTGACAGTTTTGGATATAAAGCAGCTCGGCTGTGTTTTAGACAAAATGTAACTCATTTTTTTTTCCTCAGAGTCCATGAAGAAGCCTTTATAATCAACTCTTCAATATTCTCCCAGGTAAGTGACCTCAACTTTAAATCCAAGAGCATTTGTCGTAGGCATACTCTAAAATACTCTGAGCTCCCGAATTAGGTTTAAATCATTTCCCGTGTTGGCCTCTGAAATCCCTGTGTGTAGAAGAAGTCCCACTGCAGCTAGAGATGGGAAACCTCCACCTTTGCATCTTATTGACATGCATGTGTGGTGGGTGATGGGGGCGGGGGTGAGGGGCAAGTGTCTTTGGTAGAACTTCTCTCTGCCTCCCCATTATTTGTTTTTTCTAAAATCTATGAAATGAAGTAATTGAGTTAGATGTTCTGGGAGTTTTTATCCAGCTTTAACATTTTCTATTTGGATTTAAATGTCTCCATGATATTATCTGGAACACCAGAAAGTGTGTCTTATTAAATGTATTGATAGCCACGAATACGTCCACCATTCACGCAGGGATATTATCTAATTAGGATAACGTTGCTACTAATCTCAACACCTTATTTTAGTTATTAGATTGCCTGGATTCAAACCCAGCCCTACTAGCTGTCGAACCTTGGGCCATGAACAGAGTCCCACCCACGAATCTTATGTTTCAGAAGATATTTGAGAGAGTAAACACACGTGCCTGTTAAAGGGGATAAAACAGGAAATAGTGACTGGGTTAGACTTCATTCCTTTTCAACTGTCTCTTCAACCTGCTTTCCTGCTCCTAGAGCTAGAATGACTTTGGTCTCCAGTTATCGTACCAGAACAAGATACGAAGAATGTCTTCATTTTCCCAACACCAGCATTCCACCTGGAAACCCAACGTTGGTTTGGTAGATGCTCAAGACTCAGTAGGCGCTCATCCTTCCCCCTCACCCCACCCACAGCCGGACTCAGAGACCTGGAACTTCAGCCGAACCCCCTGATCACTACCGGTTTTATAAACATTGCATTCACATTTCAAATTCGATTCACTAAAGCAATTTCCAACCACCACAGAGGCCAGAGCCCAATCTTCAACCTTTTTTTAAACTCCAGTCAAGTAACTATAATCATCTTCTTCCTGAAAGTCCACATGAAACATCATTTAAATAAAATCCCACTAAAAAGTTAAAACTTTACGTTTTTACCAGCTAATGCCAGACCGCTCTCCAAATCCAGAAGAATGACAGACGATAAAAGAATGAACCTGGGTATGAGTGGATCACGTACAGGAGATAGAGACAATAAAAGATAATTCCTACAACCATTTTCCCAGGGACTCAGACCAGCTTCAGGAGTGCAGAAAATGAGGGGTTCTGCTCTCCAGAGCTTACATGAATGCAGAAAGATAATATCAAATGAACTCAATAATTAGTGTATAAAAAGGTCCAAAGCAAAAGAACGTGGAATCAACCATGTGAATCAAAGTCCTATGTTGCTTGTTGGCGCCCTCACCATATCTAAACAAATTCCAGGACAATAATGACAGCCGGAATATAGCACATTTAGGGTCGGCTGCTAAACGCCACTGCGGGTGTTAAACGTATGTACGGATGCACTGAGATGGAGCAGAAAACAGAAGCTCTTCCTGATCCCCTTCTCCAAACATCAACTCGACAGACTGCGAAAGAAAGGCCGCTTTCCCTTTCCACAACCCACTAGGCTGTGGCATTAACCCTTTGTGTCATGGAGGACAGCAAGGCACACAGCAGTCTTCAAAGGCACAGGGCAGGAGGGTTGGCGAGGAATGTTAGCCGGGCTAGGGTTAATCTTCAATACCAGAAATGATATTTATCCCCCAGGGTGGGGCAAATTAAATTTCAGGTGGCTCTAGAGGCCATCGGTCTTCAAGGAACCCCAGAACGTACTTCCTACAAAAAGAAATGGTCTCACACCTGAAAGAATACTGAGCTGTGTCAGAATGGTTATTACCTTGTTGTGTGGGGATGGGAAGGGTTTAGAAGACATAGGGTTCTGCTATATCAAGATCTGCTTCTGTAAGTGGGGAATTTTGACTAGAGTTCTGTGACTGCAGCCCCGATGAGTCATTGGCTCAATGCTCTCCTCTGATTCAGACATTTCCTCAACCCGCACATTCTCCTCGCCAAGCCTGGTTCCTTCCATGTGGATCCCAAGTCCATTAGGAGCTACTGCGAAGAGGCATAAACTGGAACTTAAAAGGAAAAATCATATCGTCATTAAAACACCTACTTTGGGGATTGCACTAGTAGCAATATGACCTTGAACAAATTACTTGACCTTTCAGAAACTGATTTTCCTCATCCATAGGGTGGAAATCAGAATACTAACCAGAAGGGCAACGGTTAGTCTTCGATTTTTTTGTTGGTTGCTTGAGAGTGCTGGGTACATTTATCCGCCATCTCCGATCCCCATGGGCGCCTGTTAACAGAGAGTCTTCTGTACCATGATGTCTTGAAAACACTCAGCAGGATGCCTGGCATGTGATAAGCAAACAATGAATGGAAGGTCTTATTGTCAGTAAACAATGAGAAACAGAAATAGAAGAAGCTAGTACTCAGAAAATGGGCATAATACCAGTCCTGCAGGTCCTGTAGAGCCGGCACAAGTTGGAAGCTGTGCACGCCCCACCCAAAGCGAAGAAGGAAGTCAGAGTGGTTTTCTATTGGAGCTTCCGTGAGCTTGAGCACAAGGGCCCCCCATCTTCTTATCTCTGTGCTGTTAATGCCTAGTAGCATAGGCCTCGGTGCACAGAAGATGCACGGTGAATGTTGAATAAAGCAGTGAGTGAGTCAGTCCAAAAACAACAAAATTAAAAAGCACGAAAATCATAATAATACCAAACACTTCTATAGTGTTTACTAAATGCCAGGTGCACAGAGCACACACCTTAAATAGATTAACTCGTACACTCCCCTCATCAACTCCGCAAGGACTGTCCTACTATTACACTTAAGAGAATCTCAGAGAGGGTGAACCAGACACAGAAGAGGGTGCGTATTTTCCGAATTCCACACAGCTACTAAGTAGCAGGGCTGGAATTTATACCCAGGCAGCCTGGTTTTTGAATCTGTGCACTTAAATCTAACTATATTATCCACCTCAAAAAATAAATTTGTGAATTAAAAAATAATGTGTGCCTATGTTGGGAAAATTGGAATGTTAATCTTTTGGTTTATTTCTTGCTAGGCTTTTTTCCCTGTCCTTATTTGAGCAGATGATGACCCCAGCTTACATACAGAGTTACAGGGGACTTGCTTTTAAAGGGATTGGTTATGTAATGATCTCTGATACAAATGTCTTTGTAAAGTGTTTTTGCAAATTGAAAATAAAGAAAAAACAAACAGATTTATTACTTGCAAGTAGTGGAGCCTCTCCCAAAAGCTGTATAGTCCTTTCCGGCCCGTGGGTCACGGGGACTCCAGGAGAGCTTTCTTCCCAGCATTTGAATCTAGAAGCTGGTGATACTTCCCCAATTTCATATGTTCAAGAACAGTCCATTGCTCCCCATCTCTAGAATTGCTGTTCCCTCCACAATCTACTCAACCTTTCTTCCCCCTGCCCCCACCTCTGCATCTCCCAATTAGGGGTCTGCTTGGATAAAATAGCAGGGGACAGTAGGAACTTCCTTTTTCCCTCTGACTTCTTGCTAGTTTATTCCTCGGGGGCCTGTGAGTTACAATCTATAGGAAGTAGAATCTGTGTTTTTCAAGAGCAGTTAATAAACTGTTACAGCTAAATCTTGTGCCTCCTCTGTCCATTGCTGCTATCGAAACACTGCACTTATTAAATCTTCCCACACGTTGAAAAAACACCAGGTATGAGAATTGGGAGCCTGATCCTGACCTGCAATATCCAACAAAGCCCCCTTATCTCACAAATTGACTTCACCTAGAAATACCTGGGTCAAAGTAGTGTTTCCAAGTTTGGCTGACCGTAGTATCACCTGAAAACTTTGGTTTGAATACGAATTCCTGAACTTTCCCCATTCCTACCAGATTGAAATTTCCAAGGATGGGACCCAAGATGTTCTGTTTCTAAAAGGCCACCCAAATATATCGGATAGTCAGTCATGTTGGGAATCACTAATCTAAGTTCAGATGTACTCAAAAGCACTGAGTAACTGCATTTCAATGGAAATTTTAGCTTTTCACATGGTAAATACTAATCAAACTACAGCTCAATGATAAAAAGACAACTCAATTAAAAATGGGCAACAACTCTGAATAGACATTTCTCAGAAGATGATGTACAAATGAACACAATAAACATGAAAACATCTCAACAGCATTAGTGATCAAAGAATTGCCCATTAAAATCACAATAAGGTAACACTACATACCCATTAGGATGACTATGATATCAGGAAGATAGATAACAATGAGTGTTGACAAGGACATTGCTTGTGGGGATGAAAACTGGCACACCCACTGTGAGAAACAGTCTGGTTACCCTCAAAAGATTAAACATAGAGTCATAGTATGACTGAAAAATTCCATTCCTAGGCATATGCACAAAAGAAATGAAAGTATGTGTCCACGCAAACACTTGTACACAAAGGTCACTGCAGCATAGTAGTCCAAATGTAGAAATAATCTAAATCCATCAACTGATGAATGAAAAAATAAAATGTGGTGTATCCATATAATGCAATATTATTTGGTAATAAAAAGAAAAGAAATACTGATGGATGCTACAACGTGGATGAGCCTTGAAAACATGGAACTCGGTGAAAGAAGCCAGTCACTAAAGACGACATGGTATCATCTCCTTTATGTGATATTTCCATAATAGGCAAATCCATATGGATAGAAAGTAGATTAGTGGTGCCTCGGGCTGGGGGAAAGGAGGAATGGGAGGTTGGCAATGACTGCTAATATGTACAGGGTTTCTTTGAGGGGTACAAAGGTATTCTAAAGGTGTTTTGCAATAATTGTACAACTCTGAATACACTAAAAACCATTGCATTATACATTTTAAATGGATGAATCATATGGTATGTAAACTACATCTCAATAAAACTATCTTGGAAATCAGTCAAGCTAATCAACTAGCTCAGTCAGGTAACTGTCATTTCATTATTAAGATGGACACACCAATCAGGCATTTTTAACCCAGTCTTTTCCTTTATCTAGATATGCTAACTATCCCAAAATGCAGTGGCAAGCATTTCATCAGCTCAGAAATCTGTGGGTTTGCGGGGTGGTGCACTGTGCGGGGCTGAGCTGTGCTTGGCTGATCTTGGCTGCTTCCTTGTATGTTGCTATCAGCTGGCCCTTAGGCCTGGGTGTTGGCCCATCTAGGATGGTCTCAGCTGGCTTGATTCATGCCTCCCTCACATAATCTCTCCTTCTACTAGGGGCTAGCTAGCTCAGCTGTGTTCACATGGAGATAATGGGGTCCTAAGAACATAAGTAGAAGCCTGCCAGACCTCCTGAGCCCTAGGCTAAACATGGCACACGGTCAGTGTCACCATATTCAACAGATCAAAGCAGATCCTAAAGCCAGCTGAGAGTCAAGGTTGGGGAAGGAAAGGGTTGCTGAAAAATCACATCACAAAAGGCAAGAGCACACAAAGCAGTAAAGAATTGAGGCAGTTTTTATCACTCTATCCCATAGTGTTTGAGGCAATAAATCTAGCTTTAATTTCCTACTCACCGCTCTATCTTACAGGTAGCTTTGGGCACATTTATTGTTGCTTCTTGAAAAAGAGATAAGGTATGCTAGACCTTCATTCAGAATTTCTTAGAAGAAATTAGATTTCAAACTTCTTTAGGCTACTTATTTCCAAAAAATGTAAGGTTAAATAGAAAGAGAGTATTCCATAGCTATTAGCAGCAAGTGTTTTACGATCCATCGATATAAATAAGGCAGAGTTCAAACGACCACACACTGGAGAGATCTGAGATTTCTGAGAATTAAAAACCTATTTAGGTAATGCCTTCCCTGGAATAAAAGCAGAGAACAGAAAAGTCTTACATATCCAGTGTGATTCACCCATTCTAACCCAGTAGATTTATGATGACCCTGTGTAAGACACTAGGGACGCAAGAAAGAATAAGACCCTTCTAGGAGCAGGCTGGGGTGAAAATAGAAAGAGAGAAACTACACCCTAGCATTCGGACTATCAGAGAATTTCAAGAAGGATGAATAATCAGCAGCAGCAAATGCATCTGAGAAGACCATTAGAGTGACAACAAAAAGGGTCCATTGGATTTGGCAGAACTCATTCGTTCTGTAAATGTTTGTGGAGAAGGTATAATACGCTAGGCCCTCTGCTGAATGCCAGGACGCAGAGGAAGGCTTGTTGATTTCAAAGAACAGACTAGCAGGAGAAAATGGATATCAGAAAACTACAATGCAGTGTGAAAAAGTGTTGTGATGGATGTCACGGGCCTCCTTACAACGTATGCTTCTAGTGGAGACAGAGCGCGTGAGCGAGACTGCTGTGGGTTGCATAATGAATGAAAGAAAAAGATAATACGAGTTACCAAGACAATAAATCAGGGAGTAGCAGCTTGAGGGAGAGGGCAAGTTCTGGAGAATTTTGGGTTTGTTTTGCCTTTGTTTTTATTTTTGTATGAAGACCACCAATGTATGTTTGAGGGCTACCAGAGACTCCAGTAGAAAAGAGCGTAAAAATAGAGTTGGGGGGTGGGAGAAGCAATAGCTTCCCCCTGAAAGAAAACTGGATCCAGGACATGAGAGGAACATTTATTTTGGAAAAGAGTGGGAATCACTTCTTCCTCTGAGCGGGAAAGAAAGCAGTAAGCTGGGCAAGTGCTCATACTTTTTAACCAAATATCCCAACACGGAGCTGTTTGTGTCACTTGGGGTCAAAGAAAGGCAATCTAAAAAGATTTGCTTTACATTAAAAAACAGTGGCATTTCCAGCTATTTCTACCATTTACTGGGAAGACAAGAGGGAATCTTTGACACTGGAAGTTCCTGGGAGAGGTATGGCGCATGTTTGCTTAGTTATCTTTTTTGGAGTTGGATGTGAGGGAAGTTGAGAGAAGTCATGGCAGTGCATCTCCATTTTCTCGGTGGGGTTGCAATCGGGTCATCTGTTGAGAGTGAAGCATGGGACTCTGAGAGAGGAAATGACTTGGAGCAACTGACACAAAGATGGGAAAGGGTGTCAGCCGGGAGTCATCTCCCCAATTATTGGGAACTACTGCTGAGGGGTTGTATATATTCTGGGAGAGATGCTGAGGATGCCATGCTGGTTTATGGGAAGCCCAATTAGGAAAGTTAATCAGATGCTAAATTATCCCAATGAATTCCATGTATTCCAAAGCTGAAGAGTTATGATTTGAAGACTGCCTGCTGTTTTGGGTCCTGTATGCTGCCAACTCTCTGCTATTACTGCAGATAATTGTGTCAGCTCCATAGAGTGTCTCTATATATAAATGTGCAGGGCGTGTCACACTTCTTCCGGGTGCCACTTGTCTGTAGGCCAACTTGCTGCCTATCAAACTGTAGTACTTGTGGTTGTGCCTGAGAGGACAGCCCAGCCTGACAGGAAGGTGACCCAGCCTGGACAGCGTGCGAGCAATTTTTGTGCCCCGTCCCAGTTCCTAAAAACACGTACTCTCCAGACATCAGCTGTGATTCCTTCAATTAAAGTATACTTTCATATTTGCTAAGAGCACAAATGGTTGAGGGGCATAGTTGACACTTTTATATTTTTCTTTCTTCACAGTAAAGTTTAAAATAACTGTACTGAAAAAGAATTGCTGACTTCTTGTAATCATAATCTCGAGGTAGCAAAAAAGAAAAAACTCAGCACAGATTTTAAAGTCAGACAGTTCTAGACTAGAAAATGAGTTCTGTTACTTGAGGTTCTCTGAGCCTCTGTTTTGTTCTCTGTAATACTGGACTAACTATATATACACTAATGTATGAGTATGTGTGCAGAGAAGGAAAGATGATTAATAGAGATTGACAAAAAGATAAATAACAGATGATGATGATGATGATGATGGAGATAGATGATAGATAGATAAATAGATAGATGATAGATAGATAAAGGAGAAAGGGAAAAAGAAAACCATACATATCATTCAAGGTATACTAGTTAAGAGCACCGGCTCTGGAGTTAAACTGCCTAAATTAAATCCAAGATGTTTCAGTCACTAGCTCCGGGAATTTGGTCAAGGTCTGCCTCAAAGGATGGCTGTAGGGATTAAACTAAATAATCCTATAAAATCTCTAGCACATAACCATATTAATAACCAATAGTGATTGCATGCCTATTGCTTGTCAGCTACCAAGCAACGCAATTTATGGACAGTAACCTGTTTACCTCTCCAAACATCGCCATGGGGACGATATTGTCCCCATTTCAGATGAGAGGATGACAGTCCAGGCCACCATGTGCAGCCAGGTGGTCTATGCATTGCCCCACCTTGCCCAAGGTTATGTAAGAAGCAAATAATAGCTTGGTGGCCTAAATCCAGGTTTGCTTGACATCTAAATATATTCTTTTAACACCTAACACACCCTGCCATACTTATTATATTACTCAAATCAGGATAGTTGAAAAATCCGTTTAGTGTTCAGATGGGGAGAGAAGGAAAAGATTACCTTGACATGTCTCTGTTACTTCTCCAACCCTCGTCTGAAGCCTTGCATGAATTTCTTTAGCAAGCATACAAAACCAGTTATGCCAAATTTAAAGGATTTAAAATCCTTTGGTACTTAATCTCTGGTTGTATGCTCTGGATTAACTGGGTGTGGCTTGTCTTTTGTTGATCTTCCTGAAAATATCCCTTATTTTCCAACAAGTTACTATTGGCTACTCTGGCCTCTCTGTCTGTGAGTGTTTGCTGAGAAAAAAAAAAAAAAGGCAATTTAAGTCGTAGCCCTCAGGATTCTCACTCAGGAAGTGGGTGTGCTGTTCGCTTTCCCCCTGAGAAATTCGGCAGAGCATCAGGGAATTAGAGACACTCATCAGCATTTAGGTCAGCTAGCCTGGCATGAACACGGAAGCCACCAGTATGCAGGTTCCAGCTCACTCAAGAGTCGCGGATGTCTCGCCCGAGCCTGGTCTTCCACTAGCGACTTCAGCCCACCTTTTCTCTCCTTCTCAGTGTCACCCCCAGACTGGGCTCCTGTCCTGGGTTTAAGAGCGACAGGACTAAAACGGCTGAGGAACGCCTCTGTCCGTGGTTCTGAAAAATTCATGCCTCGGAAGCATCTTTTTTTTTCTTTCAATTCCATGGACTCCTGTCTAATCTTTATGGGGAGTGCAGAACCCAATGACTTGCTCTGTCTGTCTCATAAACATTTCTGATACAGGAAAAGCTTAGTGTTAGAAATGCAATATTTGGTCTGACCATATTTACTTAAGACTATAAAATATCCAGTTATTTTAAAATAACTTATTCTTTTATATTTTTAATATTTGATGGTGGGTTTCTAATTGCTAGATCCCAGTGGATACATTTACATCATAATGTACCAGTTTTATTTTTCAATGCCAATAATTATAATTTGCTGACTATTACATCCTTGATAATTATTTAAACTTCAGATGAAAATTTTAGATGTCAATTCAAAGACTTTTGAGGGAGCACATTATTTTTCAAAATTATTTTTAGAGGTAATGAGCAAAAACATGTGGAGACTGCTGTTAGGTCAAAAAGACATGATAGGCTAAAAATCTATGGAGGTACAAAACTTTACAATAATATTTTTTTGAAAGTCATTGCTTAGCTTTAAGCATTTGCCCCTCTCCAGCTATTGTAGAAAATTTGCTCATGTCCTGGAATTAATGCACAGGAAAGTGGCAGAGATGAATGATGCTACGTAGAAGCCCAGCATGGAAGGCAGGCCCACCAACATGGAGTCTCTGTGTGGACATGACAACTTCTCAAAGTTCAGGAGTTATCCATCCCGTCACCTTCATCCCATTCCTCTGGCTCTCTCTTCCAAGTTCCTAGACTGCTAGATACTCCTCTAAGAGGCAGGCAAATTTTAAGAAGAATGCAGTGATTAACAGTTTTCTTCACTTATACGCTAATGAAAACGTATTTATCAATAATCTCTATTCTAGTCATGTTCCCAGTAGTGAGAAAGGCTTTGCTGTGAAAGTGACATGTCAGCTGAGACATAAACGACCCCAAAGAGCTAGTGATGAAAAAGACCAGGAAATGGCATTCCAGGCTGGCTGGATAGCAAGAACAAATTCCTACCATTTGAATTTACTTTAACTTCTTTGATAAAGAGAAAGAAGACCAGCATGGTCCATGCACAGTGAGTAAAAGGAACAAAAGTATGAAAATAAACTAGAAATATAGGAACTCCCCAGATCATGTAATGCCATGGTAAGCAATATACATTAATTTTTAGTATTAAAATAAGCCATTTAAGTTTTTTTGTTTATGGGGCAAAACCCTCTACTTCACATTTTTAAAAGAGCATTCTGAGAATTATCAGGATATTGAGTAAAGACAATATGTTACACATGCAGACACACACATACACATCTATTTTCTTTTCCTCTTAAAACTTCACTAATTTTGTAGTTAACATATTTTTAAGGCATATACTCAAAGCAAGGGAGAAAACAAGGGATTAAAAACTTTTTGAATAAGTGACTAATGACTTACCCTATCTAAAATGCCAATTCATTTGCTAGAAGTAGGGAAATCTGAGAACCAACCTGACTTAGATAACAGAATATTCAGAAGTCTCAGAAATTAGTGGCATTGGATATGTTACGAGTAGGAGACAAGGAGATCAAAGTAAGTAATATTGTAAAAACTCTGCTTAAGTTTTCAGATGTACAGACAGATCCTTTCCCACTCCCCATGGCTGAGTGATGGTTCTTCACCTCAAAAAAGATAAAAGGGCAAATGGAGGATCTCTGGCCTTGAAGATATCAGGTCCCTCTGAGGGCAGGGTTAGCAAACTAATAATAGAAGGTAAAGTGAACACATACATTTTAGATGCTGAAAATCCCAAGCATGTTTCCTTTCTCTGATTGCAGAATGATAGCATTCATATCTACTAGAAGAGCCTTTCCAGAGAAAAATAGGAAATAAAAGTGTAAATATGTTTAAATACCAGTCCTGAATAGCCCACATTTTGGGAGTACAGGTTGTGGGAAAAGAGAGCAAAGAAAATTAATAGGAAGCATAATAAAATACTTCAAAAATATACCCCCAAAAAAGACACAAATTTTCAGATTTGAAAATTTTACTGATTACTCAAAAGAATGGATGAAAATAAATCCAAATCAAGTGACATAATTATGAAATTTCAAAACACCAAGAATAAAGAGATCCTTAAAGCTCTCACAAAAGAAAAAAATATGAAAGATAAGCAATTAAAAAGGCTTCAGACTTCTTAATAGTAATATTGAAAACTAGAAGGCAGTGGGGAGAAAAATGCCTTTAAAATTCATAAGGAAATTCATTCCCATGCTAGATTTCTATACCTAGCCAAACTTTCAATCAAAAGTCATTGCAGAATTAAATAATTTTCAGATTTGCAGTCTTTTTTAAAAAAGTCCTTCAGTGACTACTTTCTCAGGAAGCTGCTGGAGAGTATGAACAACAATTAAAAAATGGAGTAATACAAGAAAGAATGGAATATTAGACAGGAGGTAGTCCTCAGGAGAGAAGTAAAAAGAATCCCCACAATGGCTAATAAGGAAGATTTCCAGATGAGAGCTGTGCCACAGGTATAAAAGGGCTAGTAGTCCAAGGTGGTTCAGGGTATTAGTCACAAAAAAGAAATAGAAAATACATAAAATATCTGCATATTTTGAGGAAAGAGAAGATTTAGACAACTGAAAAAATTCAGGGTTGAGTTACAGATATGAAGAGAAAGGTAAACAAAAGAAAAAACAAGGTAAGTAGTAGCTCTGGGGGAAATATAAGTTGTACAGAAAGGAAAAGTAATTATAATGTATAACATTGCTCAGATGTGAATACCATTTACATAGTAAGATAATGTAGCATTTATAAGTATGATAATATAAACACAGATTATTCATCTAACTGAAATTGTGGTGGTTAGGAGGATTAGGAGATAGAATGATGTCAAGAATATACATGTGTGGTGGAACTAATGGGAATTCTTAGATAATATCTAAAACTGAAAAAAATCAACAAGTTGCAATAAAAGCTGGGTATTTAGTAACAGAGAAATAAACATCAAAATGATGATCTAAAAGAAACTTAAATTATTGATTCTGGGGAAAAGGAAGTTTAACAAGAGAGACAGAACAATGTTTTATGTAAAACTTTTGTGCAACCATTTTACCCTTTAAACAATATGCATGAATAATATTTTATTATAGCTATTAATAGATGCAAGATATATGTAGGTTGTGCCATGTACTGTTGTAAGCATGCATTATCTTCATTTAATGTTCACAGCAAGTCTAAAAATTATGCCCTATTATTACGTTCATTTTACAGATAAGACAGCTAAGTCTCAGAGAACTTAGGTAATCACTGTATGATTACAGGGCTTGTAAGCAGCAGAGCTGGGATATAATCCAAGCAAACTGGTTCAAAAGTGACTGCTTTCAAATGCTATGTACTAAGGGTTCTTAAACTTATCTAAACCATTGACCTCTTTGGCATTCTGGTGAAGCCTAGGGACCCCTTCAGTACAGATGTTCCAGGCAAAAGCTATGCAAAGACACACAGGTATGAGACCAGCAGCAGAATGTGCTCACAGGAGCATGGTTGTTCAATATTGTTAGCGGGACAATCCCTTCTCCTGATGTCTTCCAGGTGGCCTCTCTTGACCCCTTTATCTACTCCATCCCAGAGTAGGTGGAGTGACCTATCTGATTCCATAAAATTGGAAAGAAGAAAATAGAGTTTCCTTTATTTCTTGGGAGCAAATTACAGGAAAAAAGTGGGACTTCCATGTGTCTTCAGTCACACATGCTGGTTTAAGACTTCATGGGCCAGGATTGCCTGTGATCTGATGGGTCAGATGAGTGGTTCTGCTGATCTGTGCCAGGGGTTGCCTGTATTGTCTGGCCTCCTTCAGGTGTCTTGGTCATCTGGCAGATGATTGAGGACTGACCAAGTAATTATGTTTGTCAGCTGGGGTGATAAGGACTCTAGGGTCACATGTCCCTCATCATCCAGCGTGCTAGCCTGGACTTGGTCTCGTGGTAGTAAGGCAAGCAGAAGGATGCAAGACCACTTGAGGACTGTACTCAGCTGAAACAATATCATTTCTTCTGTATTCCATGGGCCAAAGCAAGTCACAAAACCACCCCGAATTTGAGAAAGGAGGAAATAGAGATGGGAGGAGCTGAAATGTCACACTGTAAGGGCATAGATATAGGTAAGGATCTCCATTGGGGGACATATCTGCAATCCATCTACCATTATTTTGGCTGAAGCAAAATAATGGTAGATGGATTGCAGAAATGACCCTCAGTGACCAGGAGAGAGATTTGCTTGATGATTACAGATGATGATGATGAAGATAACATTTATCACAAGTGCTCTTCACAATAAATCTCTGGGGTATATACTTGCTGTAATTCCTCACAGATAGGAAAATTTAGTCTTCAAGCAGGGAGATACCTTACTCAAGGTTATCCACCAAAGTACTAAGTTGCAAACCTAGAAACGCACATATAGAGTCACTAAGGTAATAAGTAGCAAAGTTAAAAACACACAGAGAGTCGCCGCCACATGGCAAACTGGACAACTAGCCTGGACTCAGCTGCAGGGAGTATTTGCCAAGAGGTTCCCTAGGTGCCTGAGAGCCACAGGAGACTTTTGTGCTCACCTAGGGCCCCTTTGCCTATTGGCGTCTTTCTTTTCACCGCTCTTGATTATCCCTATTCCTGTTAAGTCTCTTTTTCAGATTTAGTCCATAATGTTTTATAATAAAAGACTTCTTTCACTGCTTTATGGAGACATGGAGAGGATTAACAGTTAATTCACTGTTCGCAAAATGCCTTGAGCACCTCAGAATTAAATGCGCGGTGTGCAAATAAATAAATAAAGGCTTTAGTGTATACAGACGTTGGTCTTCTCTGAATTACATGCTCAGATTGTCTAAATGTGTGCATGCACACAGCCAGCTGAAAAGCTGCTCAGTCCAGTGGACAGAGATCAAACAGCCTTAGAATGTTCTCTCACAGGTGGTATTAGAAAGCAGAGATGCAAGCCCAGATCCCATCACCCACCACATTCTCTATCTTTGCATGGAGAAGATAAAAATCAATTAAAAAATGCTTTCCTTAATTTTTGATAACCCAAGTACACACACAGGCACATGCACGCATACACACACACACACACACACTTCTTTCCTAGCCTTTTATAAATAGAGACAGCAAGAAGTTTGAGGAAATCTCAAGGTGTTTACCATGTTTTTACAATGATCGGTACCGTCTCTGGCTCCTGCAGATGGGGCCTTCCGTTATGCTACCCAATCTAGCTTCTTGAATCTCAGCTAAGTATCCCCGGAGAACACTCAGGGAACCTCTGGAACCCATAATTTTGCTGAAGTTACATGTGGGTTTAATATGCCTTTGTGGATTGCCTTGAAACCACTTGAAACATCTTCTCTTTGGAAAATCCATTCCAAGTTCTAAACAACTTAAACCTGAATGGCTTTTAGAGTAAAAGTTATGGCTGTCAAGTATGTAAATTCTAAATCAGATCAAGTAAATCAAGTGAGGAAAAAGTCGTCAATTTCTCGGGTCGCCCCTCCCACCTCATGGTGCTGTTTTTAATACATTTTTCTAAAGTGCAGTTTTAGGTTCACAGCAAAAGGGAGAGAAAGGTGTAGAGATTTCTCATACACCCCCTGCCCCCACACATGCACAGCCCCCCATCACCCATTAGAACAGCACAGGTGTTACGACTGATGAACCTACACTAATACATCATCTCCCGAAGCTCACAGTTTGCGGTGGGGTTCACTCCTGGGGTTATTTATAATGACATGTAATCACCATGATAGCAGCATATTGAGGAGCTGCACTGCCTTAAATCATGACACATTTTGGTGAATTATTTTTCCCTTCACGGCGGCTCGTCATTGGTACTTGGACCACATTAGGAGAACGAGCAGGATGACACATCTCGCGAGTGGTCCCGACCTCCAAACATGAGAAGAAACACGGGATGGAAGATGGACAGGACCAAGCATGACCAGGCCCCTCGAGACGCCGGGCAAGCCTTGTTTTTGTGCACTGTCTCCTTCGGGGTGGGTGTTTCTCCCTACAGCTTGCCCATGAAGTCCCTGAGGTTAAACATGCTGCCCTAGTCACTCACAGAGCGCCTACGTGGACAATGAGGTCCTCGGGGAGCAGGCAGTGTCTTACTCATCTGGCAGAAAGCAGGCATTCAGTGCGTGCCCACTGCAGGAAGAGCGAGGACATGGCAGAGGTGGGACCGAAACCCCTCCCTGTCGGTTTCCAAAACCTGCGCGTTTCCACAGAGCTGACCTCCGGGTGCGGGGGAGACCAGAGTTTTGCATCCTGGTGCAGGAAAGGCCCCGACGGAAGTCCGTTACGCTGCCGGTCTCTTCCGTCCTTGCCTCCTGAGCAGGAAGTGCCCTTGGGATGCATCTTCTGTGACAGCACAGTGTTTTCAAGTCCTCTCACGGCCTTCCTTGTCCTCTTGTCGCCTTTTCCCAATAGGTACGTTCACGTCTCTAAAAGAAAGACTTGAAAATGACCCTTGAATTCTTGCCAAACTACCTATTTAGGCTTGAGGACTACATACAGTTGGGAAACTCTCCTTTTATTACTGATCAGGGCTTGGGACCCAATCCGACAGACCTCCACAGGGTCCTGCCCCGAGGCAGCATACGGCCCTGGTGGCCTCACTCACGGGGCTCCCATCCCAACGGCCTCCTTGCTGGTCCTTGGACAAACCTGTGCTGTTCCTACCACACACAGGGACCTTGCACTTGCTCTCTCCTCTGCCTGATCTCTCTTTCTCGCTTCGATCAGGCCACTGCTTAACTGTCAGCTGATCAAGACGCCGTCCGTGAGCACTTTATCTCAATGCACGCTTCCGCCCCGGCATTCTCTGCGCCCCTAACCTACATGTCTCCGGTCTCAACAGTGCCTGCCGTATTACAGGTGGATTGGTTCTCTCCCTCTCTGTCTCTCTCTCTCTCTCTCTCTCTCTTTCTGTCTCTCTTTCTTTCTCTCTCTTTCTCTCTCTCTCCCTCTCCCCCTCCTCCCATTCGGATGTAAGTTCTTTAATTGCTCACAGCTCTGTTTGCAGTGCCTAGAACAGTGCCTGGAACTTCATGGGAACTCAGTAGCTCCTGAATGAATGAATAGCGTCCTCATGTCCCCGATGACCAACACCTGTGCCTTCAGTCCCTCCTGAGTGTCTGTTTCAGACCTCCTTGACGGACATCATTGCTGACAGCCTCAGCACCCTTGCCACACGGCGCTCCAGGACGCAGCCACCCGCTGCTGAAGCCGGCGCCTGGGAAGGACCGCCTGCGCCCTCCGAGGTCCCGCCGTCTCTCCCTGGGGAGAGGGGTGGGGCCGCCGATCAGCCGGAGGGCCCGCACTTGTCCCTCTGGCTTATGACCAAGGCTAGACCTGAACAAGTGGCTTATTCCTTAGCGTCTTCATTTCCACTGGGTCCACAGCCTGGTCCTCTGATGTGGCCCCAACGCGTACTGGCGTGTCTCCCAAGAGCAAATTGGACAACACCGCTCTCGTCCCAAGTCTGCGTTCAGCGACTTCACTCGGCAGCTTGAAATCAGCCGTAGTGGAAATATTTACGCCATGAAAATCGGCAAGGCTATCAATCCTGGCGTGGTTGTTTGTTGTGTTTTGTTTTGTTGTTATTTTGTTTTTTGTTTTTTTTTTAGAACCAGCTATTAAACCATCAGCCCACTTTCCTGACTCTGAGTCCCAGTAGCTAGGGGAAGTGTGGGAAACGCTTTCAAAGGGTACGTTTCCTCCTCCCCCTGCCCGAGCAGAAGCCACTCAGGGGAGGTTTCCACCCCAGGGCCCCCCACTGTCCCCCGGGGGCTTCTATTTGGCCTTATGAGGGAGCTAGAGAAAGGGGAAAGGAGGCCCCCCGCAGGAAGTGCTCTGGGTTGCAGGAGAGGGACAGAGGATGGCAGCAGGCCACACGGACGAAAGGGGCGTGCTCCTCTGGGTCCCTCCCCCAGAACACTCCGCTCCATCCCAAGAAGCAACTAGAATGTTATGAGAGCCCCTCCTGCCAAGGGGGACACGAGGCTCAAGTGCAGGAAGGGCCCGGAGAGATGCTGAAGGAGCGAGGTTGCGCAGGTGCGTGCTGTGCCACCTGCCCTGGGATCCCGAGAGGCTTGTTACCACGTTCCTTAGCGTGACACCCCCTCGCGGGTGCTGACCAGACTCCGAAGGCAGGGGTCAGAAACATGCATTTCAACAAAATGACTCTTAGGGGCACACGAGATGGTGAGGCTTGCTAACCTGAATCAGACTCACTCAGGCCATTTCCAGTGCACGTGTCTGAGCCCCGCCGAGGAGATGCTGATTCAGGAGGTCCGGGCGAGGGCCCTGAATCGATGCTTGGATAAAGCCTTCTCAGTGGTTCTGATGCTGGGCCAAGCTAGACTGTGCGATAAAGATTTTTCCTTTTCCCCAAAAGGAGCTCTTTTGAGTTCCTTACTTCTTTGCAAGACAATCTGGGTTGTTTCATCACACAAAACCCTGCTAAACACTTACCCTGAGCAGGCATTATGTATTACGTATTGACCACTTACCCTGAGCAGGCATTATGTATTACGTATTGACCACTTACCCTGAGCAGGCATTATGTATTAGTAGGTATTGACCACCTACCGTGAGCAGGCGTGATGCAGAGCCCTTTGCACAGATTATTTCATTTAATCCACAAAGCAAGCCCATGGGGTGGAAACTTTGTGCAGAGGTAGGTATGCTTATTATCCCCATTTCACAGATGAGGAAACTGAGGCCTGGAGAAGTGAAGTCATGTGAGCAGGGCCACTCAGCTACTGGAGCAAAGCCAGAATTTATACCCAAGGAGTTAGAGACTAGAACTTACGCCCCTCATCATTAAGCTTACTGCCTCCTGAAGACTTTCAGAAATAAAGAAACAATTTGTTTTGGTTCATTTAAAAATGTTACTGGCCAAACAAGAGGGTTTTAAAAAATTAATCCTGAACATTTTACAAATATGTCAAATTCCGTTTTTCTGGATTTTCCTCCCATGCAAGTCTGAACCGGTTAGGGCAGATGTACATGGTGGAAGGTAGTCACAGTGATTGGTGTGAGACGAGCAGAGGAACCAATGAATTAGCTCGAACGTGACCTTTCGGAGGCAGCCGTCCATGTGTTCCTATTCTCTGGCCTTGAATTGTCGCTCGTTAGTTGGTAGTTTGTTCTCCGTCAGGCTGCCTGTTTCTGACACCGGGTCATGCATTATGAGATAATCTACTTTCTGTGACTTCACGTGGTTCCCATGACAACCGTCAATGCCATTTCCCACAGCGCGGTGGCTTCGTTTGTTCCGAATGTGCCACAGGCGTGTAAACATCTTCGATAAAAACGTCTGGGAAAATGACAGCCCAAGCAAGGAATGGCATTTATATAATTACAGAAGGGACATAATCTGTAATTATCCTGACTTCTTTTCCCAGACTTAAAAGGGAAGGTGTTGGGGGGTTTTTTGTTCTGTTTTAAACTTTTTTGTTTATTTGTTTGGGGGGAAATAAGGAAAAGGTTGGCTTAATAAGATTCAATTGAAGAGACACGACATGTCTGTGGAAAGACCTTGTCGTTAACGCTTTGGTTCATTAGAGCTGAGGTGGCAACGTTTCTGGAAGGAAACAACCAAATCCATCAACCCAGACATCACAGATAAAGGCAAGTGCTCACCGAGAGCACCCCTGACATTTACAACCAGTGAGCCAAGACGCGCTCCGTCCACGGACGGAGTCCTTCGTTCTTGTTCCCATGGGCTGTCCAGCTGCATCCTAAGTGCAAGCTCCCGAGGAAATGCCTCCAATCAACACTTTAGGACGCAGCCCCAAAGTCAAGATAGTCGGCACCTGGATTTTATTTTTAGCTTTGTTGGGGTGTAACTGATATACAAAAATCTGCACGTGGGCCATGGACACAACTCGATGAGTTTGGACCTATCATCTGGATCTTGAGAGCATCTATGCAGTGTTGTCTCCTCTGCACATACGCGGTTCCTTCTGACTTGCATGCTCCTCCCACCTTCTAGGTCAGCTCGTTCCACGTGTCTTTTGAAACGAACCCGAAGTGTCAACTCCTCTAGTAAGCCATAGTGCACAGACAGATAGTCCCCAAGATTCCCAGCCCCTGGTATAATCTTCTCCCCTTGAGGGGGTGTCTAATCTCCAGTCTGCAGCAATGTAACAGCCAGGTTGCAGATTTAACAGTCAGGACATTGCAATAATGGGCACCTGCATCACACTGTCCAGGTCTAAGGTTCTTCTCGGCAAATATACGGGAGGGAAGTTAAGAAGCTCACTTGCAAGGAATGGGAAGTTTAAAATTCAGGAGAAAGCGTGGGTAGGGGAGAGTAGAGAGAGAGGGATGTGAGCTGAAAGAGGACTCACAGGGGTCTTCGGGGGCAGTGCCGGTGGTCTGGGCTGCAGCCCAAGAGCGTTTGCTAACGAGTCTTTGAACTTAACATCCCACATTTTTACTTGCATGTAGGAATTTATAACATCCTAATTTTTAAGACACAGTTCGTTTGCCCAGGGCTACAAAACTAGCCTGTGGCAGAGCTGCCAGGTACTTCAGTTCAGACTTGGTGATTCTAAATCTGGTGCCACTTCCCCTGCTCTTTGGTATCACCTTTGCACAGCAAGTGTCACCAAGAGCTATGCTGTGTGCATCTATGTGTGATAGGGGTGCTCAGGGAGTAGACATGAGCACCTTCCTTGGTTATCATTGCCAAGTCTAGTAATAATAGAAATGCCATTGTCTTTGTCACAGTCTTGACTGTGCATAGCTCCTCTGTAGGCATTATGTTTGAAAATCTCCATCTAGATTAGTCTTCAAATCTCTAGACCAAAGCAGGGTCTAGATGACCCTTAGTGTTGTTGAAAAAACACTGAAACTTACCTTCATTTTCAAATCATTTTTAAATATCTATTTTCGGTAAATGCTTTATGATGTAGATATGTCTTTAAATGATAGTACATTTAAGTACTTTATAAATAAAAACATATGCACATGTAGGTCAAAAGATGGGTTGTGTTTTGTTTTGTTTTTTAACTGATAGGAGCCTATGACCAAACGAGCATGCAGGGCTCTGGACAAGATCGGGGTCAGTACACTTTTCCTGTGAAGGGCCAAATAGTAGAATATTACAGGCCTTGGAGGCCATGTGACCTCTGTCAAAACTACTCAAGTCTGCTTTTTGGCATGGAAACAGTCACTGCACATAAATAAATGACCATGGATGTTCCCACAAAAATTCATTTGCAAAAAAAAAAACCAAACCAAGTGGTGGGTGGGAGGTGCCCTGCAGGCAGGAGTTTGCTGACCCTGGTCCAGGTGATTTCTGGAGTCACTTTCTACAGGAGAATGCGTTGGCTTCATCTTAACCTGCAAACTGCAGGGGGACAGAGTGGCGTATCCTCGATGTCTCTAGCTCCAGTATATTCTTAACCCATTTCCTATTTAGAAAAAAAAAAGGGCAGCTCGCTGTTGCTTTCATTTAGTTTTACATAAACACATGAAAATAAAATACAAAAACTGCCCTTGGAGTTATTTCTAAACAGAACTTGTCTCTAACCAATTTGGGTTAGGACTGTCGTCCGCAAGTTATCTCAGGGTAAACGCTGCAGCCACAAGCACCACCAGTGCGTATTCTTGGGGCCAATGGGAAATGGGTTAAAGAATTAATAGAATTTATGCCACTTAATCCGAACCTACCCCCAAATACACCGCTCCTTCTTTAACAGCACTCAAATATGTACCTCGATCTCTTCAAAAATCAAAGCATGGTTAAAACTCGAACACTGGAATAAAATAGGAGTTCAAACCCCAGCCGGCCCGGGCCGAGCGGGGCTGTTTAGCCGCCTCTGCGGCCCTCCGCCTGCTCGTGTGTAAAGCAGGGAGTCTGACAGCCACCCGGGCGCGCTGCACTGCTAGCCGGAGGGGGTGTATTTGAAAGTTTCTCGCACGGAACCTGATGCATAGTAGGTACTCAATAAACGCTATGTTCATTCCCTAGACTATTCTGGGCCTTTTTAGCTCTCCAAAGCAAAAAGAAACAAACAAACAAAAAAATGGAAAGAAAAGTAAAGCAAAAGGGAAAAAGAAAGAAAGACCAAAAAAAAAAAGGGTTTTGTTATCCCATTCATCCTTCTCCCAAAGGTTTTGCTTCTTGTTTTGGAATAGAGACAGCCCTTCACGCCCTTGTCACACATCAAGGGACCTTCCTAAGAAGATGGGGTTGGGGCAGGAAGATAGGTGAGGGCCAGCAGAAGCTGCACATGTCCTTTGGGTCAGTGGTCTCCAAACGAGGTGTCTAAAGCAGGGGTTTTACCAAATGATCCATTGGGACATGGGGAGAAAATGTAAGAACTTCTATTTGTGTTGATTTTTCATCTCATCTTTTGTAAAATTTATATTTTTGATGTTTTCTCATGTGTTTCACATATAATACTGTAGTGCATGCATGTAATCTATCAAGAGTCATACAGATATTGAAGAATTGGCTCAAAAAAATCTCCTGATTACGGTACACGATCAAGGAGGTAAAAAGGTAGGAAGACTTCTTTCTTCTCTAGGGCTTTGACAGGGATACACATTGATGTGACAGAGATTCGGAAGCAGCAGGATAAATTTGGTGCATCATCTTGGAATATCCATATTGTCCAAAGATTTTTTTCATTATAATCATTAAACACAGATTTTGGAGTTGAATGCTAAACCCACACGATCATTTTTTAAAGTTTAAAGTTCAACACAAGAGTTCTAAGAAAATTTGAAGGAGTAACTGCTTCCTTCAGAAAAACCCTACACCACTCAAGAGTACTTATTTATATTCTTTTGTCTAGAAAGTTAGAGAAAATTTGAGAAATAGCACTATTCACAAAGGGCCTACTTGGATGAAGTTGATCATGGCTCTCGGCTGGTCCCGAAGCACAGAGTGTGGGTGGCATTCTGGGTACACCCACTGGAGACTCACACCAGCCTCCCAGAACAATAAAAACAATAGCTTACACTTACTGAGTGCTTGTCCATGATGGCCCTTAAATCTATATCATGTCATATAGTCCTCCAAACAGCATTATTAGGCAGACATTATTATGATTCTCCTCTCACAACTAAAGCGCTGTGGTGGGCAGAATTCTCAAAATGACCTTCAATGACTCATGCTCTGTCATGTGTAATCCCTCTGTCCTGGAGTGGGCAAGACCATGGGTAAAACCGGATGTCACTGCCGTGGCTATGTTACATTATGCAGCAAAACAGACTTTTGCAGATGTGATTAAGTTGCCTAATCAGTTAAGTTCCTTAAAAGAGTGATCATGCTGGGTGGACCTGGCCTTATCAGGTGTACTTTTAATAGAGAGTCCATGAGTCACAATCTAAAGAGGTCAGAGACGTGTGCTCCTGCTGGCCTACAGGAAAGGGAAACATTACATCATGAACCACCGATGGCAGTCATGTGTTAAGAAACTGCAGGCAGCCAGAGATCTCAGTCCTGCAACCACAAGGAAGCGAATGCTGCTGGCCATCCATGAGCTCAGAAGAAGGCCTCAGTCCTCAGGTAAAAATTAAAGTCCTGGGCAACACCTTGACTTCAGCCCAGTGAGCCCCTGAGCAGAGGACCCTGCTACCTGACACCCAGATTCCTAGCCCATGGAAACCGTGACAGTACACACTTGTGTTATTTTAAACCACTAAGTTCATTGCCATGTGCTGTGCAGCATGGAAAACAAATACAGGAAATTAGGAAGCTCACCTGAGCTTGCAGCAAATAAGAGGTGGTGCCAGAATTCAAACCCAAGCAGCCTTGGTCCATTCATTCATTCATTCAACACACAGCAGCAGTTAATAACAGGTGTTTCTGTTTTCCTGGAGACTCCAGAACCCTTGTTTCTAATGCCTTGTTACACTGTTTCCCTATAAACCAAAGGGGTTCTAGGACAAAGTCTAGTATCCCCAAGTGGGAATGGGGATCAAGTCCTTGCCTGCAACTTCTCAGGAGAGGGTAGTTTTTCCCCAAAACCGTGGAAATGGGGAAGGCAAGCCAAGATGAGAGCACCGCATGGTAGAATCGCATCTCTTCCACTCAGCTTTGGCTTTCTTCTAGGACTCAGGGGATCTTCCCACACGGACCGAAGAAAGTCAGGGCGGGGGTTGGGGGCTCCTGTCACAGTGCAGTTAGTCATAAATTTAATCTTATTTAATTTGGTTTGTGTCTGTGGGGATTTTTTCCCAGTCAGGTTGTGATTTTTTAAAAGATAATCCAGAAAGCTCATAGATCTTCCAACGTGGTTTTACTTACTTATTTATTTATTTTAGATTTACTACTTTGATGCCAGTGCCTGGAGAGAAAGGACTGAGAGGACTCTGGATAAGCCATCACAAGGTATTTGTTGCATGTCTCCAGCACCCAGCAATGCAGGAAATGCCCAGCACACCAGCGCCCAGCAATGCAGCAAATGTCTATTGTTTGTAGGTTGACCAGACGTACTGTTTTAAACAAGACAGAAAACAATAGTACTATCCCATTTCAAGTGGGACACCTTGAATGTAGCCCAGTGAAACTAAGCTGACCACACTTGCCGTTTGAAACAGGATAGTACCATGGTTTTCTGTCCCGTACGTCTGGTCAGCCTAATTGTTTGGCCAGGTTCTCACAGAAGCTGGACACAAAACACATAAATATAAAAACCTAACGATATAAAGCTTCACAGACACAAACATCAAAGCACACCCAGGAAAGTCCATGGGCTTTGGAGCCACACAGACCTGGGTTCAATTTCTGCTCTGCCCTGCTCTACCTTAGATTTCCGGAGTCATGACGATAGCAGTAGCTACAATTTTATTAAGTGCCTACTGTCCGCTAGGTACAACGCTGAGCCCTAGATCTACGTCACTGCAATGACTAATTCTCATGAATCTCATGGAAAGTACAGTATGCTCTTTATCTTATGGATGACCACATAAAAGTCAAAAGAGGTAAATAACCTGCCCAACATCACCCAGCTAAATAGGGGGAAGGGGGAGATTTCACTCCAAGTCTGTTTAAGTCCTCAACATAAACACTGAGTTTCAATTTCCTCACTTATAAACTGAGTTTAATAATCCTCACTTCACAGGATTGCATAGAGGAATAAATGAGATGTCTATCACGCATCCGGCCACATGGTCTGGGATATGTTAGACTTCCTACGAAGAAACTATTGGGCTGCAGGCATCCCAGCAGGCTTCCTGGAGGAGGTGCGGCCTGGGAAGCGTAGATTAGACTCAGAGACCAGTTTGAGTTCACAGTCTGTGGAGCTTGTCTGCAGTTCGTCAGGGTGCTGGGTATCATGCAGAGAAAAGGAAGCTCATCCCGCTTAATGACAGCAATGCATTCTCCTTCTCCTCCGGCTAACCGAGCCAGGTGCGGGCCCCTGGGATTCCGCCCTCCGAGCAGAGCGCTCAGCGCTGGGCACGCACCAGGCTGCCCGATTCACCCGCACTGCAGAATCGCCTCATAAAGAGGCATCGGTGCCCTTCCTGGGACCTTATCAGCTTTTCTCCGTTTGAATTGACAGAGCAATATTTATCCAGGGTTGTAAAATGCCTCCAGGAGGCATTACATGAGAGAGAGGGGGAAAAAAGGATGACAACGACGAAGAAACGAGAAAAAAGAATGAAATGTCTCGGGGTACGGGAGAAGCGGCACCTCCCCTTTGATCCTTCATGGGCCGTAAATGTGACAGGGACAGAAGCCCGGGACACGCTGCCAGCTACAGCGCCGGTGAAGACACCGCGCCCAGGAGCCCGGGCAGCGCCGCGTCCTTGCCTCTGTCACCCCCGCGTCCTTGCCTCTGTCACCCCCACGTCCTCGCCTCTGTCACCCAGCACACTGTTGTCTACAGGGTCTCTGGCAGACGTGTTCCTTCCTGAGGCTGACTCCCCGGGGACTCGTGCTTCCAGCTCAGTCTCTTGAAAAGGCACGTTTCAATCCACGCCCGGCTCCCTTGCAGAACCCATCCTGAGAGGCGGCAGCTCCAGGCTCTGAATTTAAGGTATTTGGCAGAGCTCCCTAGGGCCTCGCAAGAGCCGCTGCTTGGAGTTTGTGGCTGGCTTTTAAAAGTCACCTCCTTGCTCTTCTGGTGCAAGAGAGTGAGAGTGACTGACTGCCACGGGGACCAAGGTGAGGTTCTAGGCACGGGCCGGCCAGCCCCCAGCTGGTGCCCCCAGCAACTCACGGTGGGGTCACAAGAAAGCATTTGCTGCAACAGTTAAAAATATGTATATTTTTAAAAATAACTGGGTGGGGCTCAGAGTCTGATCCTCTCTGCGATGAATTGAGGGATATCCTCAGTCATTTAGAGAGGACCTTGGCTTGCCGTGGCTCTTGGACTGGAATGCGCTTACGATTTACCTGCTTGTTTTATCAAAAATGTGGATTCCTGGCCCCCAATCCAGGAAGATGATTCAATAGGGTGAATGCTAGACTCTGCATTTTGCAAGACTTAGGTGTGATTTTGATGCAAATGGGCTGGCCAGTCAACCTCTGGAATTCCTGATTAAATGAAAAGAGAAAGGAGTCTGGAGTCAGGAGACAGCATCTGGCTCCGGTCAAATGCCCACTAAGTCACTTACTTGCTGTGTGACTTTGGGCATTTGACTTAACCTCTCTGAGCTTTGGGCTTTGGTACCCTCCTCTGTAAAAAATACAAAGCAAAACAAAACAAACCTCCGTCTCGGGGAGCCTCTCACCATTTGGAATCCTAACGTATTGAATCTTCGGGTGGAAGAGGAAAGGGGGCAGGAAAGGACATTTGACGGAGCCCTGTGGTGTGCCAGGCACGTTGATCACACCCTCTCCAGCATCCCCTCAGCTAAGTGTTTGTCCTTGGCAAATCAAAGAGCCTACACTAATCTCTCTGGGCTTCCGAAAAACGCCTGCAGCACCGTGGCTTCCGCTCCGTATTGGAACACAAAATGCGTGTGGCAGGCTCATTTCACTCAACACACCTTGGTTGTTTTGTAACAGGAAGTCTATTCGCACAGGTTATTTAATGCGATTGAGTTCACTCATTCAGCAAGCATGTACTGAGTCCCTGTGTGAGAGGCTGGGGCTCCCACAGCGAACGCGCAGGCACTCGTCAGGCCCACAGAGAGCGTCCAGGAGCAGCTGGGGTGGATACTGCCCTGCTCTGTCTGGGTCAGGAGGCCGTGCAGCAGCTGTGAGAGGATGCTCTGGGGGCCAGGTGGAGTTGAGTCAGAGCTCGGCCTTCTTGTGATGAAAGAGACTCAGGCCGGGTGAGTTCAAAACACCTGCCTAAGATAAATAGCAAAATAATGATAATGTGATATTTAAACACTGGTGTTCAGACTTCTTATCAGCTGTACAGGCTGGTAGGGGGAAGGCCAAGCCAACAGGAAGGACACACACGCACGCACACACACACACACACACACACACACACACGCACACACACACACCCTTAGACAGGAATACTGAGACATGAACAAGCACGTTTTCTCAAAACGTGGTCCCCAGGCCATTGGCCACACAGCCACCTGGGAGCTTATTTTAAATTCAGGTTTCTATCCACCCCACCCCCCTCAAATTTACTGATCCAGAACCCCAGAGGGGCAGGCTTGTGAGATGCATCTATAATGTGCTGCTCTAGCGAATCTAAGAATTGCTGGAATCTTGCTACGTCTAATCTGCATAGCTTTTGTCATAGATCTGTCTCCCTCCTTTTCGCTATTAGTGATAATAAAAATAAAAGGCTTCTCCCCTGGTCCCCAAATGACTTTGAACAATGCAGTCCTGGAGATGGCTACAAATGTAGGCTCAGGATCCAGGCCGAGAGCTTCGGAGTGTTCTATCCAGTGACACCCTTTTAAACCAACAAGGATGACCCTGATTTGGGCTGCCAGGCAGGGTAAGGACAAACGTCATAGAATCACTGAAGCCCTTTCAAAATCCTTATTTCTAGGCCCTCACCTAGAATCTGAATCTCCAGGGCTGAATCTTTATTTTTAACACATTCCTCAGCTGCTCCCGATGCACGGCCAGGTTCAGGAATCCTTGAGGCCTTGTGATTACCAATCTATTTATATCCTAAAATGGCCAGGCTGGCAGAGGCTTAGCGATCAGGCAGCCCACCCCCTTCATTCACAGATAAGAAAACTGGGTCTGGGAGGGATGTGACCCGTCTGAGTCCCTAGACCCATAGTGAGAAAACTGTGGCCCATTTACCTTGAAGTTGTAGTCCCAGATCTAATTTCGGGATCCAATTGGCCCCACTAAAATACACTTGAATATTAACCTTTGCATGTCTAAAAAGCAGAGCAAGGTCCTCATTCAGAGTCTTCTACCCAATAAAGCAGGTAACTTAAGCCGTAAGAATAGGCCTTCTTGCACCCCGTAAGACTCAGTAAAGTGGGTTCCATGTTGAATGGGCAGGGAGGCGGGTGCATCCCATGGACCTTCTCACAGTTCTGCATTGGGCTTTAAGGACTGAGCAAAGGTGGTTCTGAAATCAGGCCTCTCGCTGCTCACAGGAGCCTTTTGTTCACGGTCCCTGCTTGGCTGATGGATGCCAGGGGCTGGCTTGAATCTTTCAAACCCTGAACGATCAGGTGACCTCCTTAGTCAGACCCTCAAAGCCACTCACCTGCAACTAATAAAATGCAAATGCATTCTGCATGTGCTTTCTCCCTGCAGCAGGTTTGCAAACAAACAACAGGTGACATCGAAGGGAAAAAAACACATATGCCCCTGGCCCAGGGACCAGTCAGCTGACAGGAGAATAAACATGCCACTTTGGTGGTGCGTGTGAGAATGGGGAGGCCAGCTGCAGCTGCTACCACCTGAAGTCCCCAGCAAGGTCTCGCCCTCCGGGGATTTGTCCTGACAGTCTCTGCTCAGGCTGCCAAGCGCAGGCCTGTTTATCTTGCCGCTGGCGGACTGGGGTGCTGTCCTGAACATCTGTTTTCTTAAACCGATGAGCCTGCTGGGAGACCGCGGCAAACCTTGAGCCCAGCATGGTGTCTCGTGCATGGTGGGCACTCACAAAAAATATTTTTTACGTCTCTGAACCGGACTTGCCCTCTTTCACATCCATATGTTTCCTGGGCCGCTTCCAACCTAAGAGCTGATGCCAAAGTGAATGCAACTGGATGTTCATCCAACAAGCCTCGAGTGCCTGTTCTTTGTTGTAGCTGCATTAAACTCAGTGAAATTGAGGCCCTGCTATGACTAATATAATACAATGTAATACAGGCTGTAATCGAGGGGGAAATGCAGGCGTTCACGTCACTCTACGTACCACGGCCTGTGATAAGCGCAATTCCAAGTGCAGAGATGGGCAGCACGGAGGGAGAACTTCTGCTTGACTTGCTCCTTCATGCTTATATAGTTTAATCACTTTACTGAGATATCACTGGCATAAAAATTATGTGTATTTAAGGTGTTCAAGTTGATGTTTTCATATATAACTATAAATATAAATATATATATATGTATACACACACACACACACACACACACACACTGTAAAATGATCACCAGAATCAAGCTAATTAACCGAAGTATCATCTCCACACAGTTAACCTCTGTGTCTATGTGTGTTCAAAAGATTTAAGGTCTATTCTCTTAACAAATTTCAAGTATACAATACAATATTGTTCACTATAGTCCCCATACTGTGTTTTACATCTCCAGAACCTAGTCGTCTTGCATAACTGAATCTTTGTACCCTTTGACCGACATCACCCCATTTCCCCATCCCACCAGCCCCTGGCACCTGCCATTCTAATTTTGCTTCTACAACTTTGCCCATTTTTGACCCCACATGTAAGTGAACTGGTGCAGTATTTCTTTTCATGTCTTGTCTTGTTCACCTAGCATAAGGCCTTCAAGGTCCATCCAAGTTGTCACAAATGGCGGGATTTCTTTCTTGGTTGAGGCTAAATAATATACAGGGTCCGGTAGAAGTAACACCCAGACTTGAGTTATGATTTTATTATAAGATCATGACTATACATGCTTATGATTTTGTAATAAAAGATTTGGTATAGATTACTAGCTCATAAAAAAGGGGGCATTGTTTGAGTAACCTTAAGCATGTTTGGTTGTGATTTTGTAATGAAATCATAACTCAAGCCTGGGTGTTACTTCTGCCAGACCCTGTATAATATTCCTGTGTGTGTGTGTGACATCTTCTTTATCCATTCATCTATCTGAGGACACTCGGTTGCTTCCATGCCTTGGTGATTGTGGCCACCTCTTGCTGAAAAGGAGTCTGGGTAAGTAGGAAATGGGTTGTTACAAGTGGCTAGACCTGAGCTGTCCAACAAGGAAGCCATCGGCCACATATGGTATTAAGCTCTTGAAATGTGATTGGTTCAAAGAGAGATGTGCTATAACTATAAAATATACATCAGATTTCAAAGACTTAACACGAAGAATATAAACTATCAATATATTTTTTATTTCTTATTAAAATGTTAATGTTTTAGACATTAGGTTAAATAAAATATATTATCAAACTTAATTTCACTTGTCCCTTTCTACTTTTTGAATGTGGGTACTAGAAAATTTTAAATTACATGCATGCCCCACATTTGCAGCTCTTGTATTCCTGTTGTACAGCACTGCGCTAGGCTAATCATCCTCGGCTGCCTGAGGCTGGGAAATTGCTACCCTGAACTACACAGGCATCCCGTCCGCAAGGAAAGGGGGAGGTGGTAAGATGTTGGATAGCAACTAACAAGGTTTTCCATCATTCATTAAAGGGAGGGAGGGAGGGAAAGGAAGGGTGCTTCATCCGTGCCAATCACTACGGTAGACATCTGGAATCTAACAGTGAGCAAAACAGAGGTGGTCCTGCCATCGTGGAACTTAGAACTGGAAAAAATAATATTGGGCCTGGGCCTTGTGGAACGGGACGGAGTTTGATGGGCAGTGAGTGACAGGCAGTGTGGGGGGACATGAGCTGGAGAGCAGTCCAGGCTGAAGGAAAAGAGGCGAAGACGCCTGGGAGGCGGAGGGGGCGGGGCTGAGGAGGCTTTCTGCCCAAGTCCGTTGCCCTCGTTTCCCCCTGCTGCACCCTAATCCAAGCTCCTCACCTCCTCTGCACGTCCCAAACACACCACGTACATTCCCGCCTCTGACACCCTGCCTACGTCCCTCTCCTAACTGGAATGGCCTTCCTCGCCTTCCTCTGCCCCTGGTTGGCTGAAGGAAACACTATTATACTTTCAGCTCCAGCACACGCATCCCCTCCTCCAGGGAACCTGCCTGGGCCAGTTTGCGGATGAAGAGAAGGAGGGTGGGAGAGACCAATGGTGACATTCCACGTGGCCTGAGCTAAGACTTTGAACACACTGACAGAGGTCGGAGACTGCCAGGTGGATGAAGGGGAACAGAGACGCTCTAGAGAGAAGGAGCAGAGAGAGCGTGCTGTTTCAGCAGAGCGGCATGTCCCCAGCGGGCCGGGCGGACGGGGCGGGCGGACGGGCCGGGCGGGGCAGGCGGACGGGCCGGGCGGACGGGGCGGGCGGGGCGGGCGGACGGGCCAGGCGGACGGGCCAGGCGTGAGACCCAGGCAAAGAGCCGGTGGAAGAAGCAAGCAAAGACGGGACAGGGACGTGGCTGCTACCACGCCAAGATGTGTGACTTTTACGTTGCAGATCATTGGAATCCACAGACGGAATCTACACAGATGAGGGACATCATTCAATGTGCACTTTGGAGGCAGGAGCACATTTAGGAGGTGACCCCGTCCTCAAGATGAATGACGAGTTGTGTCAGGACAGGAGCAGCCGTGACAGAGAGATTTAGGAGAGCTCGAGGAGGTTCGTGTGACAGTCCTGGTGAATGATTCTCATAGTGGGTGAGAAGATGAGGTTCACTCCTCAGCTTCTGACATGGCCGTGTCATTCGTCTCATTTACTCCAAATGGCCTTTCAAGTTAGGTGTCAGCATCGTGTTCTACAGACGAGGACCCTGAGGCCTAGAGAGGATGGCGGCTTGCTCGAGGTCACATGTGATTGAGGCAGAAAGCCTGTCTGGCCTTCCCAAAGCTCAGGATCTTGCCGGGACCCTACGCTGCCTGTAACTCTAAACTAGGAAATGGTTCTCTATCCTCAGAGCGTGCTTTTTGTGAGACTTTAAACACGGGGTGACTCACTCATAGGAAAAGGGTTTACATTTCTCATTAATCTGAGTAGTATTTTGTAATCTGGCTTCTTTGCTTTACTTTCGTTTTGTCCCTTTCTGGGTCAATGCCATGCTGTGAATGGATAACAGGACCCCTCTCTCATGTACACATGCGTCTTTAATGATAAGGAAAAGTTACTAATCTTCCTTGACCTTGACAGAGCACCCCCACCCTGCCATTCCTCCTCTACTTACCTCCTAGTGTCTGGGGTAGCTCAGAAGGAATCCCCCCAGAAGGCGACAGAATCTTCAGCAGAGCAGGATGCAATGGGCAAGTTATACCCTGGTTATACTTTTAGGAAGGGTAACATTCTGTTTTATGTGTGTACCCTCTAAGCCTTTGCTTTTGAACTCATTTACAGCCCTGATCACCTTCTGGTTGGCTTTTGAGTCAGCTGCAGAATGTGGTCCCTCTCATTATACTGTGAGTGCCATGTGGCCAGAGTCTGAGTCTCCCCCATCTTGGTATTCCCCAAGTTGGCCTCCCCCAGTGCTCACGCACGATGCCTCTGGAGGGCATGTAGTGCTGCAGAAAGTTTTGGGCCAGGTTATTTATGTCACCTGAGGCCCACTTGCCTCATCTTGAAATGAGAATAACAATGCCCACCTACCAGGGTTGGTGGCATTATGGGAGATAAGCACGCATCCAGTATGGAGAAGATACTCGATATGTTTTCGTTTCTTTAGTTCTTAAAGGAATGTTGGAGAAATCAAATAAGACAGAGATGGCTTTATGTTTAAATAAGTTGCTTTACCTGTGTGTTATAAAAGACTACCTTCTTTTCTTTCAAGAAGGTATTTCATACTTGTTCTGGTTTAATTTGTTTATAAAAATTTACTTATTACATATTCTGGTCACAAGGATAGGCATTGGGAGGGAAGGAGGTGACGGAGAGAGAGCAGTAGATATAAAAAAGGAACTAATATTTATTGAATAACTCCTTATTGCCAAACACTGTTATGAGCTGAACCATATCTACCCCCCAAATTCATATGTTGAAGCCCTAACCCCCACTACATCAGAATGTGACTGTATTTGGAGGTGTGGCCTTAAAAATGTAACTGAGATAGAACAAGGTCATTAAGGTGGGCCCTAATTCAACATGGTGGTGTCCTTATAAGAAGAGGCGATTAGGACACAGTCACACGTAGAAAGAATGCCATGCAAAGACACAGGGAGAAGACGGCCACCTGTAAGCCAAGGAGAGAGGTCTTCAGAAGAAAAGAATCCTGCCGACACCTTGAATCCAGACCTCTAACCTCCAAACTGCGAGGAAACAAACTTCTGTTCTTCTAGCCACCCTCTGGGTGGTACTTGGTTTGGGTGGCCACTAGCTGACTCATGCAGCCACCATCCTTAATGGTCCGTATATTCAGTCACGCACTTGTGGAATGTTTGTAGAGAAATTACAGTGGGCTGAGTCCAGTACAGACCAAGTCAGACACACATCCTTCCTTCACGGAGTTTCTCGTCTAGCGCGTGTGGTTTCATTTACACTTCACAATAGCCCTGGGGGATAGATACTTATTACAAGACAATCATCCCCACTTTACTGATGAGGCCCTACAGGAACAGCCGGACAGTCTGGTGCATAATGTTGCAAGGCCCATCAGTCACTTACGGGTGATCCAAGCAGGCTCAGTAAGTGAGAAGGCCCAATCCAACGAGTAAGGGACGGCAGGTGGCGTCCCAAACCCATGATATGACGGATCAGAGAAGGCCTTCTCTTAGTAAAGACAAGGCAAGATTCACCCTAGCCCCCTGGGAAGGGATTCACAAGAGTTAGGTAGCGTGAGCCACGTGCACCAAGGTCACAGCCTTTGTAGGGTCATTAAAATCTGTACTTCTATCCACTCAGTTTGAGAGCAGACACGGGTGTTCCAGGACCACCCCAGTGAGGACGCGCCCTGGGTGTGTCCGTGGGAGATTTTCTAAACTGTTTGTTGGTGGTATTACAGCCTGTCCACTATCTTTTCACAAAAACATTTCCCCAAACTGCACAGCCCACAATCCCATTGAATTTGGTGTGCGAGCCAGTAAACGGCCAGTCTTTGTAGGAAGTTTGTCTTAAAGCCAGAGCGAAGCGGAAGGGACAGCTAGTGGCTGAGTGTACAAGGAAGTGTTTTCTCTTATCAAACCTCCATGGGGTGCAGGAGGTAAGTGCACGGATTATCTCATTTAACAGTTACAATATCCCTAAGAAGCGAGAACTATTATTCCCCCCATTCTGCAGTTGTAGAATGGAGGGCCAGAGAAGGTCAGTTCGCTGCTCAAGGCCGGACCGTCAGTCACAACAGGACGTGGGTTTGCACTCGGTCTGATTGCACCGTCATGTCCTCTCCAACCTCCCAGATGAAGGGGTTGGGACCAGCGTGTGGAGAGGAGAGTCTGGGGGAGAGACTGACAAGGAAGCCGGCGCCTTTTCTGATTCCCCACCACCGTCTCGCCTACCCCCAGGCACTTTGCTTCCAATGCAGGTAGTGCTTTCGAAAGCCGGAATAAGGACAAAGGCCCACTACCCGGGCCTGCGTCCGCTCTCATCCAAAAGCCCTATCACTGGTAGAACACGTTTGGAAAAGGCTGCATAGTAGCAGGGATCAAAATTACTAAGGACACGTGGATCAGAGAAATGCCTGAGAGTCCGTAGGAGCATCGGATCAGACTGAGGCAGGGAAGCGTGGGGTCTGCAGGGTCTGCCCAGGTTCTGGGATGTCCCGAGATCGGAGACTCTGCACACCTTACGTTAAAGGAAAGGGCTCTACAGCAAACATCAAGGTGATCGGAGAGCCCGTATTTCAAACATCCAGGCACGTCGTCAGCCCTGCTGTAGCCTCTCACGCCAAGCAGCGAGCAGCGGAGGTCCACACCGGAGCTATGCGAGCCGGTGCGCCTTGTGTCACGCAGAGAAAGACAGAGGCAAAGTGATGGCGCTTCTGTGTGGCATCTAAAGAACAAAACGAACAAGTGAGACAGGAACGCATGCTTAGATACAGAGGACACTTCGACGGTGCCAGATGGGAGGCAGGTTGGGAGCAAGGGAAAAAGGGGACGGGATGAAGAAGTGCAAACTCGGTGTCACACGGTCGTCATGGGGATGTAGAGCACAGCGTAACAGTCAGCAATATTGTCCTCACCGTGCGGGTCGTCAGATGGGTACTAGATTTATTGGGGTGATAAATGGAAGAGGATTTGGGGAGTCAGGGGGAAAGGGGAAGGGATTAAGAAATACAAATTGGTCGTTATAAAATAGTCACGGGGATGTAACGTAAAGCACAGGGACTATAGTCAATAATATGGTAATAACTATGCAGAGTGCCCAGTGATTATTAGACCAGTCAGGGGGATCAATTCTTAAATTAGATAAATGTCTAACCACCCTGCTGTACATATGAAATTAATATAAAATGATATGGAATGTCAAAACAAATAAATACATCAAGTGTAAGAAAGAAATAGAAAGAAGGCCAATTAGCCATCCATCATAGATAATATGTCCTAAAACTGAAAACAGTTGTGACAGTCTGAAGATCAGAATGGACATACACGGAAAACAAGGTGGGAAATTGGTAGACTGAGCCCGGAAATTCTCCTAGAATGCCGTGCAAAAGAACAAAAAGGTAGAAAGTCATAAAGATTAAGATAGTAACCTCTGGGATGAATTTTAGAAGAGAGGGCGGAGAACAAGAGGGGGAGTCATAAGGAAGTGAACGAGAAGGCGTGTCCCCGAGTGAGAGACAGGAGCGGTCCGTCCATCCGCATGAGGAAGGCCGTGTTCTGACGTTCCCCTGCAGGTGCCCAGCCCGGGAGATGCTCAGAAGCCACTGCAGTCCCCACCCTTCCCCCCAACATTTCCAGGAGGCACGTCACTGTGGGGAGGCAGCCTTCTTCCTTTCTTATGTTCAATGCAATTTCTCTGTCACCTGAAATGGAAAAAAGAAAAAGAAAAAAAAAAAAAAGTATCCAGCCAGAGTTCGGCCTTGATTCTGGGCCAGTATTTGTGGTGTATGGAGTTGGAAAGGCCCATTTCGGGAGGCCTGTGGCGTAATTAGAGTTTATTAGTCTCAGTCGTGTGTGTTCATCGACGTTTATGCAGTCTGACAGAGTCTTGGCCTGCGACAGCCGACAGCTTTAATCCCTGCCAAATTAGAGAGGAAATCAGGAACCGTTTCTGAGATTCTTTACTGCATATAAAATGTGCAAAATGCTAAAATAAAAAAATAAATAAAAAATCCCATGTAACAATCTGGATAACATTTGAAAGTATTTATTGGAGATGTTGACATTTAAGCAAGAGGATGATTGTTCATGAAGTGACGTGGATTGGGGATTATAAGAACCTCTGATGAGATAACACAAATAAAGACCCCCACACACCGCTCACTCTTTAAATTAAAACAGCATTTGTTGGGGTGTAAGGTATCAATTTTGTAAGCGTGGCTTCGGGCTGGCACTGGTGGAGGTCCGATGTCTCTTGAGGAGCAAACAGTTCACAAGATTATTTTGTTAATTAATTCTTAGGAGACGGAATTGGACAGAAAAACTATTTTACTTCGTAACTGAGACATATTTAATTTGCTGTCTTATGCTACGCCCGTCTGTCATTACAGGGACCCTTATCAGACTTGTAACAACAGCTTTCCATCAATAATTGACCGTTAGTATGCTACTGGGTGGACCTTTCAAAGTTATAATTAGGAAGACTTGGCAGATGGGACCTACTGATCAATAACATCGTCAATTTTCTATTATGGTCATAAATGGATATTTCCACTGTAAAAATATTTCTTTCAGTACATCAGGACTAACACTATTGCCAGCAAGAAGGTAACTACCTGTAAGAGGAGATCTAAATGTTAGACAAACTATAGAAGACGCCTACCAGTCCTTTCATTATATTCCACTTTCAATATCCCTGGGAGATGTCAAGTTGTTTATCAACTTCTTCGTGAGAGACTGGCTCCCCGATCTCTGCCATAGGCCAGGAGAACTTACCTTACTGCTCCTCTGACCAGGTGACTGTTGGGGGAGATGGAGTTGACATTGCTGGGAGGTATGGCTTAGCAGAATCCAGATACAGAGCACACAGGTAGGAAGCAGACAGATCTGGACATGAAAACTTGGCCTTGAGCTGGAACACATCACTGACTTTCTCTGAACCTTAGATTCCTACCCATAAATTGGGATCAGCTAAATCTAAATTCAAATCTTCGCCCTTTGCCTTGCTTGCTAGGTAGGAAAACTTAACAGGTCACTGGCCTCCATGGACTCCTGCGAGAGTAAAATGAAATGATGTATGCAAACATCACAGCGCCAAGGGCATGCCGCACACATTTCAGTGTCCTTCCCTTTCCCTCTGATATGTTCTGTGGGCCATGTGCAAGCTATGCCCCGGGGCATAGAAATTTGAGACCTGGATGTGCATATTGCTTTGTACTTTTACATATAATTTCCTCTAACAAGATAAATTTCTATCCAAATACGAAATCACATTAATGCACCAGCTGGCTTCATCAATTGTTGATGGCATCTACCTGATCAAGCCAATTTCAGGTACTTGTGGAGAAGCAGTACGCAAGGCATGAGAGTTGGCGGTAAGAAGACCATGTCATGACCTCCAAAATCAAGAGGGTTAATTAAATCTAGTTGGGAAATCCCCATGCAGTCTGAGAACAGACCCGGTCGTGACAATGACACTCACGTCTTCCAGGAAGGAAGCCCAGACCGTCAGGATCTCAGGAATTCTCACCAGTACCTAACTTCTGCCGAAATACATCAGCGAACATTGTGCCTGAGTCTTTGGGCTCCTGCAGTCTCCCTTCCTCGCTAGGAACCCAGCCAGCTTGAGAAGGAAGGAGCAATGCTGTCCTGCTGTAACTGCTGACAGTCTCATCTCTCCACAGCCCACCTTAAGTGGAGATATTGTCCGCTCTCTCCATTATAGCCACTTGATATGGAAGAAGGCTCAGAGTCAGAATAAGGTTTGGCCACTTCTTTGAGACTTGGTTCTTGAAAACCTTCTCAAGATGGTCCAGGGTGGTCAGTGATATAAGGAAGACTAGGAAAAGACAAGGCGTGTTTGTTTGGGAGGGGTGGGAGAATGGGGAGTCAAGAGCTCTATTTTGGACATGCTAAGTTTTCATTCCTAGATGTCCAGGAGAATATTAGATAGAAGAATCAGGAACTCAAAGGAGATATCTGAAATAGGAAACTGATGTTCTAAATGGAGGAATCATTATTATTATACATGGAGGTTAGTATTACAGAATCATGAAATTACTATAGATTTCCCAGGCAAAGAGTATATACAGAGAAAAATAGAAATCCAGGGAAAAGCCTCCTGAAAGACAGATTTGAAGGACGAACAAGATTTGGATGGATGAAGACAGAGAAATGCCCCCTGGGTAGGTTCAAGCATGTGAACAAAGACCTTGCAGGGCAAATTATGACGTCTTGTCTGGCAGCTAGTAAAGATACAACTAACGGGGTCTTCAAACCCCATGGAGCCCTTGGGCTCCCCAAACCCTTTGAGGGCTGCCACTTGGGGTCCAAAAGAAGATCAACCATGTGGGTCTCTAACCCTCTATGCCTCCAGGAAATCAGGCATATGCTACCTGGAGAGGCCCCGTGCGGGGCTGCTCTGGATGAGTCGAGCCAGCCCAAGGACCAGGCGGTACTTCCACATGATCCCAGCCCCAGCTGAGGCCCCAGAGACAAAACATGCCCTGTGCCCCTGCCTGAATTCCTGACCCACCGAAGCTGTGAGCTGGACAAAACGGTCATCGTTTTACACCGCGCAGCAAGGGCTGGTTTGCTACACAGCGTCAGTGACGGGGACACGCCCCACACATGTCCAGGTAAGCACACACGTAGACACGCACATGCACGCTCACCCATGGTGGGGCATGGGGCTAATGTCAGAGAAGAAGGATCAGCGCGCTAACTCTATGTCCCAGTTTCCCCATCTGCCAGGTGATAGGGAGGTGACACTCTCTATGCTCCCAAAGGCCCTCCCAGCCCTAAGATCTGCTTCTGTGATCTTCCCCCCTGCCCTCCCATTAAAGCCGAGCCTGAAATCCTTCTGTTTCTCTGAGGTCTACGTGACTCACCCCTCCCCAGCAGTAGTAGCATTTTAGACAGCATCAGAGCCTGAAGGCAAAGGAATAAAGCTTTGATGGTGGGATTTTGGAGGCAGTTTTGGTTTTGGGTTTTGGGTTTGTTTGTTTTTAGGGGATGGGAGGAGTGGCTATCTTAAATCTTGAAATGATAACGGTATTTATCATTATTGCAGAGATGAGCTGTATTATATACAATAATTGTTATTATGTGCTAATCCTCCCCCCCACCACGAGTGGTACCTGCCCTGACGCATGTTAGAGACACAGAGACCCTGTCACATGGAGAGAAGAGCCCGCCGGAGAACTCCTCACTAAATGCTGGTCCAGCAAACCCAGAGGATGTCAAACCTCTTCACAGCGCCACATTTCCATTTCAGACTCTGCATCAAGGTGTTCCTGTGATAACATTGAAAAATGTTAATTTCTTCATTTGCAGGAGAAATATGCTAATGAGGAGGATTTTCAATTTTCCTCTCATAATTCTTTTTTTTTAAACCTTTGATGTTCACCACCACTTGTTGGCTGGAAACATCAGTTCTAGCTCAAAGGAGAGGAAAACACTGGAGCAATTATGAGAATGGAGCTAGACCTGGGTTCGGAAAAATTGACAAATTAGTCAGCTACTTACTGCTGGGTGACTTTGGGCAAGTCACTGTTCTGATGTTTAATCCTGTTATCTGTAATATAGGGGTAACTAGAGCTCCTCCCTCATTGGTTTGTGTTGGAATTAAAGGAGGTTACGGAGTAGGCACACATGATTACAGCAGACTCTCAGCCAACCGGCCCCCATGGGGATTGGGAGATGCCAGAGAAGTGTAAGTAGACACTCCGTTCACTGGAATTCAAGCAACAGGCACTCTCAAGCAACCCTCAAAATGTCAAGCAACCAGAAAATGCTGGTTGCTTGAGAGTTCCGGAAGAGTCTGCTGTAGTTAATTAAAGCTTGCTGCCTTTATTAATGAAGAAACCTTATTGCAGGCAAATACAAGATAGAAGTCCATTTTCAAGGTGATTTTAACCTGCCAGAGAAAAGTCTTGGAAAAAAGGGCAAGTTTTATTGTGTATGTGTGTGCAAATTAGAGTTTTACAAATTAGGTAACTTCTCACAATGAAATTTCCAGATTGCTTAATTTTTTTACTCTTTTCTGATATGAAAATACTTTGGAGAAAAAGAATATATTGAAGTAGGAAAAGCATGGCCTTTAGTGTGGAACAAAAAATGGATTCTAATCCTGGATTAGTCACTGATCTTCTCTGGACCTTGGTGCAGGCACGTATTAAGTGCTCAATAAATATTTGTGAAACAAAATTCTAAAAGCCTATACTAACATCTACTTTTCTCTTTTTTGGGGATTAAATGAGACATAGAGTGAAAGTCCCTAGCTCATAGCTGCTAGTTGGCAAATGTTTGTTTTCTTTATCTGCATACTATGTTTTAAGAGCCTGGCATTTTTAAAGAGACTCCAAATCTGATCAGTTCTTTTCATTCTGATGAATTTCAATTCCTCTTTTTATCATGTGGATAACTGTGCTTCAGCTACTGCGCTGGCTTCACTGACTATGCCCAGTCTCTAGCCTAGAGATTCTCTAACGACACGCTGCACGGCTAACGTAATGGTGCTTCTCACAGGAACTCAGCAAGCTGCATGTAGATTTATCCTCATTCTGTGAAGAAAGTAGGAAACATCATTTTTCACTGGCTTAAAAGATAGCTGAGTTGGCTTGTACCATGGCCACACACACACACACACACACACACACACACCCTTGAATACAGTGTCTCCTCATAACCATGAAGTCAGTCTGAGATGGTCATGGCATCATCAGACCACTGTCCTCTGGAGATACATTTAGATCTCTGTCACTTCCTGAAAGAAGATCATGGGTTTCATCTTTAAAATTAAGGAGAAGTGGGGGAAGCTTCCTGTGATCCTTTCTCAAGGCTCAGCGATTTCTGCTCTTCCACTTAGGAGCAACTAAATTCACATCACAGGGCTCACCTCCCTGCCATCAATCTGGTGATCAATCTAAAAGCCCCCATCTGCCAGCCATTTCCTAGGTAACCAATCCCAAGTGACTTTAATGGACAGCCCATAACAGCCAGAAACCAGTGAGAGAAAGGAAAAACCTGTCCTTTTGTACTTTGTTCTCAAGATGTTTAAATAATTAAAAATGCCATCAAGAAACTAATCCATAGCTAAAATAACATGTAAAATATGATTGCACAGTGCTTTTCTACTGTCATTGATTCACTGGAGAGGAGGAAGAACCATTTACACTGAGGACTTTATACTTGTCCTAAAAGAAATTTCTTCCAACCTTTGAAACAAAGTTAAAGTGATCAGGCCAGATCATGTTGCATGCACGAGTTACAAACGAGGGTGAGCTAAATACCTGCAGCCGTAATAACCTCTAAGTTTCCTTTCAATCTGGAAATATCATAAACAGACTCTTTGGAATGCGCATTGGATTAAATTTAGTCATTCAAGGAAGCTTAAAGGTTAAAGCACCCATTTGGGAGTCAGTCCTCAATGAATCCTGGATCCAACACACAGCAGTGCATGACCTTTCGAAAGGATACATAATCTTTCTGAACCCCTATTTGTTTATTTGTAAATTGAAGGCAATGGAAATAAATTGTATCTCACCAGGTTATTCGGATGCTTAAATCAGATAAGGCGGGCAAAGCACCTTAGCACAATGCTGGTCACATAGTAAGCACTTAGCAAAGGTTGGAAACAAATAAACAACAGAATCACCTTCTTAGATGCAAATATTTTCCGAGTGTCAGGCACTGGGTTAAGGTGTTTAGACACATGAAAACACCAGACCAATAAATAATTAAATGGCTCTCAAATTGAAAGAAAGAAAACCGCGAATTCTGGAGTATCATCGGCAGCATGACAGATGCCCACATATATTAGCACCTTCTGTGCACAAAACAGAGTCGGTGGAGAGAGCATGGGTTTTAGAATCCGGTGGAGTGCATTCGAATCCTGTTTCTCTCTTGTGAGGTGTGAGACCATGGAGAGCCACCTGCCCTCTCATGCTCAAAAACGGGTGAGTCCATCAGGGCTGTGGTTGCGATCGACGCTAACAGACTCGGCAATCTTAACCAAAAGAGCAGTTGATTGGCAGGCCTTGGGACACTTGGGGTCAATGAGAGACTGAAAGTCCAGTTGGAGCACCAGCAGCGGCAATGGTCTAGACACAGGTCACCTGGGTGCTGGCATGAATAGGACCTGCGACAGCCATGTCGTTCGGTCACTGGCTCCACAGATTCCAAGTCCTGGGCTGTGACGGCCACGTCACTCACATGCTTCTGTGGCTCTGCCAGCATGAAAGAGACTTCTTTAGCCTTCATCATGGGGCAGGGGTGTCGGGGTGCTACCTCCACCATGACCATGCATGTGCAGCTACTCCAGAAAAGGGAAACTGGGCACCAAAACAGCAAACACCCTCATAGGAACAGTGATATAAAATATCACGAACTTGTGAGGACGAGGAACCAAAGTCTCTAAAGCTCATATCACAAAGCCCGGCCACAGGTGACACTGGGTAACCGGAAGCTATTGGTATTATCAGACCTTCAAGGAAGAGCCCCAGGCACAGACCGACTTTAATGGACCCCCTATCCTGTGCCTGACCCTACGTTAGGCTGAGGATGGACTCGTGATAATACAGGTTAATATACTGATAGCATCATGTCTGCTCCTAATAAGGTTACAGAGAAGTGGGGAAGGCACAGAACTCAAAGCCTAGTAACAGCGATTTGAAAGAGCCGTGCGGGGGACCACACGTAGCCGTGCGGGGGACTCTCGAAGGCGAGGACGATTGTTCGTCCCGCTCAGGTGGCTGGAGAGGGTGGCGAGGAAAAGGAACTCGCTGGAATGGGGCCATTGGAGCCCGGGAGGTATTGTCCTCTCCACCTACCCTGACTCGGCACGTGCTTCATGGAGCTGCCCTGCTGCGTAATCCAAAATGCAGACTGAACGCTGTAAATGAGGGAAAGTTCTGAAATGAAGCCTTCCTGGTGGGCAAAGGGTGGTCACTCAAAAGTATTCCTACTTTTTCTTTTTTTGGCATTGGGTCATCCTGATGGCATGCCCAGGGGAACACTTTTCCTTCTTAATGAACGGCCTGACTCCAAGTGGCCATAGTCTTCTGTGAGATTTGACCCCTGGATGGTGGCCCTGCTTTAACGCCTCCACGTCCCAGGTTCTCTCACACACCTGGTTTTAGCCATGTTCTCTAAGATAGAAGGTGGTGGGGAGTGGGCAGGTCTGCCACCAGGGGTAGTTCCCTGCAGTGACAGTAGAGAACCGAGGTCAGGACCGGTAGAGCTGAATTCAAATCCAGGCCCGCCTATTACTAAATAAGTGTAACCTTGAGCAACTTGCACTGGGGGCCTCAAACTTCCATACGTGGTGTGTCTGGCCGAAGAGCCAGCCCGGAATAAACGCTTATAGCTAAGGCTTCTCTGACTGTTCAGCAGTGACCACTTCTGCAATCTTTTGCTCACATTTGAGCTAAAGGAGGGGAGAGCAGAGTACAACTGGTGGATCAAAAACAGTGGCCACCTGTGTTTGTAAATAAAGTTTTATTGGAACACAGCCATGCACATTCCTCTACTTTGTCGTCTAGGGCCGCTTTCACACTACAACGGCTGAATCGAGTAGCTACAACACAGACAGTAGGGCCCACGAAACCTAAAGTCCTAACCATCTGGCCCTTTATTGAGTAAGTTTGCTGGCCCCAGGCCTAATGACCAATTAAATACATTCATGTGCTGTTTTCAATCACGAGGCTCGTTTGTTGTTCACAAACCCCTCCTCCACGTTAAGCTGTTAAGTTCTTTGAAGCTGAACCGCCTTATGCAGTTTGTCCTCTAATAATACCGTTTTGCATTCACTTCTTACTCGCCAGACAGCTTTGATGTGTGAGCTATCCATTCCCACGGAGTCTAGCGTAGTGTTCGGCAAACAGGAGACGCCTGAAAAGTATTTAACAGATTGATTGCCTTTCTCTGGTTTATTTCAGGCTCTAAGCAATTGGGCCAATGGTTATTTTTGTCACTGATGGGATAGGTCATGAAGACCATCACAAATGGGGACAGAATATTGCAAACCATTGCATGGAATGGCTTTTGTGTACCCTTCTGGTCGTCACCAATTTCCATCCAAACCCTTTATGCGCATTATGTGATTCTTCCAACAAGAGACAGTGCTATTTCTGTAGAAAAGAGAATGTGTGCCGTCAGACTTGGGCTAACATCTGTTTGGCCACTTTGTGGCTTTGAGGCCTCTGCTCATGTTTCGGGACCATGTAGAGTCGGGACTAGTCAGCAACGTGCTCTTCCTTTCACTCGGGTGTCCAAGTCGGACCTGTCTGCCTATCAGCTCCACGGAAACAGTAGTTTCGAATTTGCCAGTTCCTGAGCAACCATATTGATGAATTATCTTTTACAACTATCTTTTACAAGGGCACAGACCAATCTAAAGTCAGGTAAATTTCAGTAAGGAAACAGCAACGATGAGAAGCAACTGTCCAAGGCAAAAGACCAGCGATGCCATGAAATGCACATGCCCATCTGTGAAGCTCTGGAGGGATGTGACATCTCCTGTCATTGATGTGACCGGCTTACAGCTCTTCTGGGCAATAAATGGCACAGCACTCAATACCAGTATTAAGTATTCTCTTTCAGCAAGTATATAGTTAATTTTGATAGTGCTTTCTAGTTATTTTGGGCTTATTATCATATAAACCAGGAGGACCTCTCCCTTTATTAATAATTAAATTTATCACAGAGATTCCATTACAAAAGCAGGCTGAACATGGTCCAACCACTTACTATCGCTAAGCATACACCTGAGGTTGAAGTTTTTTAATTGGGAGAGTTATGTAATTATTTTTAGTTAATTCTGTCTTTATTCAGGGATTGGATGCTTCTTCATTGGGATCTTGTATTTATTGAATGCTTTTCTGTTGTTGTTGTTGTGGATAATTTATAAAAGAATCTCTGCAGGGGAATATGCAGCTGGGAACAAGGCCACGTGTGGAGGAGATGTTTCTTCAACTCTATAAGATGAGGGCACAGTCCCTAGCAGTTCTGCACACTATTGCAGTGACCAAAGGCATGAATTGTCTTCTTACAATCACATATGTGGCATCAAAATGGATTTGTATGTTTATATTTGAATATGGAAGTATTTAATATTATAGGGATTCACTTCAAATTAAATAACGAACCATGACAACTTAAACTGGAGCACTCTTCAGAACTTTTGTAACAGTAAATCTGAGGCAGGGGTCCCCAGCCATCAGTGGCCTGTTAGAACCAGGCGCCACAGCAGGAGATGAGCGGGGGGCGAGCTAGTGAAGCTTCGTCTGTTCTTACAGCCGCTCCCCACCGCTGGCGTGACCGCCTGAGCTCTGCCTTCTGCCAGGTCGGCGGGGGCATTAGCTTTCCATAGGACTTCGAACCCTACTGTGAAGTTATCAATTGTGTATGCACTGCCCCCCACCCCAAATTGTCTTCCACGAACCAGTCCCCAGCGCCAAGAAGGTCAGGGACTGCTGTTCCAAGGGTTCCTAGAGAAGAGTCTTTTTAACTAGCTGTCCAAAAGAAATGTGGAATGGAGGGTCCCCCAGCATCTTCTAGCTCTAGTGATATATGTGCTTTGGTGCTTCCCTTCCATCTCTGAGGTTTGTCTCCGTACTCCTAGGGCCTGGCCAAGAGCAGGCACTCAGAATGTGCTTGGTGAACTACCAGGACAACATGCTGTATGTATGTAATCATGTGAAGTCTCAATTCAAACGTCTGAGCTCAGAATTTTAGTACTGCAGGGTCAGAATGGATACAAAAAATAACAATTTTTATTGAAAGCATCTTATGAATTATATTATTTAATCCTCACAGCATCGTCTATAAGGTAATGTTATTGCCTCCCTTTTACAAATGATCATCATCATCATATCTATAGTGTTGAATATGTGACAGGCACTGTTCTAAGCACTTTTTCTTATATTAACTAATTAAATCCTCCTAACAAATCAGCGAGGTAGGAGCTATTATGATCCCATGTTACTTAGCAAAACTAAGTTGTAGGTCACACATTGAGCAAGGCTTGGAAATTTTCTGGCTCCCAGGGCCCACGTGATTAACTAATAAATTACACTGTCTCCCCCAGGTTCTCTGGCCAAAATAATAAACACTTCAGGACTGCTTAAAACACTTAGACTGATCTCGTCCACAAACCAATATCATTCTGAACCCAGAATCCAACAGATTCTTAGGAGAGGAGAGCGTAGTAAGAACTGGGAAAGTGAGACTTTGAATGCATTTAATCCCAACGAAGGGTCGATGGGAGGAAAAACATCAAGAATTTAGAAATGTTATTTCAAAGCCGACTGACTGCATGCACCCTCCACGATCCTTGTGCCAACCACACAGCAAGTGGCTCAAATATAGATTTCCCATTTGGTCATTAACACCCATTATCTCACTCCCCCCGACACAGACTTGCGAAATTTACTTTTAACTGCTCTCAGCACTGAGACAGAGGGGGGCAGGGTAATGAGCCTGCACAATGAATAATTATTATAAATGAGCAGAGATAAACTACACCTGTCAAAATAAATGATCAGCATCCTAAATCGCTGGGTTCTCCCGTTCGCTGTTGTGTAAACTTGAGTCACTCACCCTGGCTAGTTTCTCCCACTGGTGTTCCCAAGATGTTTTTCCCCCCGGATTTGAGCCCCGAGGGTTAGCTCAGAAGGGGGTCGTCACCCCCAAATTCTTCTGAGGATGAGAGAAAAGCTGGGAGGAAATTGTTCCTGCAGGATATGAATGACTAAATAGCTGCGTTCTCGGAAAGGCTGTCAGACACGGCTGGCTCACTGTGGCGCTGTCGATCAAGGTTCAGCCTTTCAATAAAACGCCTCTTTTGTTCTTTTCCTAAGGTTCCGCCGAAGTGACAAAAGGACAATGCCAACGCGGCATACAAATCAAGCCCATTTTAAGTGCAACTGGGTGTAAGGAATGTTCAGCTGACAGTATTTTGGATGCAGAAATACTTAGCTTCGTGGTCTCTAAAGTTCAAATTCAACAAACAAAACTCCTGACTGGTTTGTTCTAAGTCTGTGTCCGCACCAGAGGAACATAATTGTCCCTGCGGATCTCAATGACAGCACACTCAAGGACGAGGCCAGACAACGAATTTCAGGAGCTCATCCTAGAGAAAGCGCTATGTGCCTCCTGGCTGAGCATCACCACGGTCCCCTTCCAAGTCCTCCCTGGGGAAGCTGTGCACCGACGCCAGCACCTTGTCCACCCTTCAGAGCAGTGCTGAAACTCCTTTTCTGGAATGGCCATCGGAACCGTCCTTGTGCCCAAAACCTGACAATTAAGTTCGCGAACTTCCACCGCACGCTTACGTGGGCAGCGCCGTGCAAACAACTCGGTAAGGTGTCATGACCTGTTTGCACGTACAAACAACTCGGTAAGGTGTCATGACCTGTTTGCACGTACAAACAACTCGGTAAGGTGTCATGACCTGTTTGCACGTACAAACAACTCGGTAAGGTGTCATGACCTGTTTGCACGTACAAACAACTCGGTAAGGTGTCATGACCTGTTTGCACGTACAAACAACTCGGTAAGGTGTCATGACCTGTTTGCACGGTGCTGCCCACATAAGCGCGCGGTGGAAGTTCGCGAACTTAATTGTCAGGTTTTGTGCACAAGGACGCTCCCGAGGGCCATTCCAGAAAAAGAGTTTCAGCACTGCTCTGAAGGGCGGACAAGGCGCTGGCGTCGGTGCACAGATTCCCCCAGGGAGGACTTGGAAGGGGACCGTGGTGATGCTCAGCCAGGAGGTGTGTAGCACTTTCTCTAGGATGAGCTCGCAAAATGAATTGCCCACCCTCGTCTATCATAGCCCAGACCAGAGGCTTTCTCCTCATCCAGGTGAGGGTTCACCCAGCCCAGGGACCCTGCCCTCTCACCCCCAGCTGCCGCTGTCCGCCTGTCGCCTGGCTCGCAGGAGTGCACTGGGAGGCCCAGTCTGGAACTTGGCCTCTGGCCCTTTTGCTGCAAGTCTGAATTTGGAAGAGCTGGTTCTGTTGGATAACTGGGCTCCAGTCCTATTCTTGAGCTACAGTCCCCATGGAGTGACCCTATGTTGAGATACTACAGCCACCCTTTGTCCCCTGAAACCAGCTTCTATTCCAATATGCCTAGTCTTGCATTTCCAATCGCCGACGGGGGTGTGGCCTGCCACGCACCGGCTCCCTGCCATTTGTCCATTTGTCCGCTCACAAACACCCCCCGGGGACTCTGGGATTCATCAAACACAGCCCTTGCCTTTGAAGAACTAAACATCCTATTTTTGAGCCCCATCTAGTGCCGGGGGCTGACCGCCTGCTCAAGGGCCTCTCTGAAAAGGACAATCGGCTTGGTTGTCTGGGTATTGTCATGTATAAAATTACTGCAGCCATACTCCACCCGTTAGCTGGGAGCCGGGGTTCTGGGGTGGTCACTGTGGATGGGAGGGCTTGGATATTAAGACTCATCCTTCCTCTAGCACCATATGTTTCATCTCCCCCCACCCAAAAGAAGTGAATTTAATTCTTAACCCTCTCACATTCCCTGCTATTACTAAGTAACCAGGCATATCTAGGTGTATCGTACAGCACCCACTATGGCACCCTTCACCTCCCCCTAAATTCCTGGGCCATCATCACTATGGGGACTCTCATGTTTTCCCCGATCCTTGGGAACCTCAAGGCCAAGGGCTGCGTTAGTCAGTACAAAATATGAATGTTCAGCTTTCCCCCAAAGCCTTGGCTTTAATGCAAAAGGTATTATATTCACTTACAGAGGTCAGTGTGAAAAAATATCATCGCCAAAAATAGGTTATTAATTCAGGAGTGATTTTGAAATGTCCTACTTTGTTACCCTAAATTTCAGGCTTTGTTACATGCACGTCCGGCTGCTGTATCGTTATCACAGTGTTTACAGAACACAGGCAATTGGAAGAATTGGCTAAAGTGTGTTTCAGGATATATTTGTCCTTCGGAGAGAAAATAAGCTCCAAAAGGTAAACGTCACCGGCAAGTGTCGGGCCAGTTTCTGTTTTACTCCAGAGGTGGCCAGGGTGCATAACCGGCGAACCCTGAACAGGCACTGGAGGGTCTTCCTTCGTTGGTCCTGCAGTGGCGGGGCCCCTGCACAGGGGAGTGGGCCACGTTGGGTGGGCTGCATAAGAGCATCTCGCCAGTGCTCCAAGCTGTGGAGAAGGAACATTGCTAGGAGCGAATGGCCGCAGGCGTCCGGCCCTGCGGAGCCTGTCTGCCTGACTCATCTGCTGGGCGCTCCCAACGGAGTGTCCCGGGATCTGCTCCTAAGGCCCAGTCAGCCCACCTGGACCCAGCCCCCCGGGCTGCCAGTCCCCTCACTCTCTTCTCCTGTTGACCGCCTGGGTTCGTCTCGAAGGCCTCACGTTCCATCCCTCTCACTGAACCATGACCTTGGCTGACATTCAGAAGCCATCAACCTGCTTTGCCGCTGGACGCTCTGGGTGGATGCCTCCCCAGTTCTTTCCTGGTTACTGGCACGAGGGTGGTGGCTTCGCAGGAGAAGAGGATTGGTGGCTAACAGGGTCGTTCCCTCCAATGGGCTAGCGTTCATCTTGCCCATCAGGACGGGCGGTGGCATGAGGCCGCTCCCCTCCAAGGAAGCATAAAGTCTATTGCCTTTGCTGCTGGCTGAGATTTCATGAGGTTTGGGGGTGTGTGTGGGGGGAAGAAGACAAAAAAACAACTTCAAACACCTGATCTGCTGCCACAGCAGCGACTGCGGAAGGCCCGCGGGCCTGGTGCTCGCCTTGGTTCCAGCGGCAGGGCCGTCCAGCTCGATTTTCTGGCCCCACCGGATGGATGGGGACTGTTGAAACCATCTCCGCGAAAGACACTCATCCCCTGTGGGCTGTTCGGCAGTTTGTAACCAGTAGTTGGCAGTTGGCGTGATTGATAAGGAAGCTTGAAGGCAGATTTTGCTCCCCCGGCACAACTGCAGGGCGTAGCTGTTCTTTCAGAGCCTATTGGGAAGGTTGAGGGAAGGTGTGGGACACAAAACCGGTGCCTGTGGGAGAGAAATTGCTGAAAACATTCCGTCAGGTACCTGCTTGCTGGGCAGGAAAAGTTGTTGGAAGAATGTTTGCAGAGCAAAAGTGGCTCCTGGGCGCCACGTGCTCCTGGAGTCAGCTGTGTCTAAAAGCAAGGGAGTGTGAGGATGAGCTCCAGTAAACGAGATGATCGGAATAAACGGGGAGACACTTAATAATAGATAAATGAAAATCAAAGCAAGGGAGCAAAGGTATTTTTTGTGTGTTTGTTTGATGCTTCAGAAAATGTGACTGTCATACACCTCCGTCTTACTGGTGACAGCTCTATCAAGGAATGCATTAGTAGCAAGAATTCTGGAATCTGAATTTTAGACCTGACGCTACCCTCAACAGGTGACGGGGACACATGTCTGTCCATTCACGCAGTCATTCGTTCACCAATATTTACTGAGCACCTACTATACGCCAGAAACAATGCTGGGCACCAAGAATCCTTCAGTAAGGACTGTAGATACCACCCTACTGGTAAGAGCTCATGTAAAATGAGAATTGGATCCAGCAGGATACAGGCCAATGGCGACTTGAGCAAGAGGCATTTTCCCTGAAGCGATCGCATCAGAACTTGACTGGAGGAGTTGAGGAGTGACAAGTGGGAGAGGAATTGGAGATAGCAAGGGCCAATGTGCGTGTCTAAACCGTCCAAGAAGGCAAAGGTCTCTGAACTGCTTGTTCTTAAAGAAGACACATTGAACATCGACCGATCCCCCTCCCCCAGACACAGGAAATGGATAGCCAAAAGTCACCACCTGGCGGAAGACGTCTTTGACAGAGTGTAAGTTCAGAATGATTGGAATTCTGGTCCCCTTGGACAAAATGATGGTCATCTGAGCAAGGCTTCAAAGGAAGGCTTCCCTCCTGCTCTACACGTGAGCTCTCGGATCCCACGGTTTCTGCGCGACGGCCTTGGGCAGCCACTGCACGAGGCCAGGCTCCGGGCTGGGTTTTGACAACACAGCATTGCTTGGCGTAGATGCTTCAACAGCTGAGGACTGACGAATTTTAAAATTTTGGGGTGCTGGCCTAGTGCTGAGAAAATCTTATGACCTCACACCTAAGCATGGGAGCGGGGTGTAGGGGAATGAACCCTTCCTTAACAGCAAAACATCTCAAAACACGATATGAAACACCCGGAATAGTATCAGAAGCATTGCAAGCACATATATGTGTTTGGGTTGTTTCCAGTGTTGTTATTTCCAGTACTTAATCTAATTTTCAATTGTCCCGTGGTGTTAGCTGTGTCCTTGGTGCAATTATGGTCACAGGATGGCTGCTGTCATTGCAAGCGTTACACACAGAGTCCCCAGGAAATAGGCCATCTCTTCCATTGTGTCCCTTATTGTCAACAATGAATGCTGTTCCCTGAGGCTTCAACAGTTTCTGCTCAGATCTCATTGGCCAGAACTGCAGTAAGTCAGAGCTCTACACCAATTTCTGACAAGGGCAATGTGCCCGAATTGTAGCTTGGGGCTAATTAAGATTTGCCCCTGGAGGTAGGGACTTTGCCTGCAAGGCTGGAGTGGGTGTGGCTTTGCCAGGGCACAGGTCTGCCCTGTGGAATTACCCACAACCAGTGTGTGAGCAGTTTGCAGGGTGGTAGCTTTGCTGGAGAACGTGGAGGGCAGTCAGGCCTGCTGGGATCTCTTTCAGTGGAAGGATACACGGAGTAACCTAGGAGCGTTGGACAAATAAATACTTAGCAAAGCGCCGGTGTTCTAGGCTCGGAGCGTAAGGCAATAGTCTTGGAAACACCGCTTCTGGCTACTTCCTGCAGGACCTGCATTTATGGCCAAAAACATTAAATGAATGATGGATGCTCCCAACTTTGCAGGAGAGCCCCCGGAAGCACATTGAGTGCTTTGGGTGGTGTGGTTATTGTGATTTATAAGAAGAAACACACAAGGGCTGACCAGAAAAACTCCAGCCATAAACGCTTCTGTGTTCCCTAGTACATGGCTGGATACTTTCCGGACAGCCCTCTGGACACTTGGTCTTCCAGCTTCTAAAATCCTCCTAATTTTCTAATCGAGAGCCACAAAGGTATCTTCTGTCATGTTAACGAGGTAACTTTCGGACCTCACACCTAAGCATGGGGGCTGGGTGAACAATATTGGGGAGATTAGGGGTTAGAACTTCCAGTCCCACACCCAACCTTGCTGGGAGGTAAGAGGGGCTGGAAGTTAAATTGATAGCCAATGGCCGATCATTTCACCAACCGTGCCTATATATGAAGCCTCCATGAACCCCCAAGAGGAAGGGGTTCGGAGGGCTTCTGGGTGGGTAGGCACACGGGGGTGCTGGGAGAGTGGCACCCCAGAGGAGACGTGAGAGCTCCATGCCCCGTCCCCACGCCGGGCCCTGTGCATCTCTTCCATCTGGCTGTCCCCGGGTTACATCCTTTCGTAACGAACTGTCACGTGGTAAGTAACATGTTTCTCTGAGTGCTGTGAGCTGCTGTAGCGAACTAATTGACCCCAAGGAGGAGGTCACAGAAACCTCTGGTCTGTAGCTGGTCGGAAGCACAGGTGACAACCTGGACTTGTGATTGGCGTCTGAAGTGGGGGAGGGGCGGTCTTGTAGGCCTGAGCCCTGAGCCCGTGGGATCTGATGCCATCTCCGAGTAGAGAGTGTCATAACTGAGTGGAATTGAATTCCTGGATACCCCATCTCATCCTCCAGGCCCACAAATTGGAATTGAGTCCAAGAACCCAAAAGAGACAGCAAAACATTTGTCTGTCGTGAAACTAAACCCCAAACAAATGAAACAACCACAACAATAAAAGCCTTACTTTTCTTCTCCCTGATTGATTCTCTGGGGGACAGAATAGCAAGCGATTACCTGAGAAAAGTGACAGGATAAAACCTGAAATGCAGGAAGGGCTGTGATTTAACTGGTAACTCTTTGCATTATAAAGTAATAGCGTGTCTGTTGGCAGCAAGAGGATAGTTTTTAGGGGCCCTATCACCAGATTAAGTACTTGGCTCAACAGTGGTTTTTCCATGATGCTCACTAAAGTGTTTAAGTCAGGTTCTTGTTCACATAATTTAAGCAGTATCTCCCCCCTTAAACAATGTTTTTTTTTTTTTTGGACCATTAGACCAATCACAACTTTTCTGAGTTAGTTCTTCTAAGTTAACCAGTTAAGTAACTAAGCACACATCCTTAACAGAAAACAATGAAATGCAATGTGATTTTAAAAACATATATTACTACTTTTTAAAGTCATAAGCAAAATGAGTTTTAAAATTTTGAGCAGAATTTCTGGATGCTAGAGCTAAAAGTAGATTATTACAGTTTCTACCATCCAGCTACACATCCGTAGTGAAACTATCGATACCACTAGCTGTTTCTGGATTGTCCGGAAACCTCAGGTTTCACTAGAAAGAATGACCGTTCGATTTTGTCAATCTTACACTCTGACAGAGGGGAGCAAGAAAGCTTCAAGAGAGAGGCAATAAGAATGATGAAGTAGATTATTCCAGAACAGACCGAACATAATTGCAGTTGACGGGAAGAGACGTAAGGGCCCCTGCTATCGGTTGATACGATCACCTTGGTCGTTAAGTAAGGCAGCAGCCACTAGCAGCTCCTGGGCGCCTCTACGCGCCAAGCACCGTGCCGTGAGCACTTCCGTCAGGCAGGGTTTGGGTTGTAAACCACAGAAAGCATTTTCTGGTTCAGATGAGCAGAGAATACCATTCTGGGGAAGAAAATACGGTGGTGTACAGTGTAGTTGAGAAGGCTGGTGAATTTCAAACCAACACTGGCAGGGGAAGAGGGGGCCTAGGGAGCTGAGGCCACAGGCAAGGACATGTCACAGAGGGGGTCTGGTTAGGACAAGTGGGCATCTCAACAACTGCGTCTGCCTTCCCTGGGGTCTGCAGCTTCTTACTGGTCCACCTGGATCAAGGGGTCATGTCTTAGCTACTACAGAGAGGAAACATCTTCTAACAGCTCGTAATGGGAAATTGCACCATACTAGAAAGAAAGTGTGTGTTCAGGTCCTGGGTAACCCAAAACAAAAGAAAGAAAAAAAGAAGAGAGAGAAAGAGACAGAGACAGAGAGGAAGCAGGGAAGGAAAGGAAGAAGGAAGGAAGGAAGGAAGGGAGGAAACAAATATACATTTAAATTAAAGTCCCCTGCAGCCTACCCCTTGGGGTACCCAACAGCCTCATAACCCTTGTTCTCACATTAAAGAAAAAAAACTTCTCCACTAACAGTAGCAGCTCCGCCATCCCTACACAACTGAGAATGGTCTGCAATGCCCTGCTCACAGCCCCGGCCACGGCAGGCTGTCCTCCTCCACATCCTCCACCACCACCCGTGAGTACCACCACAGAGGGACAGTCCTGGCTCGTGCACACAGTGCACGGCCACCATGTGCCCAACTCAACTGTTTCCTCCTCGGCTGTTGGCAAAGGTCATGATTTCACAGATGTAGACTGAGAGAAGAAAGGATGACGTATCTACTTGGAATTTGGGCGAGTGTTCATTTGTGCCTTCAAGACCCTTTGGCGGGGTAGGGAGCAGTGTGTGTGTGTGTGTGTGTGTGTGTGTGTGTGTGTGTGTGTGTGTACGCACGTGTGCGGGTACATTTTAGTCAGCCCACCAAGCCATTGAGTAGAACTGATCCCAGGTGTTTGAGCTAACACACTGGATTCAGAGTGCCCAGCACGTAAACCCGTATCAAAATTATTTTGTGACCGATCCAAGGCTTAAGGTTTTAATTGGACTCCCGGCTCAGGGAAGACTGGGGTATGAGTCCGTTTATAGGTATGGAATCCATGCATAGAACTAGCAGCTTCTTCAAAGATATCCCCTCAGACAAGAAAGTTATCTTCAAGCAGCAGAAAATCAGCCTCATCAAACGTGGGGAGGGAGGAGGGCAGCTTTTCCTGGGGTTCAATAGGAGAATTACGGGAGGTTGGATGTTCTTACGCTCCAAATCTTCCCACCGATCCCCTTCCCAAGTCTTGAGGGCCCCCTATTTTCTTAACAATAACCTAGCTGTACAGAAGACATTTGGTGATGCTGTGAATTCCACAAACATCGCTTTGGCAACCCACAGGATCGAAATGTGCTTTTGGCTCTCAGCTGCAATAGATAAGAGATTACTTAACAGCCACCACTGAAAGGCTTGGGCTTCTGCGTTTTGAGCCAAAATTTTAGAGATCTGAGGATATCACTCTATGTCTTTACATTATCACCTGTAGTCCATAAATTCTTCACGCTCTTGTAAATACAAGATATGACATGTTTGTTCAATAATTGTTAAAAAAACCTTTTTCTTCTGGCCCGTTTCTGTGCTGTCAGCTTTAAGCTTCTCAGCCTGTTTTCCTCCCTCACGGCTAGCTGACGTGATTTCATTGCTTAGACTGAGGCTGCAGGTCCTTCTAACCTCTGATGAAAGAAATCTCAAGCAAGAAAGAAAAGAATAAATGTTCACTTTTTTACTTCAGCTGTAGAACATCAGGTACAGGTTTGCGTAATGATGTTGTACATGCAGATACGGTGTCTTAACAAAGGGGCCTTTGAAACACTGAACTGTGCGGGTCGCAGCTGCCTGGGTAAGTCACTTTTCACCCTGAAAGCAGCTGCGGTTGTCTTTGTTATTTTAATTATTTGCTGCCTTAATATAATATATACAGTGGTTGTCCTCACTTTCTCCAAGGCTACAATACTTGCAAAGGTTCTTTGGTAAGTCAGAAGACGCTATGGGCACTCCCCTCTGCAGCCTGCACCCATGGACGTTAAACCAAACAAACCAACAAAACTTCTGACTGATGCTCTGATTTAGACAAAGCGTCTCAGACTACTCCAGCAACGGCATGCCTTTGACGGGCACGGCATTTGAGGTGACCCAGTACATGGCTGTAATTAGCTGTATGACTATCTGTGATACTGTGATTTACACAACAGTAACCAACACGAGGGCTGCCCAGAAAGTATCCAGTCGTGTAACCATTCTCCTTTGGTTGACAATGGCTGGATTCCCCGCCCCCCGCCCCCCAGCCCTGTATCTATTTGGTCTTTGTCCTTGCTTCTGGCCCAGAGATCCATAAACCCTTGGAGTTTCCTAAGTGATGACAGTGATGAAGGGGTCTTTGGTTATGTTAGTGAGGTGACTTGCTGGGCCTCACCTCTAAGGATAGGGGCTGGTTGCCAGGAGAACCAGCCACTGTGATTCAGATCTGGAACTTTCTGTTCCACCTTGATCTCCAGGGAGGAGAGAGGAGCAGGAGGGTGACTCAGTCTCTGATGGCCAATGACTTCATCAACTGTGCCTATGTAATACAGCCTCCGCAAACCCCAGAAGGATGGGGCTCGGAGGGCTTCCGGGTTGGTGGGCACGTGGAGTGCTGGGATAGCGGTGCCCCGGAGAGGGCGTGGGAGCTCGGCGCCCTGTCCCTGTGCCTGGCCCTGTGCGTCTCTCCCATCTGACTGTTCCTAAGTCATAACCTTTTCGAGTAAATAATCTAGTACGTAACATGTGTCCTGAGTACTGTGAGCCCTCTAGCAAATTAAACCCAAGGAAGGGGGGTGTCATGGGAGTTACAGCCAGTTGGTCAGCAGTACAGGCAACGATCTGGGCTTTCAATCAGCATCTGAAGGGAGAGGGGAGGAGGGGTTAGCTGTCTTGTGGGACAGAACCTGCAGCCTGTGCAATCTCTGGGTCTAGAGTGTCAGAACTGAGTTGAGCTGATGTCAAAGACTTGCTTGGTGGTGTGGAGGAAAGGCCCCCCAAACACCCCTCCACATTGGAATTGGGTCCAGGAACCTAAAAGACTACCATATACCTTAATCTGCCTAATTCTCATGGCCCCAGTTAGTCCAGAAACAGTTATAGATAACTCCCTTCTCCTTAGCGGTAGACTACTGCCAGCCACCTACTTCCTGGCACCCATTTGTTGCCCATCAGTTGAGTGTAGCAAACATTAGACAGAAAATTATGTTACTGGAAGGTACTGCCTCGCTCGCAGAGTTAATGGAGGGAAGGAAAAGCAGGTTCAGAAAGGAAGCTAAGGAAGCAAAACCGTAGTTAAGGCCAAGCCTCAGGAAAAGTCCCGTTAGGATGCCACTGTGGGCACTGCTGTCATCCCTGGAAAGCCACTGCTGCTGCCCTAGATTTTCCACGTCACCAGGAAAACCAGGAGCAACCTCCAGCCGAGCGAGGCATCTGCTTTGTTCTCTCAGAGGGTGAAGTCCTTGACGGGGACATTTGCTTGGTTCAGCCTAGGTCACGTGCTCATGCCTTAGCTGCCAGAGAGAGCAGAGTGTCTGCCCTGTGACAGATATTTGGATGCTTGTCATGTTTCCTGGCTGCCCAGTACCTTTTCGTCACCTTGTAATATTCCCGAGATGGAATTCTGAAAAATCATTTCTCCAGGTTCCTCTGCAGCCTTGGCCCAGACACATGGCCTCTGCTCCACTGATGACCAGGGGACAACACGAGGAGAGGGTGTCTACATGGAGCATCTGTTTTGCGGGGTCACTGGGTGCAAGGTCACGTTTTCCATGCCAAAGTGGCATTAGAGCTGTGGGGATCGTTCCAGTTCCTAAAAGGTGTGCAAGCTCTCGTACCCAGGGCTCAGTGGCAGCACGGCAGGCCCCCGTCAGGCCAGCTCCCCAGCATGGCTCTGGGCACTGGCCCTCATCTCTGCAGCCCTGTCAGTGATCTGTAAGGCATCGCCTCCTGCTAAGTCACCCAGAATCCCTTTGTCCTCGCCACAGTCAGGATCCCTGACTGATAACGTATGCTGTCTTCAATTCCTACCAACACCAACACAACGGAGATTCCCCCCAGCCCCTGCCGAAAGGAGTGACACTCTAACATTGGGAAGCACAAAAAGAAAAAGAGAGACACATTAATAGTACAATGGTACTTTCATATACATTATCTCCTACACCCACAATCAGCCCTGCCTTGGCTATTACATATCCCCATTTTAGAAATGAGATGAGTGAAGGTTCAAAGAGATAATGGGACGGGTGGGAAGTCACCGAAGCAGGTCCACGGCAGAGCGGCACCCAACCCCAGTGAGTCCCGACGCTGAGCCCGCACTCTTGGGCAGGTCTAATTCCTAACTCCCGGCCCCTTCCCACCGGGACACAGCTTTCCCTGCACTCCCCAGAGCACCACAGCCGGCATCAGCAGTAACGCTCCGCTCTAGGGCAGGCCCACTATTCCCAGCAGTGTGTTTTGAGGAACGTTTTTGAAAGGGGACCCTCCATAGGAGGACTCTGTACGCAGGGTGACAATGGCCTTGCCCAGAATTCGCAGGAAACACAGAGGCGGGACTCGCTCGCTTGTGGGGGTGGTATGCCATCACATCCAGGGGCACAGGGTCAAAGCCATACACACCTGACTTTGAACTGTGCCTCAGCCGGTTGAACTGTGACATGGTGGCCATGTCCCTTAACCTCTCGGAGCTTCCTCACAGTCATCTAAGTAATGGGGCTAAAAATAGAGCCATTCCCTCTGTCCTGAGGGTTGTAAGATAAAATGCAGCTGAGGCACTTGGGACCACAGGTTCTGACATGCATTAAATGCTCGACAAAGGTTGGCTACTCTTATCCTTGGGTGACCTTTGATAAAAGGCACAGGTGTTCCCCAGAGGAGCACAGTGGCAGCGAGGAACTCGGAGGGAGATGGTGGTGAGGTGGCCGGAGCCGCCTGTGGGTTTAACTTGCTCCTGAACTTCTACCGGAGTGAATCAAGGCTAAGTTTTGTTTTATTTTTTCCCTCAGGGAGATAATAACATGCTCTCTCCCTAATTCACAGAGTCATTAAGCAGTCAAAATAGGATGATGTATGTGCAAAAAAAAATAAATAAGTAAACAAAAGCACTGGGGAGAAAAGTTAAGTGCTATAAAGTTGCAAGGTATTGTTGTCTCTGTGCTTGTTATCGTTTGGGAAAGCCTTTACCCTGATAAATAATAAGACTTGCCTTGGAAAGGCCTTGAAGTAAGTAAGGTCTAAATATGTGAATGCCTCCACCAAAAAAAAAAAAAAAAAAAAAAATTAATGGGTTTAAATTAGTCTGCAAAAGGCTGAACAGAATGATTTCATTATTTTTTTGGAACTTGAATATTGCCTCCACAGGGACAGTTGTGACCAAATCGTCTGGTCTCTACCAAGGTCTAAACAATAGAAAATTAGTTTCAAGTGCAACTAAAAGAGATTAGGTTAAGTCTAAGAAACACCTCCAGAGATTTTATTGGAAGGGTTGAAGGTGTCAGATGGAATGCTATTTGCGTGACAGCTGGGGCTTTACAGCGTGAGGAGCCCAGGAGGGTGCTTTGGAGACCGAAGGGGCCTGCGGTTCATGAAATAAGATCATGGCTTTTATTCTAAAGGTAAGCAGGGATGGGGCATGAGCTCCTAAAAATGGAAGCTCGGAGCCAAACAACTTATTGGAGGTGGTCCCACAAAGCCGCGGTCACTGAAAGTCCATCCCATTCCCATCGGGAGACAGATGGGAGGGGTGGGATGAGAGAGAATTGAGAGGCTTCCGTCACCTCCCTCCTTAGAAGAGGGTGCCCAGAATACAGCGTAAGAATGGGCTGTGTAGAAAGGGGTGATGTAGGTCTTCAGCACGGATCAGAGACACGCAGACGTAAGAGGACCAGGCAGACCATCACGAAGGGGAAATCTGTCTTTCCCAGAATCTCCTTAACAGTCGCGAAACTCCAGGAGAGAATGGTGGAATTGAGCTGAAGAGAGTCCCAGAAGTGTGCTGACTTGGATCAGCGTTAGCTCACGCTAAGTTCCAGGGCCGCACTGCTTGGCAATCCTGTATTCATCTCTTGCTGATAGCGCGAACTGCCCTCAGCAGCTGTTCGCATCCTAGTCTTCTCCAGAGCCAATGGCCTTCCTCAGCCCCTCACATGCTACGCCCTCGTACCGCCCTCCCGCCTTCTCAATGACTCTGACTTCAGACCTCAGCCTAAGCGTCCACCCCGCGGCAAGGCCATCCTGAACTCTAACTCGGGCCCTTTTCCCATTGGGCTTCCTTCTTCCCTTTGCACCATTTCTCTAATTAACAACTACGTATGGATTTGTGTGTGTCTGCTTCATGTTGACATTCCAACGATATCGTGCCCTCCATGAGAGAAGGGACATGTCTGTTCTAGTCACTCCTGGCACCAGACTAGAAGGGGAGGCCCTCAAAAAATCCTGGTTGAACACGTGATGGTCAAAATAAACTCTAATGTCTCCACTGAAGACATTTCCCACTGGTTTTCAGCACGTACTTTATCTCTGCTGAGCAGGAACTCAATACCACGTTAGCCTCGATGGGAGGGTAAATTCAAAGCAACAATTTGGTTAGGCTAATCAGCCTGACTTTGGTTTGGCCAACCTGACCCCTAACTATGTCTCCTTATGCTGGGTTGAAGTGGACCCCCAAGAGAAGCAGCAGCACCTGAATTCCTCACTCTCATTCAACCACAGCCCGTTTCCATTGGGAAGTTGGACATTTCCACTCAAATGAGGCCATCGAGCAAACCCTTCAGATGGTGCCGCTCATAAACAAAGGTCCCATCATGAGCCAGACACAAAAAAGGTGTAAGCTGTGAGCCTCTCTCTCACAAGCACGAACCAGCTGGCCTGTCACACATTGCCTTTCACAATTTCTTACATCACGGTGACATGGCCAAGTGCGCCTGCCGACTGAGGAGTTATTTCTCCCAACTACATGGCTGCTGATGGGGATGGAGAAGCTCACATCCTTTATTGGGCCATAGAGGCAGCAAAAGCTTGATGTTTTTAGATAGTCCCTTCAATGTAACTTGAGGTTTCCACCAACTAGAGTGTGAAAGGTGTAGTGCTCACAGGTAAAGCAGCACCACAAGACCAGGGAGAGGAAGAACGTGGACTTGCAGTTTTCCATACGCCCCTTGTTCAGAGTATCAGAGTCAAGTGGCAGGTAAAGAGAAGATTCCTTCTCAACCCAGCGCGCCACACTTGACACAAGTCGGCCCAAGAGGGGACCTTGGGCATCAATCTCTGCCCAGCTATATATCTGGACAATGGCTCAAAATGACCACTCTGAGAGCAGAGCTGGGGGAAATTCATCAGCAGTGTATCGGTAACACACGGGGTATAGATGCATTTGTCCTTATTGGAGGATGAACGAGCAGGAAACCATCAGCATAGGAAGCTCACAAAAACACGGCAGAACCAGGGCGAGGAGAGAACATCCTAGAGACATGAGAAAAGAGGAATTCTCTCAAAACAATTTGCTATGGGACATACAGTAATACTTTAGAATCTGCTTGACATCAATAAAACTGGGGCTGAAAGGCCAAGACGTCAAGACAAAGAAAATGAAATTAAAAGGGAGACAGGCGACATCAATAAGAATTGTAAGGAAGACAAAAAAATTGAAATCTAAATAGAAAAATTGAAATCTGTAGAGCAGTAGTAAGGAGCAGAATTAACCATGTGGCAATGAGGCGGATCAGTGCTAGGTCATCACTAAGTAGCCCCCTCGGTAGGTATATATAAACGATCAGGGGTTAAGACAATGCGATGGGGAGTGACAACTCTATTAGAAGACACATACAAAGGGGACATAACCAGTCCCTCCCTGGCTGTTTGTCAAGGTTGTGAATGGCCTTTGAAAAGCCCCTGCAGCTCCGTCGTAGCATCTCAGAGAGGTACCTCCAAGGTCATCTCTAGGTCTTTGCTGTGATCTCCTTAATTTGTTCTAGTGCTCACCCTTTACAGAGGCAGTATGGCACGGTGGTTAAGAGCACAGACCCTAGAAATAAAGGTTGTGTTTGGGGTCCAGTCCCCCCACTACTGACTGTGTGACCTGCGGTAAGTTATCTGACTGTATAAAAATTATCATTGAGAGGTACTTGATACATAACAACATACCAGCTTCAGGTGTACACGTAGTGATTCGAGCTTTGTGTCGATTATGAAATGACCACCACCACAAGTCCGGTTAACACCCATCACCTCACATTGTTACAGGAGCTGACTTCTTTGTGGCCTAGCTTCCTTCTCTGTAAACTGGCCATGACAATAATAGTAACTACCTCACAGGGCTTCATAATGACTAAGTGAGCTAATGCATTGCAAAACCATGGAAAAGCATTATTCAAAGACAAATTGTTTTTTGTATTGTTGCAAAAAGTGAGTGAGTGAGAAGGGCGCTCAGCTTTCCTTTGTGGGGGAATTGGTTAGCGGGGAAGGGGTTGAAGACAGCGGGGCCTTCTGGCTAGATTCCCGGAGAAGGCTCCGGCGGTCTGAGCTAAGGCAGTCCGGGTTTGGGTGAAGCAGGGATGCTTACAGGGCAGGATGAACAGAGGCTGGAGACTGAGGAAAACCAGTGGATGACGTCACGGAAAAGTTAAGAACTGAACCCATCACCTTTCCATGTGTTGTTGTTTGTTATTTTTTTCTCACTCGGCTGTCAGTTGCTGAAATAATAACTCTATTTTTATTAAAATCCTCAGTGGTCAGCATAGTAACTGACACACGAATGGGGATTCCGATACTATTTGTTAAATACATCTAGACCCAGATTAGCTTTGATCCCTTAAATAAACATGTCACCTCAACCGATCACACCTTCTGTTTAACAAGTCCTTGTTCCTCGGCACTTGAATCTCTTCCCATTCACACACGGCCAGCTCGGCAAAGTCCACTGAGAACCTCCTGCCTTGAGAAGGCTTCCAAAGACGAGGTGGACCATGGGGGTCCGTCTGTCAGATCCACAGCACCGCCAATCCTTACTGCACCTTTCAAGAACACTCAGGGTCACTCTCTGTATTTATCTAATTTCTGCAGTCATTTAACTCTTCAGAGTAAATGCTTTGTCTCCTGAACTGGATTTGGAGATGCTCAGGTTTAGGAAACCACACCCACATTTCATTCACCCCACTCTCCCCAATACTCCCACCCCATAGAATGCATAGCTGGGGAGGGAGTTCGGTGTCAATAGCAGCTGGCTACCCAATAAACCATGGATCGTGTGATTGGAAACACTCAGGGTGCGCTAAACTCATTTCAAGTACACCAGGGTCACTCGTGGCCAGTGGCTGCCATATTGGACCATGCAAATATCAATAACATTTCCATCATGGAGCGGCTGTTTCTGGACAATGCCATTCTACACCGTCTTTCAGGGGGTCCTTATCAGAACTGAGTACCCGCTGACCATTTGTGACCTCACCCCTACTGGCCTTCCTCCCTTTCCTGTTTCATTTCCTCGCACACACACTGTGCTTCCTGGAATCGCTTCCCCAATAAACTTCTTGTCCCCCAAATCCTTGCCTCAGGGTTTACTTTTGGGGGAACCCTCCAAACAGCATACTTTTAGGAATAGGATGTTGTTGATCACCAATAAATGTCCTCCACATCCTTCTGTTCAGAGTGTGCTCCAAGACAGGAACTTGTTAGACAAGCAGGATCTCGGGCCCCGCTGCAGGTCCCTCGAGTCAGTATCTGCACTTTAACAAGATTCCCAGGTGACCTGGACGCACATTAAGGTTTAAGATGTCCTGAGCTATGGGTCCCTTCAATAAGGGGGAGTGGGAACTGATAAAACATACCCACATAACCATGACTGCCATTGAAACAGGGTTTCTTGTTAAAGTGCTCCATAAGGTTTGTGCCTTCATCTTTTATTTCAGGACTTTGATGCCTTTATCAATGTTTGAATCTTTTTCTCTCTCATTTTTGTCCTGAGGTGCTTGTGGCACACTCAGGTTGCGTTCCCCTTTTCTGCATGGGCCCCAGGACCTCAGGAGAAAAGCTTGCTTTGTCCTTTAAATTGACCTCTTCGGCACTGATTTTTCCTTCCTGTCGCCAGAGGGCCTTTGGGTCCCCAGTGGAGCATTTTATTACAAGGTGATCAAGGAGCTACAGGAGAATACCTGACAGGGCTTTGTTCGGACCAAGTCAGTGAGTGAATGAACGCTCTCTCATGAAGACCATGGAATTCTCCACCCAGAGCCAAGCTGGTCCTAATTAGCTGGCACTGAGGTTTGCAAGGGGCAGTTCTTCCGAAAGCTGTCTTGAGAACAACTGTATCTTGCCTGCTTAATGAACATGATGATGGGATATACGCTGTTTTCCATCCCACTAAGACTTCGTCCCTGTTCCTTGGCTTGTGTTTCCATTGACGACTCACTTTGTTTTTAGTTAAATTATGTTCCAATCTATTAGGGTTAATTTCACAACTTCTCCAATTAGCAAGAGGCTTCCTCCCCTCCTTAGCTGGGATGAAGGCATTTTGTCTTGCTCAGGAATGTCTTTTGATTACTGGCCTCTATGGCAGAGGAATGCTTCATGCCTGGTGCTTGAATTTTCACTCGAAATGTGTCTGGAGAGGACTTCGTTTGGAGACAGTTCTTTGGCACTGGCTGAAGGACCATTAGGCTTCTCTGTGTCCGGGTCACCTGAGAGCTGTTGCACTCTTGACCCTCATAAAGGACATCTTAACTTTATTTACTGATGGGATGTAGGAAAGAGGTGTGACTGCTAAGGATCTGCAAGCCCTGAAAATGTGATTGCTAGATAGTAACGTCTACAAAACATGCTGGGTGGCCTTCTGTGTGCTCAGGCCTGATGTCACTCAGGTGTTCTGACCAATATAACATTACCTGTTATGATACTGACGTCTCTCACACAGGCTGGTTAAGTGTCCCCTGAAGTAAGTTCCCCTTCCTTCACCCCCACTCTAGCTGCCCCTGCCACCTCCCACAGGAACCACTCTGTCCTCAAACCACCATTTCAGCAGCACTGAAAAGCTGATACCTGGCCTGGCAGGTGTGCTGGGGCCCTGACAGCTGACCCGAATTCCCGCAAGGTGGCTTCTGGGTAAGTAGTTTTCATGTTACCCCCGTGAGGATTCATCTTGCTACTTAGCTCTTGAAGAATGTCCAGTTCTGAACATTTCAGGGAACAGCCCTAAAATCCTAGCAAGAGGTTCTCTCTGTAACAGTAAAGATTTGGGATAATTTTAAGATGGTACGAGTATCAGGCCACTTTCACTTCTAAGAGTACAGCATTCCTTCTCCGTTGGATTTTTTTTTGGAGGAGGGAAAAGAATGGGGAAACGAAGTTCTTGAACTCATGAGTTAAAATGGGACTGTGGTCATTTTTAAAGTGTAAAATCCGGCTTCCTCCAGACTTTGCACCATGCTCTCAACTCCAGATTCCAGGCCGTTAGGGACGGAGCGTGGGGGAAGCCTGGGGAGACAGGGTGTCCCGCTCCCTCTTTGAGATGCCTTTAGGGCCCCCTAGTGGCTATTTTCAGGCAGGTTTCTTAGCATCAGGTCTCCTTGACCCTGATTAAAGAGACCTTTCTGAATCTCCTGTGACAGATACAACAACCCTGTGGCAATAGATAGGTAACAGTTGGTTTAGAGGGCTCAATATTTTCTCACTTCTCAGTTCTTAGCAGAGGCAGTTGAGATGCTTTAGAAGTAACCAATCTATCTCATGTTTTATTCTGCCTTCCTCATACTATATGATGTCATAACTGAAATCTTTTAAGAGACATTTATGTATATATCCTGGTTTGTGTCAAAGGGCTCTAATTCATAGGCAAATAAATACAGCTTACCTTAGGTTTTCCAAATATATGGGCTGTCTGGAAAGTATCCAGCCATGTAACATGAAAACCAGAGGCATTGATGGCTGGATTTTTTTTTCCGGACAGCCCTTGTATATATCCCATTGGAGGGACAAAGGAATTATTTAAATGTGGAACTTGACATATTAATTAACAAAAGGATGCAGTTTGTATAATATTTCAGTCTGACAACATTCCCATCATTTAGAACATGAGATATGCCACTGATTTTATAACACTGAATTGACAGACCAAAGCTTTTACACATTTAAAGTACTTATGAACTGATGCAAGTCATTTTTGTGAAATCCCCTAATAATGAAAAAAATATGTCTTCAGTGTACCTTACTGATCAGAATGAATATTGCTCCTCCCTTCACGATGGTCATAGTTTTCTAAAATCCAATCTAGAGAATGCACTACACCTTGGTAATTATAATGGAGATATTCCTTTGCCACTTGCTTATCTTTCAGTTTCTGATGTTATTCCATTATTTCTCTTCGCTTGTAAATTTCAGGTCTCCCTTCCCTTCCTCAGTCACATCACCCTTATTAATATGCTAAAGAACTGTAATAATGCATTTTACACCACTAATGAAGTGAAGCAAAGGAGTGAGTAAGAAGAAAGCCCAAATTCTTGCTTTAACTTTGCCCGGTTCTGGGCGGTGGTTGGAGTAGGGGAGGAGGAAGAGAGTAGGAAGGACAGTCTGCCCGCAAAAAAGGAAAATGATTCCCTTGTTTTCAGCGCGTTCTAGAACAGCGCTGAACGTCAGCGGAAGAGCAGAGCATCATTCCAGCTAAAAGGCTTGGCATTAAACTTTGACACTCTAATGGTCTCTAGGATATTAGATCATATTTTATCATATAATGTTCTTTTCGGACACCGTAATGGCATCCGAACCAGATACGATCTCCCAGCGCTGCAAACGCGCAGAGTGAAACTCATTCCCGCCGAGATAAGACAGCAGGACCCCAGCTTCGCAATTAACTTATCCCAAAGCGTCAAAGGAAACGTGGTTTTTTGTTGTTTGTTTTTTTTTTTTTTTTACTTCTTCGCTGGGGACGCTGCTGTGCAAAACCGCTACCTTCTCTTCGCATTCTCCTCGACTGGTCTGCCACTGAGACTAGGTAAACAGCGCTCCAGAGCTGGGGAGCCGCGGGTGGAGGTGGCGCTGGTGGTGGAGGCGGGTGGGGGACGTTGCTGACAGAGCTGGAGGGAAGGGAGCGGGTGGGGGAAGGGTCCCGGCTGAGTCTAGCCGAAGGCCAAGAGTCAGGCTACTGAGGTAGGAGCCAGGTCCGGAGCGGAGCAAGGGGCCGAGCCCCCGAAGCCACTGGGCTCGCCACCTGAGCTCTGGGGAGTGGGGGTCGGCGCCGCAGCCCGAGCGCGGCGTCCTTTATCTTACGCCTCCTCTCCACCCCACCATTGCACTCGGGTTCTGCCTCTGCACCCTTCCTCCGCACCTTCCAAGAACTAGCGGGGGGCTCATCTGAGTCCAAGGGCTAAGAGAGGCGCGCGAGGGCGAAGCACAGACCCGGCTGCCCGCCTGGCTCGGGAGAGGTGGGGAACCAGGGGGAAGGGGACCCCAGAAGCCCTGGGACCGAGCAGAGGAAAAACCCGGGAGCTGGATCGCGCGCTGGAGCGCCGGTCTCAGTCTGGAGTTGAACCTCCGTCTGCGTTCTTCTTCTCTCCCTGCCTCTGCTTTGCCCTCTGGGTTTTCTTTCCAGGCTTCCTCCTTCCAGGCCTCCACCTCTCTCATACGCCCTCCCGCTTTGCCCAGCCAAGTGCACCCACTCCTTCCGCAGCCTGAGAGGACTCTCGGCACCCCACTATCGTCTTTAGGACGGGGAGGCTGGAAGTCCCTTCAGCGGGATGTTACACACGGGGTTCCTGTGCCCGGAGGGGAAGAGCAGGAATGAATCTGAACGGGACGGGGGCGTGCTGAGCGTGCACGGGGCTATGTGTATGGGGGTGCAAAGAAGTGCCGTTTCCCCGAAAGAAGAGGGAGCCTGGGACCGGAATCTTGGATACAGAGCCCTAACTGGTGTTGTCAAAGCTCTTAAACGTGGCCTCTCGCAGCCTCGGGGTGCCCACACTCTGCTCACGCTCCGGAGAAGCGGCGACCCGAGTAGAAGGGTGGAAGCGGTAGAAACTTCCCACTTCCTACGACGGCTCTGTACTAGGGGGACTGGACTGGTAGCAGGGCCCTGCGAGCCTGCAAGCGTCTCCACGGCGGCAGCTGCGGAGCCGCCCCGCTTCCCTTCCCCCTCTTTCCGCGATGCTCGCCAACCCCGAAGCGGCCGGGAGAGGCCGGACTGGGGGAAGAAGGGCGGGGAGCTCCCAGCTTGCACCCTTTCATCCTGACCCGGCCCGGGATCCCGGATCCGGGTGTTGCTTCCGCCTGCGTGCGAGCAGCCGAAGAAGCAGAGGGAGGAGCCTAGTTGATGGGCGGAGCCTAGGTGGGGGCGGCCTCTCGGTTCTCGCGGCTGCGGCGTCTGCCATTGGCCGGTCGCG
>PVJL010002201.1:114761-210699 GCA_004026885.1 Lyroderma lyra | reverse complement strand
ATTCAGGAGCTGTAAATGTTTATATAATAGGTACTTAGATTTTCCTATACTATGTGTCCTACTCCATGCCTAGTGACCCGCAGAAACAGAATTAGGGAAGCAACTACAAGCAAGATTTGGGATAGATTTTTAAAGGAAGAGAAGACCTAAATATATTTAGGTGTGACAAGTTAAAGGGCTAGAAGGAAGAGGGAAAAGCATGACAAACACACCAGAATTAATAGAAAGATAAAGTCCTTTAGTTGGATTCTGGTTGCTGTGGAGTGATATATGATTTGAGGTAGTAAGGAAGTATTTCGAATAAAAGTTGAACAATATTAAGAATTTTTGAAGAATAAAATGGCTCTTGGCAAAATAAGTAGGCAGGTTTCTCTGGGAATGCAGGATGGCACAGGAAAATGAAGGGGAGGAAAGAGTGAGATCTCTGGTACTAGCTGGGGAGTGCTTAGAAATTTATGGCTATAATAACTTTCATCTGAGAAGGATGAGGACAGTCAACACAAAACTTGAAAAGGTGGATTTCAGTGACTCTATTTAGGATGAATTATGTAGGAGAAGAAAGAATCAGAGTGGCTAATTTGCTTTAACTTTATGATGTAGAAGGGAGTCTGTCTATGCCCTTCCTTCTCAAATCTCTATTTTTTTTTTTTTAGATTTAATTGAAACAACCATTTTATTTTATTTTTTTTTCATTTGTTGTTCTCTTTTTTTTTAATTCATTTTTATTGTTAGACTTATTGGGGTGACATCTGTTAGCAAGGATTACATAGGTTTCAGGCTTACAGTTCTACAGTGCATTGTCAACTTGATGTATAATAAGTTCACCACCTAATGTGACTTCTCTTTCCATCACCTTATATTTAGCTTCCCCCCTCCTTTCCCACCCCCTCCCCTTTCTCCCCTCCCAAATCCCTATTTTACTCTAAATCGTCTGCCTGCTTTGACAAAGCCCTAGGACACAAAAGGGTTGCTATCAATCAACAGGAAAAAATAACTAAAAAGTCTAAATAAGAGATAAGAAGTAAACTAAAGATTCAAGTATTCATGAATCAGAGAAATACATGAAATCTGTACAGAGAAACAGTGAAATCAAACTCCCCTCTCATTTTATAAGGAATTATTTGAATAAAAATGCCAACTTTATGGAATGAAAGTAACCAGTAATCTATAGTTTCAATGTCACCTGTACCCATGCAAAACCAGTAACAACCAATACTTCACTCTCGCCAGTTAAAATATTTTTATCAACGCTTTAGTTTCTGTTTTATATTATTCCCATACAACAACCTCACCAATTTAATACTGCCTTTATGTCCCTCTACCATTTGACAGGTAGCTAAACAATCTACTCAGATCTCAGCCTGCGCCTGCCTCTCCCTCTCTCTCCCTCTCTCCCTCCTTCCCTCCTGTCTCCCTCCCCCGCTCCATATTTGAAATTTCAACATCTTTGAGTTTCCTTCTGGATCTTATGGTATTGTGGGTGTGTGTGTGCACGTGCATGCACGCTTTGTTTTCAAAATAAATCACTGTTTCAATTTTGTGAAAATGCTTTCTAATGAAATTACCTTGGTCTTGACCTATTCCATATGTGGTTTCTTTGTAACTCAAGGTAAATGAAGCAAGAACATTATTTCCTTAAATCCTTAATTATTGTAGGGCAAAAGTAGCCAATGACTTGGAACATTTTTTAAAAAAAGGTTCTTTCTCAAAATGATATACATTAACAACTGCGTAAACATGAAAATCACTACAGAGATGCTAATTTAGCAGGGTTAAGGCAAGAGGCAGAGGGAGATCTAATACAGAGAGAAATGAATTCTGTGTAGTGTCATGAAAAAGCTTGGATCTGCAACACATGCTCAATGTGCATTCCTTCAGAGGAATAAACAATTTCTTTTAAAAATCTTCTATTATTTTGTAACTTATTTTGTAATAGAAACATGCTCTTATAGAATTATGTATGATAAAAAGTTTAAGTGTTTTCTTCTCTTTCACTACCACTTCATTTTCCTATTCATCAGATGCAGATATTTTGAACAGTTTGTGATAAAAGCACTTTCCACACATTTTCTTTCTAGGTGCACATACACACAACTTTAAAGAACATTAATTGAATTATACTATATATGAGGGCTGTTCACAAAAACCCCAGCCATAAATGCCTTTATTTTTCATATTACATGGCTGGATACTTTCCAGACAGCCTTTGTACATTATTCCAATTTTTTTTTTCTTTTAAGCATAACTGTGTTTTCTAGCCATCCTTCCATGTCAGTATACAAAGGGCTATTTCGGTCTTTTTAATAATTGTATACTATTCTATACAATTGACAGAATATTGTCTATTCAATCAGTCCCCTGTTGATGCACATTGTGTTTCAGTTTATCACTATGTTAACAAATGCTGTACTGACTATCCCTATATACACCTTTGGGCATACACATGCTAGAATGTTGGTAGGATAAATTCCTCGAAGTAGAACTTCTGGGTCAGAGGATATTTGCATTAATATTAGTAAAATCCCCAAATTGTCACCCCTAAGATTGTACCATTTATGCTCTTACCAAAAAAAAAAAAAAAAGAGAGAGAGAGAGAGAGAGAGAGACTATTAAGGCCATCTATTATTACCTCTCTGCGCTTAGCTTCATTCTTCCTGTATTTGTTGAAGCAGTGGCACAGGATGTTCCCACAGCAGCAAGCCACGTGCACTAGGGGGCCCTCTTTGCCCAGGCTCAAGCCAGATGACACTGCCAGTACCAATGTGATGGTTTTGATAATCAGAGTCCACTTACCCAAATAGCCCCTAATAATAAAACCACTCAAGATAGTTTTTATCTGTAGGTCAAACACAGAGAGATTGAATATAGACTAAGCAAGTAAATCAGGCTAAGAAGCAATAATATGGACCTCATTATAGAAACTGTAACTTTTAAACAAGTGATATACAAATGCTTGACCTACAGTGATTCCAGTTTGGGAGAGAGCCAAGGAGCCCAAGAACTTATTCTTTAAGTTTTCATGTTTCTCTTTTCTTTCTTTTCTTTTTTTGGCCATGTGATAACTGGTCAAGGGAGTATTTTAAGTATGAGAGTGTGTACATATGGAGAAGGAAAGGTGGAAAGAGAAGGTATTTTCCTTACAAAGTAATACAGCTTGATTCTCCACCAGAAAAATTTATAACTATGACTTGGTCAGGAAACAGAGAGGGGCAAAGTCATCTGGTTAAACTTAAATCTCAGTGGTTTCAGACACTGTCAAGCAATCTGAACCAAAAATAGTTGGAAACAGGATTTCAATCACCCCTTTTCTAGCTCAAATCAGATTGTAGGAAATATAACAAAATAGTTTTATTTCTTCTGCTCTACAAAGTTGACAATACCACTCTATTTTCAGGCCAGAATATTGGGATCTACCCTGGTAGCTTCTTGGGTAGGGAATGGGGCAGGTTTCAGAGGGAGGGACTGGCTCAGCAGGAACCCATAGGAGACCAGGAAACAACCTCCTTTAATGTCCAAGTGGCCCAGGCTGGGAGGAGACTTAGGGAAGACCTAGAGAGACCCTAGATTGCCTCAGGATCTGATCCTGTTTAATATTCACATTTTGCTATGTACTGGAATACATAATAAAGGGTTTCAATAAAAAAGGATTCATTATTGTTAACATTTATAAGCTATTTTATAGACTCACCTCAGGGATTCCAGAGCCACAAGCATAAGGCGCGAACACTTTGACAAGTGATACCGCAAGGAAGGCAAATAGGAGTGCCCAGAGGACATACATGAAATAATTGACTATGTAGGCAAAGGCTCCCTGGAACAGAAAAGAAAACAAAAGAAAAAGAAAAAAGCTTGCTTGTTTCAGGTCACGCAGCCTCAGTGAGGCATGCAGTTCTTCTGAGTAATGGGGTTTCAGGAGAAGATATCAGAAAGAAAAAAGATCAATACTAAATGGCTCCAGATGTTGCTTCCTTGATTGCCAGCAAAGCAACTACTGAAACACTGTCAGACCATTGCTACTGAAAAATAAGAGGCTTTGCTACACCCAGAGGAGATTGACATGGCTTCCAAGGATGGTCAAGAACAAGAACCAACAAAACTCTGAAGGAAATTAACTTTCTATATGAGTGCTTTGATAGGTTTTGTAGTGAAATATATAGTTGACCCTTAAACAATGCAGGAGTTAGTCCCAGTGCAGTTGAAAATCTCCATGAAACTTTAGTATCTCCCAAAATTTAACTATAGTCAGACCTTCACATCCACAGATTCAACTAATTGCAGATCAAAAACAGTATTTTTGACCTGCAGTTGGGAAACCAAGAATGGTAAGGTGAAAATACCATTGTTCAATCTACAGGTAGTTGAATTTGCAGAGGTAAATACAAAGGGCCAATTGTATAAGTGGACCTGCACAATTCAAACCTGTGTTGTTCAAGGTCAACTGTATGTGATAGATACTACGTGGATTTTATTAAGAGTCCTACCAGTCCTTTTATTGGAATGGCTGAACCATGGCTACATATTTGAAGTGATAGGTCCTAAAGTTCTATTAAATTCCCCTTTGGCTACCTACCTTGGTGTCAAATTCTCCTAAGAGGTTATAGTGTCTAAAATTCCTAGATATTTTTCCTAAAATATACAGTTACATTCTATAGAGAATGACTATACCTCTGAGAGAATTGTGCTACCACAGATTCAGCAACATGTTTATGCAGTAGAAAGTTTCAGGCTGTGATCATAAAACAAAACCAGTGAAATGCCTAGTATCTCAAAGAATAAAATGGCAATTGTTATTTTTAAATGGAGAAAATATACTTTTGCAACTACCCTCCTCTGCATAATAACAAGGTTTGCTAGAAAATAAATCTAATTTTAACCAACAAGGATTCACCAAAATTAAAGGGCTTGCGAATAGTTATGTCTTACAAAAAAAAGTGATTTTGAACATTAGAAGATTATGCTTGCTGATAGAAATATTAGAAGTTGAAATTCACTCAAATTACATGAAACACAAAATGCAATGAACTTTTGACTTTTTAAAATATAAAATACAATTAAAATAATCTGCTGACCTACAAAAGGAAAACCAAAATGCTCAGATTTTTTCTGAGTTATAATTATAACACATCTGTTTTCTTAGTCCCTCAGAGGAACAGATAATTGTTCTCTCTTTGCTTCTGGAATGTACTAGGAAAGAAGAAGACTCCAGAGGTAGGAAACAAAGAGGGAAAAGTGAGTGAAAGGGAAAGTAGCTGAAACTGGCTAGAGGCAGGCAGGAGGAGGCCAAGTTCTTGGCAGGAAAATTCTTAGTAAAACCCAGAAGACTTCTTCCCCAGGCAAGAATTTCATTTATAAGAAGCAGAGCCAGAAAAATTTGTCACTTGAGCAAATCTCAAGCTCCAGTTTGAAAGTTAGGGTTGGAATGCTTAAACACACACACATACACAGCTATAAAGGGATAGCAAGGGGGAGCCTTGTGGTAATAAAACAATAGTTCTATATCTTGATTGCAGTGGTGGTTACACAAATCTATATATGTGATAAAACTACAGAGAACTACACACACACACACACACACACACACACACACACACACACACCTATACCTATAAAACAGATGAAAAGGTCTGTGTATTTGTACCAATGCCCTTGTTTTGCTACTACAGTATAGTTATACAAGATGTTACCATTCGGGGAGGCTAGGTGAAGGGTAGGGGGATCTCCCCTACACTGTTGTGCACCTTTCTGTGAAACTATAAATAATTCAAAATAAAACAGTCAAACAAAGCAAAGGAATTACACACACACACATACACACATACAGACTCACCCTAAGCTCCAGGGCTTCTCAAATTTTTCTACCCAAGTACTCCTAATCTAGGAGAGTAAACAGAGACATCAGGGTAGGGGATGGGTACCCAGGAGCAGAGCTGAAATAGATTGTTTTATCTTAACAAACATGGGAATTTTGTATTCCTTTTTAATGACTGTTTATATTAATTTTTGAAAACAATAATTCTTCCAAGTATCCAGGAAAAACTGATATACTGGGAAGGCATATAGTGCTTACCTTGTGGTTTCACCTACCCTCTGGCATGCTGACCTTACCCCAGTTTGAGAAGCATGGACTTAAACCGTTTCACACATATAGTATATATTTACCCGTTATTGAATTCTTGCCCTAAATCAAAATATGCACAGCCTATATGTACATAAACACTTTTATTTCTGACTTTATTATTTTCCTTTCCTTCTTTTCCCTTGACTGATTCTCTGTGTGTGTGTGTGTGCCATTTCAAATTGTTTGTGGACCAAGTAGGTGTAAAAATAAATTTTAAAAGTACAAACAGATTTCCTAGTCTTGTCCCCTTCACTTCACCAACAGAGTGGATGATTAGTTAGCTGAGATGGTACCTGTTTTAGTTGGTGGAAGTCAGAGTGAGTTTGAGAGTTGTTTTATTTTGTGTGTTTTTGTTTTTAGTAGTAAAGATCTAACTTACAAGTAAGAGGTAATAGAAAGGCAAGGAATTGAAAAACATAGGTTAAAAGACAAGGAGAAATGAAAATATTGATTTAATCTCAAAATGGGAATGGAGCAATTTTATTCCTGAGTTTCTGTAGTTTTGATATGGAATGTATCAAAATTTTTAATGTTCAAATGTGATCCTCAGGGAAAAATTACTTTTGGAATCTATACAATAAATATACTTTAACCCAGTCTATCCTTTGTTAGAAATTGTAGCTTACTTGTTAGATTGCTCTAACATTTCTACTGAAATTATTAGAGAAAGATAGATTCAGTCACACTGTGTACTACCAACTAACAAGAAATACCAGACTCGTTTAAGACAAGCAAAAATGTTAAGTCACGTGTAAGCATTAAACAACTCCACATGCCAGAAGAGATGGAAATAGGGCCGCACTTAAACTGGAAAAAAAGGCAGCTGGCATTGGTTCGTCTTTTCATTAAAAGGAAAGTAGAGGGAGATACCACACTTGCCATGAGTACAGTATAAGAAATGAAGTAAATGTAAGAATTAAAGTCAGTGGTTCTAAAATCTTCATTACATGTTACCTCATCTGTGCTGATGAGAAGCTGGGACCAGCTATTCCATTCTGGGCATTTGTCTTTGTTTTCAAAAGTGACATGTTTAGAATTCCAGCAACAGTGTTCATGGTTAAACCACAATCCTTCCGTACATATACCTTCTTTTAAGTCTGTCATCCAATGAGCAGAGATGTCTATCAAGCCAGCTAGAGAACCTGATTTGAGGGGAGAGAAGGAAATGCCAAAGTTGTCAGGAAACAAGGGAAAAAGAATCAAAATAATGCGCACGCATCTACTTTTCCATTCCATCTGCTACCTCTTTCTGATTGTCTGCTTGATTTTCACCTATTATCTCTAATGGATTTCACCTATTATTAAATGCCCATTTAAGAGGCAAAAACAAAACAAAACATTGTCTGCATTAAACACTGTGTCTGTAGAATGTCTATTCAGAGGAAACATAAAGAAGAGCAAAGTGTTTGGGTAGGAGCAAGGGGCAAATGCTCTTGACTTTCAGCTGATTTACATGGCAAAGATTTTGCTTTGACTTAGAGTTGATGAATACTGATCCATAAAGTCAGCCAAGTTTATTAAAGTTTATTTCATCTCACTATATACATAAGATTGAGAAAAATAGCATTGCCCATATTAAAGAATATTACATGCTATTTTATTTGAGATGGTTTTGGGAAGGGAGCTGATGAAGACTATGGGGAGAAGGGCTCAGCCTCAATAATTTCACTCCATGGACAAGGAAATTTGAGCAATGATAGGAAAGTATTCTAGGCTAAGAAAACTGAATTTAGAAAAGCACACAGTGTGCTGCATGTGAAAAGTTATATGAAACTGTAGACATGTTGAAGGCTCGTGAGTCTAGGACATGGACTTTCTGAACTTTTCTTAGTGAGAAGGGGCAAACAGTATTACATGTGTAACATTCGTCAAAGAATATTATGAGAAAATGAATAGTAAATGGGGTCTTAGGCACTATGGTTAATAGACTGATAGGGTTAATACAGTTGTAGTACTTTTGATTCTGGCCTTCTCATCATTTCTGTAATCCAGATGAAGACATTCTGGATTACATAAGGAAATTAAATGGTCTAGAATAGCACTTTAGGGAAACAGAAAATACATCATAAAATTCACAGCCCCCAAATTCCCAGACTGTTCCTGCATGCAGACACACTGCTTCTATTGTTGCTCTCCAATGCTTAAAAACAAAATACACTGTGTGTATGAGGGGAAGAAAAATATTTACTGACTACCTAGTGACAAGAAATATATTAAAAAGTTGAGGATATTACACTTATATTCCAACAGGTTGGGGCCATGTCATATGTTTATTTTGGTAGGTGCTAGAAGTGTTAACACAGGCTATTTACATACTTAAATATTGTAGTCAAATCTAACACATTGTTTGATATCTATACTTGGCCACTCCAGCCCCCACCTTCTCTTCCTTCTAACTCTTATTGTACTTACTGTCTGGAATCAGAAAATTAACATGATGTTATAGAGCTTGGTTTGTTCTTGAGTTGTTTCACATGTTCATGTCTCATCCTACTTAACAAGGGTACCCTCAATCCTATCTTCCCTTTTACTTCTACTTCTTTTTCCAATTGGCTTCTTCTTCCCTGGTTACAGATTTTATCATTTCCTCTACCTTAAGGATCAAATGTTTCCCTCATCCTTGTTACTATTTCAAGCTTCTTTCTCTTGTCTACTTCCAATGACCACCAAATATTTTCAAAACTTCCATGCTTCTTGCCTCCCTTTGAATTCTGGCCCTTAATAGTTACCTGGGATGCCTTTTTAATGTCATTGGTATCCTCCTAACTGCTAAACTATATGTAGCCTTTACTCAGCCTTCTTCCTTCTCTTCAGCATCTCTGCAGTACTTGGGACCACAGACCACCCACCCAATCTATTATTAGCCAGCTCTAAATTGGTCAGACCATGCTCTGTCCTGTGCAAGCCAGAAGGGGCAACATTAACACCCTAGACCACAGATTGGCAAACTATGGCCCAAGGGTCAAATATGCCTCTATGATTGTAAAGTTTTTCTTGGTCACAGCCCTGCTCATTTGTTTACCTATTGTCTATGGCTGCTTTTGTGCTACAGAGACTATTTGGCCCACAAATCCCAAAATACTTACTATCTGGCCCTTTACAGGAAAAGTTTGCTGTCCCCTATCCTAAATTTCTTTGAAAAGCCAGCTATTGATGAGACATTCCTTATTTCCAGCAATCATCTTATACTCCCATAGCTCATGAATTACCTCTAGGTAACAGCAGCAGGACCATTAACAACTGGGCACTGTGCTGATTGTTATACATGCTATATCTCACCTAATTCTTACAACAAACATGTAATATAGGTAGTCATTATCCCCATTTTACAGAACAGTAAACTAAAGATTCCAAGGATTCAGAAACCTGTCAAAAGTCACCAAACTAGCAAGTGGTGGGTCTGGGATTCAAATCCAGACAGCTGCAAACTAGAGCCTGTGCTATTAACTGCAATTTCATCCCATTGCATCCACCTCCAGGTGTCCCATCTAACTTCTATTCTATCTCAATATTCCAGATCTTCTTAGGCCCATCTTTTAATGTCATAAGGATACAACTCCTAACATCTCTGCCAGTTATTCTCGGCCTTCTCATTCCTCCACAGGAGGGGACGTCTTCTTGGGGACTTGCTTTAAAGCTGTATTTCCATAGCAAGTGTACTATTCCTGGTTAGATTGTATATTACTTGGAGTGACTTGGGAGACTGGCAGAAATGATAGGAAAGGTGGTACCATCCCACTTCTCAGCCACCATAAAAGAATGAAATGGCAAGCTCTTTGAGGGTATGAGCCATATCTTACATGCTTTTCCTTACAAATGAGTAAGTACATATTTAAGAAATAGCTACAAAAACATCTCAGGAAGTCTTCTACATCTTCTCTCCTAAAACCCATGTAGTATGTGCTTTTGAAAAGCTGAGTATCTCCAATAGGAGGGTTTTTCCTCAAGACAAGCACCAAAGGCAGTGATAGCACCTTAAAATGGATACATCATTTTATACCATACAAATGCATTTAAATGCATTTCCTAATTTAACCTCATTTATTTAAGGAAGTATATGCAAGTATTAGTATCCTTTTACAGATTGGGACACCAAGCTTCCAAAAAGTCCACCAGCAATTCATTTCATGTAAGAAAATCATAAAATATAACATTTAATTCAGATCATGACTTAGGGAAGGGATATATCATGAATTTTTAGATTTGTTTAGAAAACAGAGTTTACCATACCTGATAAAAGCCCAATAAGTAGCATCAACAACCAGCCAGAAAAGGCATCACTCACACTATGAATTAAGGCCCATGTTGACTCTTTGCTTTTATTGGTAATCTAAGGAGAAATGAGAAAACATTGTTACAGTCTCCATAAACCCTTGTTTTTTCACCTCAAAATGTGCAGTATAGGGAGTTCCCTGGTGGTGTAGTGGCTAAGACTTCGGCGCTGTCAATGCTGCGGCCTGGGTTCGATTCCTAGCCAGGGAACTACCCACATTAAAAAAAAAAAGTGCAGTACAGTCAAGAAACACGAAGACAAATTTACTCATTGGGAATAGAGACCAATTTGGAGTTACTTCTCAAATAATCTTTGGCTAAACCAATGTCACCAAGAACTTTAAGGTTTGTTGACCTTTGACTACTGAACCTCACCTTCATCTACAATGCCGGAAAGTATCTTATTTAGGCCTTCACCATTCAGTTGCTAATTTCTTACAAAATCAATCTCCTTCTGCCTGGACATCAGCTATTCCAAGGATGGTCTCTTGACGCACAGTGTATAATTATTTTCAAAGAATAAACAAAAAATAAGCTTATTTGAGTGATGAAAGTATAAACTGAGGTTTACTATCTGGAGCTGTGCTGCAGGTGAGGAAAATTTCAGACTGATCCCACAAACCCATGACCATACATTGACAATAAATTCTAAATGATATCAGGTATGTATCTCTTTATTTTCAAAAACCTGCTATGACTACCTGAGGCTATCAAGAGGTGCAGAAAGTTCTACCTTTAATGTCCTGGTCTTGTCAATTTAACCCATTAGTGCTCACGTTTCAAAAGCAAGCATTCTGACAGCATTGTCATTGGTACTTCCCCCTTTTTAGTACCTCTATTGCTTTTATTTTTAATGTTAATTTATTAGGTTGACATTGGTTACCAAGAATTACATAGGTTCCAGGTGTACAATTCTACGGTATATCATCTATGTGTTACATTATATGTTCATCACCCACTTTCAGTTCTCTTTCTATCAACATATATTTGGCTCCCTTTCTCTTCTCTCCTATCCCCTCTCTCTTCTCCCTTCCCTCCTGCTTGCCCTCATATAACCACTAAACTATTGACTGTGTACATGAGTTTTTTTTTCTTTGTTGCTTTCAGTTTTATATTCCACATATGAGTGAAGTCGTGTGGTTCTTGGTTGTTTCTCTCTGGCTTAATTAGTTTAGCATGATATTCTTGATGTCCATCCATTTTGTTGCAAATGGTAGTATTTCATCTTTTCTTATATCTGAGTAAAATTCCATTGTGTATATGTACCACAGCTTCTTTATCTAGTCATCTATCGAAGGCCATGTTGGTTGCTTCCACATTTTGGCACCGTGAACAGTGCTAGGATGAACATTGGGATACATAAGTCTTTATGGACTAAGGTTTTCAAATTTTTGCATTCCCACCAGCAGAGAGCAGGAGTTCCTTTTTCTCCACTGCCTCTCCAGCACTTGTTATTCCTTGTCTTGTTGATAATAGCCATTCTCACAGGTGTGAGGTGGTATCTCATTGTGGTTTTGATTTGCATTTCCCTGACAGCTAATGAGGATGAGCATTTTTTCATATGTCTGGTGGCCATTTGTATTTCTTCGTGGGAGAAGTGTCTGTTCAGGTCCGCTGCCCACTTTTTAATTGGGTTGTTTGTTGTTTTGTGGTTGTACTAGTTCTTTATATATTTTAGATATTAGATCCTTATCAGATAAGTTGTTTGCAAATATTTTCTCCCATTTAGTTGGCTGTCTCTTTGCTTTGCTCATGTTTTCTTTTGCTGTGCAGAAGCTTTTTAGATTGATATAGTCCTATTCATTTATTTTTGCTTTTACTTCCCTTGCCTTTGAAGTCAGGTTCATGAAGTTCTCCTTTAGCCCGAGGTCTGTTGTTTCAGGTTCTTATGTGGAGGTCTTTAATATATTTTGAATTAATTTTAGTGTATAGTGACAGTTCATAGCTCAGATTCATTCTTTTGCATATGTATTTCCAATTTTCCCAGCACCATCTACTGAAGAGGCTTTCTTTTCCCCATTGCATATTTTGTGCTCTTTTATCAAAAATTATTTGTCCATATATTTGCGGATATATTTCTGGGTTTTCTATTCTGTTTCTTGGTCTCTGTGTCTGTTTTTCTACCGGTACTAAGCTGTTTTGTTTATTGATGCTTTGTGGTATAAATTGAAATCTGGGACTGTGATACCACCAGCCTTATTGTTTTTATGTATTATTATTTTGGCAATTTGAGGTCTTTTGTGGTTCCATACAAATCTGGAAAATGTTTTAAATCTATTTCGTGAAAATACGTTTGTGAGATTTTGATGGGAATTGCATTAAATCTGTATATTGCTTTGGGTAATATGACCATTTTAATAATGTCAAGTCTTCCTATTCATGAACATGGATTAACTTTGCATTTCTTTGTATCCGCTTCAATTTCTTTCAAAAGTGTCTTACAGTTTCCTGTTTATAAGTCCATCATGTTCTTCATTAATTCCAAGGTATTTCATTCCTTTTGTTGTGATCACAAAAGGTAATGACTCTCCGATTTATTTTTCTGAAGGTTCGTTGTTTGTACATAGAAATACAGTTGATGTTTGTATGTTGATTTTTGTATCTTACAACTTTACTGTTTTTGTTTTTTGTTTCTAAAAGTTTTCTGGTGGAGTCTTTGGAATTTTCCATATAAAGGATCATGTCATGTGCAAAGAGTGACAATTTGACTTCTTCTTTCCCAATTTGGATACCTTTTCTTCCTTTTTCTTGACTGACTGCTGTCGCTAGAACTTCTAGTACTATATTGAATAGCAGTGGTGACAGGGGGCACCTCTGTCTTGTTCCTGATTTTTGGGGAATGGGCTTCAGCTTTTCCCCATTCAGTATGATATTCCCTGAGGATTTGTCATATATGGTCTTTATTATATTGAGGTACTTTCCTTCTATACCCATTTTATTTAGTGTTTTGATCATAAATGAATGTTGTATCTTGTCAAATGCCTTTTGTGCATCATTGATATGATCATACAGTTTTTGCCTATATTTTGTTTATCTGGTGTATCACATTGATTGATCTGTGTATGTTGAACCATCCTCGTGCCTTTGGGATGAATCCCACTTAATTGTGGTATATAATCTTTTTGATGCATTGTTGTGTCAAAAAGATTATACATCATTAGCAAATATTTGCTAATATTTTGTTTAGGATTTTTGCATCTGTGTTCATCAGATGCATTTGGAAGAGTTGGAGGAAGATAGGCATTAACTTTTCTTTGAATGCTTGGTAAAATGTACCCCTATTTCTTTGAAACTGAGACTTAGCTACTCCATTTTCATCTACAGCAACATCACAAATAGTTATATTATTGTAAAAATTTTAAAGCAGTTAAAATTTTCATTTTGAAGATCTTGCTCCCCAGAATATATTGTTGGTTTCACTCAAATAAACTCTTAATGTCATAGTATGGCATACAAACATCTTTGTTGTTGATAGTGCAAACTACAGGAAAATATATAAAAAAAATATTGTAAATGTAGAAAAATCCTTGAAATAGTTTCATTTTACAATTACAGTATTTATATTTTTAAATAAATACAGTTAAGGTGGTACATTTTATTAAAATAAATGATTACATTAAAGTATATAAAAAAAAAGAAATTTCATTTTGACCTCTAACTTCAAGTTTCTAGTTCAGTGCTGAAAGTAAATGAGATGACATTTCCCCCTGTGACAGTGATTCTGTTCTTATGATGAAAAGTTAATGCTAAAAAAGTTCCTTTTGAACATTTGATAAATACATTTTAATTGACTTTGAATTACTATTGGTAACATAATTTGTCTCAAATGCAACCATTTTAATATAGTGGAAAATATGCCCTTGTCATATCACAGGTGACTTTTACAATGTGAATAATACCGAATATGCAACTGATGATAAACTGAATTCTGAATTACAGAGAGCAGAAATTCTAAAGCCATACAATTCCAAATTTTAAAACTTGCTTGATGAATTGATAGGATAGATAGAAAGAATATGTATGTGTTCCCAAATATCAGGAACTTATGGAAAACAGAATGTTCTATAGAGATCACATTTTTAGTTAGGTTAAGAAAACTTAGTGGGATTATCACAAGTGCAAGGATTGCAAAGGAGTTTCTCAAAACCTATACCTGGGACAGAACTGACTCCTGGGTTCAGGTGGTCAGGAGCTGGGAAAGGATTAAGAATGGAAAATGATCAGCTCAGGAGATTAACTTGGCTCTGAGAGAAGGAAATCATGAACTCAGGAGAGAATGGGATCAGCTTAAAAATCAAATTTTATTTTTTTATTATTAAATTTTTTGGGGTAATATTGTTTAGTAAAATTATATAGATTTCAAGTGCACAATTCTATAATATATCATTTATGTGTTGCATTGTGTGCTCACCATCCAGAGTCAAAAATCAAATTTTAGATTTGGAGTCAAAGCAGAAACAGTAAAAAAGAAAAAATAATATCTACTGCTGGTTGAAGATATGTCTCTCCAGAGAATCATCTACTCAATCAGGGCTACTAGAGCTAGGGTCCTACCTTTTAAATAAGTTCTCTGTGTGCTCCTAACACAAACTAGAAATTTTGATTCACTCAGTTAAATGATACACAGTAACAAGTGCAAGGCAAATGAGCTTGGTGGACTGCTCTGAGAAGTTTTCATAAGTATTTTGAACAGAGAAAAGTGGGGAAATTCTCTTGTCATATTCAAAAGAAGCTGTGCCATAGCCATAAGTACCTTCTATTACCTATCATGTTAAACCAATGTTCTCAGTTTGAATTTGATTGATTTTGTGGTTTTGATTGAGTCAAATGCACAAATTTACTTTGGTTTTATAGTTGTGCAGGAGCTATAATCACAAAAAAGTTTATCCTCTATGCTTCAGTAAATACTACAGCTCTAGGATTTTTTTTCTTTTTTCCCTTTAAAAGGAGCACATTTACTTTACTTAGTTCTAAAAGTCCTGCTTCAAGGGAACTATAAAAGGGAGATGAAATGGGGAAGGAGGACCTTTGAAATTTATTTTGGTTCCTCCCACCAAGTTTGTTTTCACTTGTCTACATAGGCATTTATATTCATTATAAATCATTATTATATATAAATTAAGAATTAAAAATCTATCTTGCCAATAGAAACTGCATTCAGACACATCCAGGTCTAAAGGAAAGAATGTATATATATACTCATGTACTGTCTTTTGCCTTACCTCTCGGTGTCTATCCCGGTCTCGAGACTTCTCTCTCACCCAATCAATTGTATTGAAATCATCATAGGTCCCCACACCAGGGATTGGTTCCTCAAAGAAGTCCATCATCCTATTTGAAGAACCTATTCCTCCACCATTGTATGATTTGTCCTCTGTATTGAACAGGAAGCAGACATTAGTACTTCAGATACTGGACATTTTTAATACCTCCTTTCTGCACACCAAAGGTGAACCCTTAAACTTTGAGATGACTATAATTTGGGTGTGCTGACAAAGCAATAAAATCAATCACCTGGTGAGAACATCCATCACATTCAGAGGTTTCTGTGGCCCAAGTACAAAATGAAGCGTGTCTTAAGACAGTGTGAATGGAAGGGGACAGAGTACAAGGAGAGAGCTGACAGGAGTTGAAGTGCAGTGACAAAGGATTTATGAAACAAAAGATAGGACCTTGGAGTAGCTTAGGTATTTCAATTACTGTTAAAGAAGGGAGACAAAAGGGTCAAAGGCCTTTGCAGACATATCACAGCAGAAAGCGTTTTATATTTATGAGGCAATAATTCAATCCTAGGAGGTAGCTTTAGCCTGACTGGGGACTCCAAAGAAAGCACATAGGCCTCTTCAAGACTTAAGCTGGCTGAATGTATATTACCACCTCTCAACAGGCAGAAGACTTTGATCCCTGATGTAACGGGCTTGTAGAAACTTATTACTGAGTATGTCAGAGCAGTCTAAGATTTACAAGCAGAGATTTAAAGAACAGTGCAGGGTTGGCTCCATGATGATGACCCTCCTTGATTCTTCAACTGGAAGAAACATATCCATTTGCCCAACTATCACAGTCCTTTATCTGCTTCGCTTTTAGTACTTCTATTACAATTACTTATGCAAATATTTTATCTTCCTTTATAGACTAGAAGTTCTTTGAGGGAAGCCCTAGATTTAACTCAAAATTGCCTTTTCCAGCATCTAGCACCTGTCCAAGCCTCAATAAATATCAACTGAACCAAAGTGTTCATGAACAGTGGTGACGAGGGAGAAGTATTCAAACTCAGAAGCTATACTCACACAAGGTTACTTAGTATGATGTAACAAACTTGTTCAAAATATTTCCACAATCCTCTGCTGGGACAAAATTTTGCTATTAACACAACATATAAAACAGTATTCAGGTATTTATCGAATGCTCACTGAGGAAAAATGCAGAGTAATACCATTACTGAACTCAAAACAGCCAGAGCTCACATTTGCAGCATCAACCTTGGCAGGGACAAAGCTTCATTCAGACTGGTAATGAATCTCACTGCAGAGAAGGCCAAAGCAGGCCTGAGCTGACCCCCCACTCTCCCCATCTGCATCTCTATCTTTACTTTAAACTTCTTTTTTTTAAATTCATTTTTATTGTTAGACTTATTGGGGTGACATCTGTTAGCAAGGATTACATAGGTTTCAGGCATACAATTCTATAGTGCATTGACAACTTGATGTATAATAAGTTCACCCCCTAATGTGACTTCTCTTTCCATCACCTTATATTTAGCTTCCTCCCTCCTCTCCCACCCCCTCCCCTTTCTCCCCTCCCTAAAAATACTTTAAACTTCTAACAGACAACTTTAGCACTCTTACAGGGTCAGTTTGAATTAACACGCAAGATGTACCTAGTTTGAAAATTTTAGTCTTCCAAATACCTAATTCAGGATATGTTTTATAAGCAACACACATTTGAAAGGAAATTCTCTGCAGAATTCAAATTATAATGAAGGTGGGGCTGGGGGTGGGGCTGGAGTGGAGGGGGTGAACAAGTTAATCTTAAAACCTCTAACCAAAGTCCTTCCCCTATCTTACAGCCTACCTGGCTGTAAAATGGTTGGCTGCTGAATCACCAGCCCACCATTCCCTATCAGGTTAGTGGTATACTGATAAAGATCAGCATTGGTGTGCTGTTGAAGAGCTTGGAGGGAAAGAGATAGCTAGGAAATGAGGGCAGAAAGAGAATAAAAGTATGTGGGTGGGTGGGGGGGACAAGCGATTTCAAATCTCAAGATAAATGCTGACATGAATACAGGGCACTAAACAATCAGAAATTTACTTTTTAAGAGCAGGTTAATGCTTCACTTGAATTTGCTCTGGTTTAAGAGTGTTCCTTTCAGAAGAAATTTAAAAAGGATGTTGTGAGACTGATTTTTAAAAGCATCCAACAGCTATGTAATTTTACAATATATTTCCAATGAAGCCCCCCCAGCTTAAAGGATATTAAGACAAAATGAAGAGCTGCAACAGCTTCCTAACAGAAAAGAAAAAATCCTCTTACATCACTAGGTAACACGAGCACTGCATCATCCTTCTTTGTAGATAGCCTCCTGTTATAAACGCATATTGTCAGGCAGCTAGCTCTAAAAGAGCAGGAAGTGATTAGAATCTAACAACAGACTGCTTGTGATTCTCCAGATTCCCTTCTCCCTGGGGTCACGCTTCGGTCCCTTGCCAGGCTAAAGTCTGCTTACCTTCAATCACAGCTTTCTTTTTTTCTGCCTTAAGGAAGAAATAAACTTGGCAGCCCACATTTGGTCATTTAGGTTGAGGAGCTTTTACAGGAGGAGCTCCGGTATGAACTGCTTTAGAAGGGCACTTGCTGCATTCTCTGCCTTTCACAGGAACAAACGCCACCTAAAGAACCACCAGTGTTCCCCAGCGGTCAGAGTGTGATGTCACTGTTGGAATCACATGACCAGACCCTTGGACCAGCCTTGGAGAAAGGAAGATTTTTAACAGAGCACAGAAGCCTTAAAGATGTAGTCTCATCTAAATAAATGCCATCAAACTGGGGGCAGTCGGGTCAGTTCAGAAAACTAGGGTACATTTCCATCTAACTTATTTCATTTAGTGCAATACCCTCAAAGAAGGACAAAAATCATATGCTATGACTCATATGTGGCATATAAAATAAACAAAAAAGAAACAAGGAAATGAACAAACAAAACAAAAACAAATTCAGAGATACAGTGAACAGATTTGTGGTTACCAAAGGTGAAGGGGAAGTAAGGGGAGGGAGAAATGAGTAAAGGGGGTCGAATGTATGATGACAGACGGAAACTAGACTTTTGGTGGTGAGCACACAATAGGATATACAGGTATAAAATTATAATGTTGTACATTTGAAACTTACATAATGTTATAAATCAATGTTACCATAATAAAAAAAATTAAAGAAAACTGGGGTCCAGACAAGTTTTAGTCTTCAGACCTTATTTAGCAGAAAATCCAAGAAGACAAAGTAGAAATCTCCAAAAGCATTTAGAGTTACAGGGATCCTAAGTAAAAAAGGGAGAGAAGTAAATATAGAAAAAGCTTTCTTTAAAATGCACTGGATAGCAATAACAAGGATAAAATCTCACAGACATAACACTGAGTGAAAGATCCCAGACACAAAAGAGCACATAGTATGATTCTATTCATACAAATTCAAAACCAGGCAAACCTTAATTACAGATTTTGTATAGGATATAAATATAAGTGACTACATTAAAAAGAGAATCAAGAAAATGAGAGTAAAGACAGTGACTACCCAGAGGAAGAGAGGGGGTCATCATCTGGATGAAGCACATGGTGAGGGTGGGGCCTCTGGAATGCAGTTAATTTTTCTTGTTCCGAGCCTTGGTTACCTGAGTGTTGACATTATAATTATTCTTTAAACTGTATCCATAAGATTTATATCTTTCTATATAAATATTATAATTGGAGAAAAACATAAGAACTGAACTGCACATGAACTGACTATACAAGGTAGGTGCTTTAAAAATACCTAATAACTTTGAAAACCCGGAATATAGTCAAGAAAATGAGCTGTTTCTTAGTTTTAGTGCTCCAGCCAGAAAGCAACATTAAATCTGATCTCATTAATCCAAACTGGGTAAAAGTAGTTATTTCAACCATGGAAATAAATTCACTGCTACATTTACGTTGTTTTAAAGGCTCTCCCTTCCCCAGTCCTATTCTGAAGGCTATTTTGAAGCAGGTCTTAATTAATTGGGCAATAAAGCCAATCCGGTAAAGAAGAATCAAATTGCCATCTCCCAACTTCCTAAGTGAATCCACATGACAGTCACTGCTAAACAGTAATCCCATCAGTGTGCTCCAATAATCAGACCTAAATGGGGGGCTTTGAAATGTTGGGGTACACTCAACAATTCTTAAGGCATTCTGAAATGTTAATACAACAAAACTTTATAAAATGTGAGGAACTTGAGGAAACCTGTATGCTTTCAATCTAGTCCATCACTATTAGAGCATCTCAATTTCTTGATAAACTAATCTAGCATTACTAAGAATTAAAATGAAATGGCAAGTGAGAGTATTGAGGGAATAAACTACAAAGCTTAAAAAACAAAAGCTATTTGTGGCTCAAGTATGACTATCTTATACATTTAAACTTTTAGAAAAGTGTGTGTGTGTTGTATCTTACTTAAAGATGATGACATCACTAGCCTCATAATCCTCCTTCAAAATCATTATTTATTAAATAGGATTCTACTTGTAGTATCTGAAGACCATTACTTATATTATAATATAAGAATTCACTTATATTATTTAATAAAACTTACTTTATCTTATTAGATTATTTTACACTTCAAGATATTAATTTGGGGGGGGTACCTGAAAATATATATATAGTCCTTCAACATACAGTGACTGGATTGTATAACTAGTACCATGTTAACAACTTTTGATGAAAATTTCTGTGTTTTTCAAATCAGATTACTGTTTCTAGGGGAAAGACTTTTATTTCATGTAAATGTACTTCCTTTGAAAACCACAGGGCTGGTAGCTATAATGTAGTCCTCATACTAAAATGTGATTTAATTACAATTGAAATTAAAAAAAAAATGAGGCACTGGTATTCAAAGTTTGACATGTTATACCTCTTTTACTCTTTTCTAAACCCGCATTCCCTTTTCTGCCACATTTGTAATCGCTAGTATATGTTCATTATACAGACTGCCAGATGTAGGTCAACTGATATTGTGAAAATGAGACAAAGAAATGCTTATCAATTTTTAATGTATCCTATGATAGAAACAAAGTAATATAGTTAATATTTGGGGATAAGTAGAGTTACTTTTCTGTAACAAAGATCTGATCATATCATTTTCACATTTCTAAAATGTGAGTTGCTCCTGCAGCAGTATTTTAAAACTTACAGCATACAAAGACCACTTAATGGGCATTTGGCACAAGTGTAGACCAGAAATTTTAAAATATTCATTATAATTTTTACAATAGGAAAAATAAAGTATTTTAATCTATAAATAATGATGATGACCATGATATCACTATTATTTCAGATTTCACCAATGAGAGGTATTAAACTGTTTGCACTCTTTCACGAGGGTATCTACAATCTCTGGCTTGATAAAAAGCTTAAGCTGTTGGGTCATATTCTACGTCTAGTTGGTTTCTTTTCTCAGTATTTTCTTACTTAGTAGAAGGAAAGTAAATTCATAAGACTTAGTTATCAAGAATGGTAGCAGAGATTACGTACATTTTTGGGACCAACTACTGAGGTACAAAGAAAGTAATAAAATGCAAAGGGCTTTTCAAAAAAACCTTGTGTCACTAATCAATGTCACCCCAATAAATTTAACAGTAAAAAAGAACTAAAAAAAATGAGAGAAAGAGAGAGAGAGAGAGAGTTAATACTCTGCCAAGGAAGGTAGAGTAAAATTAAACAATCCTAAATGTCAACTTTGGGTACTTAGGTAAATCTAGATTTTTATCTCTACCCAAAAATAAAAAGTAAAATTAACTCAAGTTTTGAAGGCATAGTGTGCCCTAAGTTATATATAAAATTATTTAATACACTAAAGGAAAATTATTCAAGTTAAAATACAATTAGATCTCAACTTGACTGATAGAAAGAAAGTCTCCAAAAGGCTAATTTGCATTACTTGAGGCTGGGGGATACAGAAAACTAGTCAGAAAAAAAAAAGTCAATATTGAAACAGCTTTCCCAGGAGGCTACTCTGAGGTTTACAAACTTAACGGTGGGTCTTTGGAAACAGACTACTTCAATGAGGAGGCATATAAATGAATGCATTTAGCTTATTTCTCTTTATGGAAACTACTTTCTATTTTTTTCCTAAAAATCACATGATGCTTAAAACCAGAAAATCCCTTAAAGTATAAGAAAATAAATTGCTGCTTGAGAATAATGTTTACTTCAATCCCTAACCAATATGCCATTAGAAATTTACCTGGGGGCTGAAAAGTAACTGATTAAATGAACTAGTTAAACACTAACAAAAACACCAGGGAAAAGAGGAGAGAAATAAACCTCATGCATTGTGCACCAATCCTGAACCACTGCTCTGGTAATACCACAGCTGTGTGAGGGCGCAATTATTGATAGCAGCCCAAAGAAGGAAAAAAAAACCCTCAAATAAATGGGGCAGGGCTATTGGTATGTGCCAGAGGACTTGAAAATAGTCTCACTTTTTAAAATGTGTTTTAGTTTTTATAGGGATATATTGTATCTTTGCAAGGCAGGAACCACATCTACAAAATATTCAAAACTCTACCTAGTACATATCAGTAAATATTCATCCTGGGATCATTTAAAATTTACCTTCGTTCTACAGCAAGTATGCAAGTATTAAGAGCCTATTGTATGCCACTTCTCACCTCCACATCTGACTCATTTCCTTTCTTTATTGGTTTATCCATTCTAGATCTCCCATAAGTCATGAACTCTTTCACATTCCATTCACTTCTAATATCTGAGAATACATAAGAGCTGAAGTCTCAATAATTATTCAACATTTTTAGGACCTTTACATCTATCAATGTGTGCCTCCAATGTGCTTCTAATTTGCTTTCCCACTTACCCAAACCCAGTGGTTGAAAAGCAAATGTTGGTGGAGTAGCCCTCCCATCTGAGTCCTGGATAGTATCAAGGGACCATGTCATGCTTTAATATACTATGTTAGCTTGGCCCCTGGGACACTTATCCAGGGCAACTATTCCACTGGTACACATCTGTAGAGCCATACTGGTTATTAAATACTGAAATGTCTCTAGGGCTGTAGATAAATAACCACTTTTTCCTGAAGACTCTTCTCCTCTCCAATTGCACCTTAGAGGGGTCCAGAAAGTTCCCATGATGCAGCAGCTGGAACACCAGGAGGCTCCAGGACACAGCTCAACCCTATGTCTGACATCCAATTTGATTGGTCAGGGCCAGTGTTGTTTTGAGTGTTACCCAAGCACTTACTTCATAAAGGGACTGACTATTGTGGTTCCTATTCACAAACAGTTAAAACTTGAAGTTGTCTAAGAGGCAGGAAGGACAACAATAAAGAAACTATCCCAACTCTGCTGAGACCAAAAACAAAACAAAACAAAACAAAACAACAACAACAACAAAAAAAACCAAAAAGATGAGAGATGTGGGTAATGGAACTGCAGAAACTGCAACCAAATCTCTGATATATACTACTGAGATGAGAGTTTGAGAGTTACATGAAGTATACAGGAAGGTGGGGCATGGCAGCAAGGGGATAGGGTTTCAAAACAAGCATGAATCTTGATTCTAACACCACCTTCTGACACCTTGTTTCCCACTGGGTACAGTTCTATATCCTCACTGGGTGGCAGATATTTGCTTGGGGTATACCTGTTTCATCTCCTACTCTCAGTATCTGCTCTAATCTGGAAATTCCAGACCCAACCCACCTTCATTACCAGTGAAGCTAGGGTGTTGCTTGCCAGAATTACCATAGTTAGGAAAAATGACATGAGGATTATGACTTGATAACGGCAAGCTCCCACTGGATTAGAATGTCATAAAAATCAATGGAGAATTGGAAGTAAAGAGGTTAGATTTGACAAAGCTGCTGAATGGGTTATCTATATAAAGAAAATAGCCCTTTCCTCCAGTTCTTGCTCATTCCTTCCTTCTCAAATTTACATGTTTATGGGACCAAAAAAAAAAAAAAAAAAAAAAAGGACTGAGGAATGTAATGGGTAGGGAGACACTATCTTAAAATGCACATTACATTCCACAGTGTTGGGAAACCCTTTGGCTAGCATGCTCCTGTGTAATAACTGGTAATTATTATTTTAGAAGCAGCAATTCTCCAGTTCTTCTGTATCTAGTCTGCATTTGTTTCTATTAATCTCAAAAAAAAATTAGAGGACAATAGATTAGCCATTATTCTTTGGTGGGGGGACTTCAAAAGAGGAAGCAACAATATTAGAAAATTCTCCTTGGATTCATGGGAACAGTGCGATGTCATGGAAAGAAAAATAAGTTAAAAAGCATTTATATAAAACCTAGGAAATGCTCTTAAAGAAACACTTATACCTATGTACACCAATGTATGTATGTTATTCATTGCAGCACTGTTAATAGAAGAAAAATTCTGGAAACAATGAAAGAGTTCAGTTATGGGGGAATAATGCAAAGAAAGAAGCAGACTAATCTCACAAATATATTAAGTGAAAAAAGGAAGTCACAAAATAGCAAGTAGAAATTTTTTAAATACAATATGTCTGTGTGTTAATTGGATAGAAAAAGAACAGAAAGGGTCATAGTTAATGATTTTTAGGGGTTATCTCTGGAGTAGAAAGTTGGTAGGCTTTCACATTTTACATACATGTGTATTGCTTGAATCTTTAATATTGAGGTGTATTTATGTGTTATATAAGTGGTTCTACAAAAAATAATGATAACACAGCTAGAAGAGTAGAGATTGGACATTGCAAAGGGATGACTTCCATTCTAAGAGGAAGACCACTCGGGTATTTAAAAACAAAGTAGGGGAGTTCTAGGAAAATGGTGGTGAGAAAGGGGATAATTGAAACTGCCTGGAAAATACAATCGAACAATCATGACTCAACATGGGAAACCTTGAGTGGCACAGTCTTAGCTAAGAGATCTATGCATTGCAAGACAACACCTAAAGGTTAGAGAAAGGCGGGTAAATGGGAGAGGAGGGAGGGAGAACAGTGGTGATGCAGCTGTGGCCTGCCTGGAACTGACAGAAGGAATGAGGAGGGAGCCAGGATACACTGGCCAAGGGGCAACATGATCCCAGAAGGGTTGGAGGCCAAGTGGCGACACAAGTGGAAGCAAGAGTGGCTGAAACCCTGTGAGATCGTGGTGAATTGAAACCCCAAGGAGCAGCAGCATGCTAGGGTGTCAACTGGAGTGCCATGCCATGGGGCAGGTTAGAGGCTGAACAAAGCATCTGAACAGCCCTGAGTGAGAATAGGGCCTCCAGCTGCAGCATGGCGCCAAGATGACAAATTGGCTCTGGGCGAGTTTGAAACTGAAAGCCAGATATGTGAAAATGCTGATCAGAATAAAACACACTGCTGGGTGAGACGTGGACCTAGGAGAAAGGAGAAAGGCTGAGCCAGCGGCACACACTCAGCCTGCGACTAACTTGACCACAGCCCACTCCCAGCCTGTCCAGCACTCGGCCCACCCAGGCATCCCTGACAAACAGACTAGTGTTACAGCAGAGTCAGCAACCAGAGCAGCTACTGCAGGAAACAAAGCAACTGCAGATAACACTGCCCCCAAACCCAGGCAGAAAACAGAGATGCTGAGCCTGGCTGCTTCTAACTTTCTCCCAAAGCTCACCCTGCCCCAACTCCACCTAGTGTCTGCTCTATAGCCAGCTGGAAAAAAAAAGGCAAACAAACTTGCACCCTTTCCAACAAACCCCACACCCATAGAAACTGGCAGTAGAGCTCAGGAAAACTCTGAAATACAGGCACAGCAGCTTTTCCCTGCACTAACCTCAGATGCATAGCACACTATCACCCCATCATGCAGGAAAGCTCCCAGAGACAGGAGTTCAAATAATCAAGAGAAAAATATTGGAAGATGCTACAGCGATACAAACTAGGAAGATAAAGGAAGGAAGGAAGGAAGGCAGGCAGGCAGGCAGGCAGGCCTCTCTATATCTGCCATGGAAAAAAAGCCCTCATACTCAGAAAAAGAAACACATAAAATACAATGAGTACCTATGGATTCAAAGCCACTGAGAAAGAAAATGAAACACCTCCAGAAAACAAACTTACAGATTTGGAAATGTATGATCTAAGTGACACAATACAAAGCCACAGTTCTGAAGAATGTAGAGAGCTCAAAGAATGATGACAGAGTACTTAGACCCAAATAAATGATCTGAAAAAGGAAATCTGTGAACAAAAGGACCATTTTAACAAAGAAATTGAAAATACAAAATAAAAAATCAAATAGAAATTTGAGAGATAAACAATGCAATGAAAGAACTGAGAAATAAACTACCATAAAAAACAGGGTGAACCAAATGGAGGAAAGGATTGGTGACATTGAAGATTGGAACATGGAAACAATACAGAAAGAAGAAGACAGGGACTTCACAGTCAAAGAATTGAAAGAACTCTACAAGAACTGACTCTATTAGAAAGAAAAACATTAGAATAATAGGAATAGCAGAAGGTTCAGAATGAAACTCTACGGAGAGCTTACTAAACAAAAAGTGGATGAAAACGTTCAAATCTATAGAATGACCTGGAACCACAATTTCAAGAAGAAAGCAGGACCCCTAGCCACATGGACCCCAGCAGATCTTCTCCAAGGCACATTATACCAAAGATGTCAAAAATCAAAGACAAAGAGATAATTCTCAAGGCAGTCAGAGTGGGAGGGATTGTAACTTTTAAAGGAAAGCCATCAGACTATCATCAGGCTTCTCAGCAGAAACTCTATAAGCTAGGAGGGAGTGGAATCAAATATTCAAAATATTCAAAGAGAGAAACTGCCAGGCAAGAATAATGTATCCAGCAAAAGTGTCCTTTAGATATGAAGTATGAATAAAAACCTTTTCAGATATACAGAGGGAATTCTCCAGCACGAGGCCAGCATGTCATGAAACAAAAAAATCAAAATAATGGGAAAGAACTGGGACAATAAATAAGTAAATAAATAAATAAGAAAGTAATGGCCATAGAAAATCCTCATATATCAATCATCACCTTAAATGTAAATATACTGAACTCACCAATAAAAAGGCACAGCAGACTGGATTAAAAAGCAAAACCCATCCATATGCTGTCTCCAAAAGACACACCTCAGCCATAAGAATAAACATAGACTCAGAGTGAAAGGGTGGAAAATGTCATCTAAGCAAATGGCAAGCAGAGAAAAGTAGGCATTGCCATACTGATATCTAACAAAACAGAATTCAGGATAAAAAAGATAACAAAAGAAAAAGATGTACATTTCATAGTGATAAAATAAATGATAGAACAAGAAGACACGACAGTCATTAATATACATACCCCCAATAAGGAAGCTCCAAAATTTACAAAGCAACTACTAACAGATCTGAAAGAAGAAACTAACAAAAGCACAATTATAGTAGAAGACCTAAACACTCCCTGGATAGCCATGGACAGATTATCCAAACCCAAAATAAATAAGGAAATATTAGCTTTAAATAATACGTTACAGCAACTAGACAGAATTGATATTTACAGGACACTTCATCCAGTAACAAAAGACTATGCATTCTTTTCAAGTGCACATGGAACATTCTCAAGTATGGACCATATGCTGGGACACAAAACTAGCCTCAGCAAATTCAAGAGGACTGAAATAATACCAAGTGTATTCTCAGATTGCAAGGCTTTGAAATTGGAGATCAATTGCAAAATACAAAAAACAAAAAAAAAAGCAGAAGTAGTAACATATACATACAGATTAAACAACATCTTATAAAAAATGACTGAATCAAAGAATAAAAGAAGAGATTAAAAAATACATGGAAACAAATGACAATGAAAATACAACATATCAAAATTATTGGGACCCACCAAAAGCAGTAGTAAGAGAGAAAGTTATATTATTACAGGCCTATGTTAAGAAACAAGAAAAATCACAAGTAAACATGCTAACATCCCATCTTAAATAACTAGAAAAGGAAGAACAGAAAAGACCCAAAGTCAGCAGAAGGAAAGAAATAATAAAAATTAGAGCAGAACTAAATGAAATTGAGAACAAAAAGACAACAGGAAAAATTAATGCAACAAGGACCTTGTTCTTTGAAAAAAAATCAATAAAATTGACAAACCCCTGGGTAGACTAACCAAAGGGTGAAAAGAAAGAACACAAATATCCAAAATTAGAAATGAAAGGGGAGAAATAACCACTGATACCACAGAAACACAAAGGATTATAAGAAAATATTATGAAGGGCATTATGTCACCAAATTTAACAACCAAGAAGAACTGGACAAGTTTCTCCCATCCAAGTACTAACCAGGCCCAACCCTGCTTAGCTTCCTAGATCAGACGAGATCGGGCGTGTTCAGGGTGGTATGACCGTAGACTGGACAAGTTTCTAAAAACATATAGTCTACCTAAACTGAACAAGGAAGAACTGGATAATCTAAATAGACCAATCAATAGTAAAAAAAAAATTGAAACAATCATTTGATAACTCCCCAAAGGCAAAAGCCCCAGACCTAACAGTCTCACCAACAAGTTTTATCAAGCATTCAAGGAATAATTAATACCTATCCACCTAATACACTTGCAAAAAATTAAAGATGAGACCAACATTACCCTAATGCCAAAGCCTAGTAAGGATAACATATAAAAAGAAAACTACAGACCAATATCTCTAATGAACACAGATGCAAAAATCTTAAACAAAATATCAGCAAATATAATACAACAATGCATCAAAAAGATTATATACCACAATCAAGTGGGATTTATCCCAGGAGCACAAGGATGGTTCAACATGTGCAAATTAATCAATGTGATACACCACACAAACAAAATAAAAGATAAAAACCATATGATTATATTAATTGATGCAGAAAAAGCATTTGACAAGACACAACATTCCATGTCTGGTCAAAACACTGAATAAAATGGGTATAGAAGGAAAGGACCTCAACATACCACAGGCCATATATGACAAAACCTCAGCTAATATCATACTGAACGGGGGAAAACTGAAGCCCACTCTCCTAAAATCAGGAAGAAGAGAGGCATGCCCCCTGTCCTGTCACCACTGCTATTCAATATAGTACTGGAAGTTCTAGCCAGAGCTATCAGGCAAGAGAAAGGAATAAAAGGTATCCAATTTGGGAGAGATGCACATGCCATGATCCTTTATGTGGAAAATTCCAAAGACTCCACCAGAAAACTACGAGAAACAATAAACGAATACAGTAAACTTACAGGATACAAAATCAATGTACAAAAATCAGGGGGTTCCCTGGTGGTGTAGGCTTCAGCACTTTTACCACTGCGATCTGGGTTCAATTCCTGGCCAGGGAACAACCAAAACAAAAAATTAAAAAAAAAAATCAATTGCATTTCTATATACAAACAATGAATCTTCAGAAAAAGAAATGAGAGAATCAATACCTTTTTCATTTGCAACAAAAAGAAGAAAAATAGCTGGGAATTAACAAAGAATGTGATGGACATTCAGTGTATGAACACTGAAAACTGTAAGACACTATTGAAAGAAGTTGAAGAGGACACAAACAAATGGAAAGATATTCCATGTTCATGAATAGGAAGACTTAATATTGTTAAAATGGCCATATTATCCAAAGCAATATACAGATTTAATGCAATTTCCATCAAAATCCCACAAACGTATTTTCACAAAATAGATAAAAGAATCATCAGATTCCTATGGCACCACAAAAGACCTTGAATTGCCAAAGCAATGCTACATAAAAAGAATAAAGCTGGTAGTATCACACTCCACAATTTCAAGTTATACTACAAAGTGTCAATAATCAAAACAGCTTGGTATTGACAGAAAAACAGACACACACGCCAATGGAATAGAAACTAAAACCCAGAAATAAATCCACAAATACACGGACAAATAATTTTTGATAAAGTAATGAAAAATATACAATGGGGAAAAGAAAGCCTCTTCAGTAAATGGTGGTGGTAAAGTTAAAAAAAAAATATGCAAAAAAATGAACCTGAAGTGCGAACTGTCATCATATACTAAAATTAATTCAAAATGGATTAAAGATCTCTACCTAAGACCTGAAACAATAAATTGTATACAAGAAGACATTGGTACTGAACTTTTAGACCTCGGGCTCAGGAAGGACTTCATGAACCTGACCTCCAAGGCAAGGGAAGTAAAAACAAAAACAAATGAATGGGATTACATCAAACTAAAAAGCTTCTGCACAGCAAAAGATACCATTAACAAAGCAAAAAGACAGTCAACTGAATGGGAAAAAGTATTTGCAAACAACACATCTGATAAGGGACTAGTATCTAAAATATATAAAGAAGTAGTACGACTCAACAACAACAACAAAAAAACAACCCAATTAAAAAGTGAGTGGGTTCCCTGGTAGTGTAGTGTTGAGCCTATGGCACTCTCAACGCTGTGGCCTGGCTGGGTTCAATTCCCAACTAGGGAACCTCCCCCACCCCCAGCAAAAAAAAAAGTGGGTAGGGGACCTGAACAGATACTTCATCCATGAAGACATACAAATGGCCAACAGACATATGAAACAATGTTCAATCAACTTCATTAGCTATTAGGGAAATGCACATCAAAACCACAATGAGATACCACCTCACACCTGTTAGAATGACTATTATCAAAAAAACAAGCAATAACAAGTGTTGGAGAGGTTGTGGAGAAAGAGAAACCCTCTCACACTTCTGGTGGGAATGCAAATTGGTACAACTGCTGTGGAGGTTCCTCAAAAAACTGGGAATGGAGTTACTATAAGACTTGACAATCCCCCTTCTGGGTATCTGCCCCGCCAAATTTGAAACCTTAGTCCACAAAGACTTATGTACCCCAGTTTTCACTGCAGAGGAGTTCACGTTGTCCAGGTCATGGAAACAACCAATGTGCCCTTCAATAGATTACTACATAAAGAAGCTGTGGCACATATACACAATGGAATATTACTCCACTATAAGAAAAGATGAAATACTACCTTTTGCGACAAAATGGATGAACCTTGGGATCATCATGCTTAGTGAAATAAGCAAAACAGAAAAAAACCAAGAATAATATGACTTAACTCAGATGTGGAATATAACACTGAAAGCAACAAAGAAACAAAAACTCATGGGTACAGTAAATAGTTTAGTGGTTACCTCAGGGTGGAGGTGGTGGGAGAGGAGGGAGAGTCAAATATATGGTGATGGAAAGAGAACTGATTCTGGGTGTGAACACATAATGCAACACAGACAATGTACTGTAGAATTTCATACCTGGAACCTATGTAGTTTTTGCTAATCAATGTCACCCCAATAAATTTAACAATAATAAAACATAATACAAATAATTAAAAGTAAAAACAAAGAAGGTGGCAGTTTCTGGAGAACACCAGAAGGAGAGCACCAAGAGAAAGATGGCTTATAAATTTTTCAATGAAAGTAGATTGGAAGAAAGTCTTTTGTGATCAGATCTATTCTTCAGCAGTGAGAAGATATAATTCAAAAACTAGTTCCACATATCACTAGTTGTATCACCTTGGGCAATTGCCTTAATATCTATGGGTTTCAGGTTTCCCATCTGTAAAATGAAGGGTATCATTAGCATGTATGATTTTTAAGGTCCCTTCCAACTCTCTTTCTCTATCATTTTAGCAATGATTTTTTTTTTTGGGTCACTCATACATTTTGCTGAATGACTTTTGAGAAGATCTTGTCTGAGGCATTTCAAATGTTATTTTGATTGCACAGTTATCTGAGAACGCTCTTCTGGCAAGATCATAAAATGGCACTACCAATTTTTACAAAAGAAAAGTAAGACTCAGATCATCAGTGAAGTTCAGGACAACCTCAAACCCAAGGCTTCTGATAAATTGTTAACTAGAGTTATATCAATGTAGTTACAGTATCCCTGGAATACCTGGTAGCCACAGGCCCCAGAAACATCCAACACACACTCCTCAAACATTACAGCAATTTTCCTCTATCCCATGCCACAAACTGGAACAAAGTGGGGTTAAAATAATCCACTCAGGATTTATACTACTGCCAAAGGACCTCTAAATATATATATATATATATATATATATATATATATATATATATATATATATATTTTTTTTTTTTTTTTCCCAAGAAGAAACCAAAATGGTTTCCTTAATTGAAAAATAAATGGACAGCTTCCAGATTCAGTTCCGGCAAGTAAAGAGCTTAGAAGTTGTCACTCTCATCCTTACAACAAACTGAAAAAGCTAAACAAACTGAAAAATCAGTAACTTTTCTTTGGCCCACCAGAGAGTTGAGGTTGCATGGCAAAATGCAACCTCCAAATCTGAAGAAATAGGCTTATCCAAAGAGACACAGCTGAGATCTGCTTACCTAGAGTAGAAAATGCTGGAACCATAATCTCATAAGGACACTTAAATGGCAACTTGGATGAACTGTTGAAGGCTGAGTGTGGACTTGCGTGGAAGTGATAAAGTCCTGTGGCCTACGCTTTTGTGGGATCTACCTTCAGATCCCACCAAGTTCTCAGGAAAAAATCAGGAAAGATCCTCTCCTGACTCTGAGGAGAGGAGGTAAAGAGTAATCACTGAAATATCCCAGAGCTCTCTATAACTAAGGCCCATGCTCCAGGGTAAAATTCTTTGGCAGAGCCCATCCCAGCTGGGGGAAGGGCATTTTTCCTGCTCCAGCCCCTTCCTTTCCCAGACTTCTTGTTTCACCTAAGGGCAAAAAAGCATAGTCAACAGGATCCTGGTCTTCCAGGAAATGGGTTGAAAAAGCTGAGGTCAGGAACAGGAATAGGGGGCAGGGAAAACAAATAGCTTACCACTGGACTAAAACTTGTGAGGTCACAGCCACAAGACAGAAGACCAACAGACACTGAGCTTAAATCACAAGATTATAAAATGCCCTGTTTCACAACTTACTTGGTGGGTTTCATGCACCATTATGTTTTCCATTTTAAAAGACTGTTTTCCCTTCCCTGGGATGTTGGGGGGTTATGTTGAGGATCACAGGGGTTGTCTGAGCAGGCTGTCACATACCAGGGGGCCACAGCCAGCTGTCATACTCTGCCTGTGCTTTGAAGTCACCCATGACTCTCTTCTACTTTACTGCCCATATCTCATTGGTCCTATTAATTCCAACCTCTAAAATTTCTCTAGAACTTAGTCCTCCTCTCCATTCCTGCTGTCTTAATTCAGGCCTTTGATCTTTCATTGCACTTAGATTTTTTTTACAGTAATGGTTTAAATGGTCCTCCAGTCTCCAACCTATTCTTCCCCTAAAGACATTCTCCACACTACCATAAATTCTCTAAAACACATATCTGGTCATATCATTTCTGTTTTGATTTTTTTTATTTTTTATATATTTTATTTATTTTTTTAAATTCATTTTTATTGTTAGACTTATTGGGGTGACATCTGTTAGCAAGGATTACATAGGTTTCAGGCATACAATTCTACAGTGCATTGTCAACTTGATGTATAATAAGTTCACCACCTAATATGATTTCTCTTTCCATCACCTTATATTTAGCTTCCCCACTCCTCTCCCATGCCCTCCCCTTTCTCCCCTCCATGACCCACTTGTCCCCAAGTAAACATTAAATCATTTGATGACACTTTGCTTACAAGATGAGGTCCAAAAGCATAGACAATCCAAACCCCATCTAGATTTCTAACTATATATCCTACCCTATCCCCTGCTCTCCTCCCTCCACCCTCAGGAGCCTCAGGCCTCTGACATGCAGACTCTGTTTCTTGAATAGAAAAGACTTTTTCATACTACTGTGCCTTTACCTCTGTTGCTGTCTGCCAGGAATGTCTTCTCACTCAACAATTACAAATTAGCAGCAAGGGATGTTAGGTAGAAAGACAAGGAGGTGAGGGGATGACAGGACTCAAAGAGCATTACTAAAACACCACAGTGCTGGGTTCAGATCTGGATGCTTTACAAATATTAAATGAATGAATGAATTGTTGACCATGAGGTCTAGGGTGCAGAGGCAGGCAAGTGAGAACAGACAGACTATGAGAATAGCTCTAAATTTTTTCCTCTTACCCAAACCCTTTTTCTATTTTCCTCTATCTCCTCTTCTGGATCTCCATACTTATGTTTCTTCTAATTTACAGACTACTATAACACTACCTTGGATGCATTTAACTGTGCCATGAATAATTTATTAATTTTTCATGAATCAATCCCTCTAGCCACCTGGAAAACAAGAACCACTTCTACTGCCTTTCAAGCTCCTTTTAACTAATCTTTTTAGTACGTGCTACTGTGCCTGGTACAAAATGTAGTATTTTATGTACAGTTTCAACACCAAACATCAAGAACTTTATGACATTTTGTTGCTGTTTTTATTAGGAAATCCCATATGAAAATGTTAAATAAAGTAAGAAAAATTAAAAAGCAAACCAAGAAAAATACATCACTACAGAGTATAATAACTGGACTGATTTTCATGTGTGGCTCGTGGAAAATAGCCTCATTATTTTATGGTTAGAATGTGTAAACCACAAGCAGTCATTCTACTATAAAGGCTAGTGAAAAGTAGTAAAGGACTTCTCACGTAAAAACACACTCTACAATCACAGGCATTGCCAAAATCTTGTCTGGCTCAGTTATCTAGTCTATTAAATGGGACAACAGATACTCGCTTGCCCCAATCACCTACTGAGAGCAATGTACACACACACACAAAGTACTTTCGTGACTTGAATGCTATATGAAATAATTTTCTATCAGAAACAGTGATAACTAAACTAAACCACTATGGTTTGCCTAGAAGGCTTAAAATGAGGTAGCCAGTTTACGTTCTGAACACTTCACTACAGCCAGTGATTTTTATAACTGACTTACTATGGTAATATCTACATGTAAGTGGAAGTGATATACAAACATGTGTTCCTATTATAGAAATAGGCAAATATGAAACACTACTAAATAACAAACTATGAATACCTTTCCTTTATGAACTTTAAATTCAGGGACTCTCTTCTACTGTTGCCTTCCTGAGATATTTTTACTAGGCAAATTTCTTGTTATCCTTTTTAACCTGCTTTTCCATACTGGTATGTTAATCCCAAATTGGTCACATCCTCAGAGAGGCCTTCCCTGAACTTTCTAACTAGCGTTATTCCCCAGCTACCTTCAATTGTCATTTGGTTTATTTCCATCCTAATAATGATCACAATAGGTAATTAACTAGGTAATCTATCTGTTTACTCATTTACCCAACTGAATCTCAACTCCAGGTCATCTTAGATCTTATTTAAATTAATCATACAGTGTATCCCCAATGCCTACAATAGTGCCTGGTTCATACAGGTGCTCAAAAAGTATTTGTTGAATGAATGGGTGAAGGTGTTTGCCCTTATGATGACAATAAAATTAATCCAAACTTCTTAGCATGACACTTAAGGTCCCAATTTACTTATTTGAACTTATATTCTGCCTTTTTCATACCTCTATATATTATGCCTGTTAATATCTCTGTAAAAGCTTTCTATCTGCCTGGAATGCTCTTCTTTCCACCAAATAACTAATCTTTCAAAGCCTTTCTCAAATACATGAAATCTTTTTCACTCCCCCACAGTCAGTCAGACAGAAAGATACACACACACACACACACACACACACACACACACATACAGAATGAGTCTTCTGCTAAGTTCTTATAGGAGCTATAGCGCTTATAAATAAAGGGTTATAATAGAAATAAAATAATAATAATACTAATATTTATTGAGCATCAACTTGATGCCAGGTACAGTTATAAGCATTTCATATGTTATTATCTCATTTAATCCTGAAAATGACTCTGAGGGTTAGGTGCTTTCATGAATCCTTATGTGTCTCTTTAGCTAGCAAGAATCAATTTCATGAAGGTAGCAATGCTGCCTTACAGCCTTGCTGATTCCCAGAATCTAACAAAATATCTGTAATGTCACATGTCCTTAATACAAATTTGCTAAATAATGAATTCTGACAGTAGTTTCTTCTGGACCTCTGACTTTACTCTGAGAATGGCAATCTCAGTCAGTTAAAGAACCAGACAGTAGTTTTACGTAATTATACAAATTTAATCTTAAAGTGATGTAGTCCTTTCTAATTACAATAAGAAACTCAGAAATCATAAAATAAATGGGTGATATACCTAGCTATATAAAGTTTTTAAATATTTGTAGGTTAAAAAACAAAGTTAGGGGTTCCCTGGTGGTTTAGTGGCTAGGCTTTAGCGCTCTCACTGCTGTGGCCTGTGCTTGATCCCCACTCAGGGAATCAACAAAAAACAAAAAACAAAAAAACAAAGTTAACAAAGGCAAACCAGAAATGAAGAAACATTAGACAGAAGATTAATAATATCATATGAACAGGGAACTTCCAGAAAAAGAAATTTAAATGGTTAGTAAACATGGACATATGCTCAACCTCATTAATTAATTTTAAAAAGTAAAATTTAAACAATGAGAATGCATTCATTTATTTTACCTATCATATTACAAAGATGAAAAAAGAATTATAATATTCAGCAGCAGCAAGGCCATGGGGAAATAAGCAGTCTTATACACTCATAGTATAGAAATGCTTTCATATACTTAAAAAGATACCTGGGTATGTACACACACACACACACACACACACACACACACAGGACTGTTCATTTGAGCACTGTTTGTAATAGGAAAAGACTGGAGACAACTGAAACGTGCATCAATTGGTTAAATAAACTATGATACAGCCAGCTCTACTGTGAAATTGAATGTGAAATGACATTACAGGATAGCTGAACAATAGATGAAGGGAATTCTCATTTTATAAATGTATTCCAGATACTAAAACCAAAAACCCAATTATAAAAAGGAGAAAGGATTTGAATGGACACTTCATTAAACAGGATATAAGCTGGCAAATAATCATATCAAATTGGTCAACATCTTAAGTCATTATGGAAATTAAATTAAAACCATGATGAGATAACACTACATAACTATTAGAATGACTGAAATAAAAATTATGAAACATACCAAGAGCTGTCGAGGATGGAACAAGTGGACTATCATACACAGCTAGTTCAAATGCAAAATGGCACAGCCACTCTGGAAAATGGTTTGGTAGTTTCTTATAAATTTCAACATACATTTACCACACAATCCCATGACCTCCCCCCCCCTCCATGGTATACTACTCAGCAACAAAAAGGAATGAACACCTTGGATGAATCTCTAAAGCAGTAAGCTGAATAAATAAAGTCAGGCTCAAAAGATCACATATTATGCAACTCCATTTTTATACGACATTCTCAAAAAGGAAAAACTATAGGGACAGAGAATAGATCAGTGGTTACTGGGGATTGGCAGTAGGGAGGTCTGATTGCAAGGGATAGCAAGAGGGGATTCTTTGGGGTGTTCAATTGTCCTGTATCCTGTAGGTGGTGGCAGATGCAAGAACCAATGTATGTGTTAAAACTCATAGGACCGTACATCAGAAAATAAATGTACTATGTGTACATTAAAAATAATCTTTATAAAAGATAAATTGTTCTCAACAGTAATGATACCTTCCAGTTCTCCATCCAAGGGAGGAACATCATCTCTCATGGAGAAATCCATGGCTGTCCCTGGGATGTCCATTAAGTCTTCATCACTGGAGTTGCTCTGAAAGCTGTTGAAACTCCCCTGCTGAAAGCCTCTGTTATCCATGGCTCCTGTGCAGAAAAAAAAGGAGTCTTATTACAATGACCTCCAAGCCTCTTACTATTTATTGTTTTTAAAATTGTGGTAAATACACATAACATAAAATTTACTATTTAACCTATTTTAAAGTAAATTCAGCACCATTAAGTACATTTACAATGTTGTGCAATCACTATCACTATCCATTTCCAAAAATTTTCACCATCCCACACGAAAACTATACCCTGCAAATACAGTCAGGCAGAAGTAACACCCTTTTAAAAGTAGTTAAAATAGTGTTATGTTACAGAATTACATGCTTATGATTTTGTGATAAAAAGTTTGGTATAGATTACCAACTCATAGGAAAGGGCATTACTTCTGCCAGACTTGTATAACTCTCCATCCTACCCCCACCCCTGGCCCCTTATAACCACTATTCTTGTTCTGTCTCTAAGATTGGCCAGTCTGGATATCTCATACAAATATAATCATATAATATGTGTCCTTTTGTGTCTTGATTCTCCCACTTTTTGTAATGTTTTCAAGGCTTATCTATGTTATAACATGTTTCAGCACTACATACCTTTTTAGGACCAAATAATATCCATTGTATGGATATACCAAATTTTGTTTATCCATTCATTGGTTGATGACTATTTGGGTAGTTTTCTCCTTTTGGGTTACCATTTATCCTTATGTCTTCTTTTATACTCTTACTTTGACAATATAGACATGCAAATTACTTAGTATATTCATTACCCTTCAAAGGTAATGTACCTCTACCCTCACCATGTAGTTGATAGCAGTTTTTTGAGAACCATGAAAAAAAAAATGAGGACATGAGTATAAAACTCATAGTAGTTCATAAGTAATCAACTTAAATAAAAACTACACATCATTATTGAGAAATGTGCTAGGTATTTGGGAGTGGAGAAACATTATCTTATGCCTCTGAGTCTCCCAGAGCTCCTAACACAACACAGATACATAGATACACTAGGGAAAAGAGGCATACCGTGCCATTCAATGTTGTTCTCTGCTTGAGAATTTAATATTAAAGATGAAACTTTTTTTACATTCCCAAGTGTGAATTTTCAGATATAAATTTTACTCAAAAAACCTTAGTGTATTAATTTTTAAAAAACATCATTATAGCCAACTTTACCTTACCTACTTTGCCCCCTCCATTTTTTTAATGAAATCTTGATTGAGAATCAGTCAGCAAAGTTCTATTGGATTAGGCAAGTAATATTCCTTTTGAGGCATTCTAACTCTTTCAAGAAACATTTTACTCTAGGTTGTCAGAATTATGTGTGATGAATGTGGTAAAAACAAAAGAGGTTAAATTAAGCAATAGGCCTAAAAAATTGGAATCATAGCAGATAAATATTTTAAATACAGCATAAAGTAGGAAGAACCAACATTTGCCAGGTACTTATCAATTTTCAGGCACTGGATTGTGGTGTTTAAAGTGAACTCTTTCACTTAGTTTTTCTAATATTCCTATGCTATGGCATTATCATTCCTAGAGCAGATGAGGAAACTAAAGCTCAAAAAGGCTAAGTAACTGGCCTAGTTAATGTCAGAAAAAAGGTACGCTCCAAATCGTGTGTTCAATTTCACAATACCTCATTTGTAATAAAGAGACCAGCATGACAGAAGTGTAAGTGACATTTATGAACCACCTACCATATACAAATCATCATGGGATAGTAGGTTAAATACAAAAGTGATGCTGGGTAGGCCAGATGAAATGAAGACTGGGAGACAAAGATTTGGGAGTTATGAACATCAAGATGATGGTTGCAACCAAGAGAACAGATATTTCAAGGGAAACCTGTCATTCACTTATAGATAAGGATGAGTATAAATAAAATAAATGGATTTCCAATATCCTTCTTTAATATGCACAAATAGCTTCAACTCTGTGTAGATGTGAACAAAATAATAGGTTCTCCAGGAACATTGCCACGCTGACATTGTGACAGGTAATGTGGCAACATAGGGAAGGCAGTGCCGTTTACCCAAAAGTACTAATAATGGACAAAATTACTGATCATAAAAACATAAAAACATATCCTCAGCTACAAAAACTCTAACATTGCAATGTGGATCAAATGAGTCCTAGGATACTGAGAATCCATCCTTTGTAGTCTTAGTTGCATTCCTTCACTGCTCCCCAATCCTTCATTCTCATTGGACTCTTCCCCTTGCTCTATCCTGCTTCCTTCACTCTCCTTCTTCAAGCACTCCTGAAACAATGCATTTACACAAATTCCCTGCCTCAGCTGCCACTTCTAGGGAAGCTGATCTACCACAGGATCCCTAGTGGTTTTTTTCCTATCACACATAAGAAATCCTGAATCTCTCTGTCTTTTCTCTTGTCATCCAGGAAGACATGTGTTTACTCCTTATTTAAGAAAAGAAAAGCCCCTCTACTTTGTTCTAGATCTGACCGGGATAACAACTCCTTCCCTGTCTTACTCTGATTTACAAACGCTCCCTCTTAAGCATGGAGAATATTTTCCAAGACCCCCAGTGGATTCCTGAAACCACAGACAGTGTCAAATCCTACCTATACTATTTCTCCTGTACACCCATATCTATAGTAAAGTTTAATTTATGAGTCACAGTAAGAAATTAACAACTAATAACAATATAGAATAATTATAATAATACCCTATAATAAAAAGTTATGTGAATATGGTCTCTCTCTCTCTCTCTCTCTCTCTCTCTCTCTCTCTCTCTCCTCTATCATAATGTATCTGATAACTGAGATGGCTACTAAGTGACTAAAAGGGGGGTAGCATATTCAGCATGGATAGGCTGGACAAAGGGATGATTCACAACTGAGTTGGGACAGAGCAGGACAGTGCAAGATTTCACCATGGTACTCAGAATGGTGTGCAATTTAAAACTTATGAACTGTTTATTTCTGGAATTCTCCATTTAATATTCCTGAACCACAGTTGACTACAGGTAACTGAAACACAGAAAATAAAACTGCAGATAAAGCAGGAACCATGGTACTTAGTTTTATCATTTAAGGAAATCGTTATCTGTAGCTTTCATCTCTACGTCAAGCTCCAGTCCTGAATCCCCAAGAACTCTGTTTGACATTTCGGTTACTACTTCAAACTCAATAGGATGAAAATGAAAAAACAAAATGAAGTAAAACAAAACAGAGGAAATAACAATAACTTAAAAATAAATAATAAAATCCAGACAAGGCCTGTTCCCCACCCTCACCCTCCACATTAACTTTCCTTTTAAAATGCAGGTAGCATCAGAGTCAGTATTTGCAATTAATATTTGTTGCACTCTGGGATTTACTATATTCAATGAATCTACAAAAAGCACTTAATGTCAAGAGTAGGGATTCCAGGTTTCTAAAAATTTTAGGTGAAAATAAGCACCATTTAAGCTGATGATGAGAAGAACTGAGGCTAACAGGGTAGTACAACTCAAGAGGTTTTCTTTTTGTTTAGATTATTAAATGCCATTGGATTCCATACAGTGACAAGCACTGAAAGAAAGCAAGACAATTTGTAAAATTATGCAGAACCCTTTCCCTTTCTTTCCACTATTTACATGTTTCATTCAGGAAATGATTTAAAATACATAATTCCAGCAACACTACATTATACATACAAATTATAGAAAAGAAAAGGTACAGGGAGTCCAAAAATAATTTGTTTAGCTTTGGGATATATTCTATAGTCATATTTTCAGATGGGTGTAACTACTCTTCTGGGAATTCATTAAGACAAAATAATGATAGTACAAGATAAAGAATTTAACAAAGGGGAATTTGGAAAGTGTACCAGTTTTCCCATAGGGACCTTACAACTCCTTCCTATAACCCACTGACACAGAACTACTCAGCTAAATTGAGCTGCTTCATTCCAAACATTTCCTGGAGCAGCTATCTGGTTCACTGTTTGGGTTATAAAGTGCTTCTTTAATAAGTACATAGACATAAAGGTCAACAAAAGAAAATTAGAATCAAGTAAATCAAGCAAAACAGATGTTATAAATGGGAATTCAACAAAGGAAATAAACACAATCAGTAAAACTCAAAGTGATATTTGTTCATGGATAATCCATTCTGATAGTCTTTGGTTTTATTTTGCAGATATAAAGAAGTTCAAGAGAAAAAGTTAAAGAAGCAGAAAAATGAGGAAATAATTTACAGTTGTTTAAAGTTGAGATTTGAACCCATGTCTAGTTAAACTCTAAGCCTAGTGCTGTTTCCATAATTCCTTGAGGCTTTACTACAACATTTTGATCCAGAGAATGGCACATCTGGAATAAATCAAACCTCTCTAGATGGTCACAAGTCTGAGATCAGTTAGAATTTAAGGTAGGCCAGGAACTAAGTAAGAGGATTTGATTTATTATCTCAACTAGTGGGTTACATACAGGGCTTGTTATATAATGGAGGCCTAAAGAGGAGGGAAATCAAGGAAATAAATGTTGTTTTGGTTGATATTTTGTGTTAACACAGCTGATGTTTTCACCCTAAAGGCACGTTCAGTGCCTTTTGTCACATTGTGTTAGTGTGCTTCAAATCATAAGCTGGTTCCCCACTGCCGACAGAGTCAAGTTTAAATTTCTTTTCATTGCATTCAGAGCCCTATCAAATATAGATCCCATCTACCTAGAGACTTATCTCCTGCCACAAATTTGTTATAGTCCACACAGGCAATGTACTTCCATGCCTCTGTGCCTTTGCTCAGGCCAGATACTCTATCTGGAATCCCACCCACCCCCGATCCTCTTTTCAGCCTGGCTAAATCCAATTCAATCCGTCTAGGGCCAGTTCAAAGAGGCTTTTCCCTCAACAACCTTGTGTTCAGAAATCTATGTTGATTGCATAATCTCTTCCACTGAACCTTGTGACTGCATACACCATGTCCCTCTCATTTCTGTTGTCCCAGTAACTCTAGTTCTAGAGTACATGTTCAATAAATGCTTATTGAAGAGGATTCCAGTTCAAAAGCAAGAGTTAACAGCCAATCAACATGTTTATATGGTTGACACTCAAATCTATGCCTTGCACAAAGAAGGTAGGGGATTGGGGATATAAAAAGAATTTGTTACCTGTCACTACCCTCAAGGAATTTATGATCTAGTCGGGGAGAAAACTTTCACATAATGAAATTACATAATGGCTAAGTATTCAACATTTAACATTGGCATTTGGAAAATGGAAGGGAGATTGTAAGTCACAGAAGGCTTCATGGAGGAGAGAGGGTATTCCAGGTCCAGGAAAAAAATGACCAAAGTCTTGAGATGAGAATGAGGCTGGCATTTGTGCTTGAGCAAAATGGATGAAGACTGATCATGATGGACCTGTGAAGCCAATAGAGTCACTGTGGTTTCTGAGAAGCAACATGATAAAAATATGATTTTTAGAGGTAAGTACGGCAGCAGTGGGCTGGAAAAGAGAAGAGGAAAGGGCTAGAAAGGCAGTTTGCTAATTCCAGTTTCAATGTAACTGACTTGGGATGGAGGAGGAGTGCATATTCCCAACAGGTATACTGAAAGAGCCAGATTGAGTGTTAGGATGAGGCTAGTTTGTGATACAGCATACTGGCATCTTGTTTTACTACTGACAATGACATGTATTGGTTCAAATAAAGTCATACCTCTATCCCAACTAGTCCACTTGACAAAAAAAAATGTATAAACCAATAGGTGGGCTAATATACATGACCCTTCAAATGAAAATATAAAGTATATCACATATTCCAATGCTAACAAGCACAAAGAAGCAATATATTTTTCTATTTCTTATTTTTGCTCCACAACAATATCTTTTGACCTACATATGACATTCTGTGTAATATTATTCATATTAATATGAAAATAGTTTTGACCTCACAGACCCCTAAAAAGGGTCTCAGGAATACCCAAACCATTCTTTTAGAGTTGTTGAAGTAGAGAAAGAACACAATGGAAAAACTATACTTGGGCAACACCCATGAGATGGCTATAGAAGTGCCATGATGTTCAAGGACAAGAATCTATCAGGACTGACAAAAACAACACTCAAAATTTATAGATTACTTTCACTTTGAAATATTAATTAAAACTCCTAAATAAACTTTAACAAACTGAAAATAGCACCACATTGAAAGATTTGCCTGATTAATAAAATAAAGAGGGCTTATTCCAAGAACACAAGGCTGGTATCACAAAGGAAATTATCACATAAATTATTAGATTGATAGATAAATTTTTTTAAGGACGTGCTTGTGTCAACAGATGTCAAGAATGAGTTTTTTAAATTTACATTTATTCTGAATTTTTAAAAATATTCCAGACAGAGGATTTCTTTCTTGACATGATATAAAACATTTAAATTAAAACCAAGAAGCAAAATATCATTCCCTTTAATACAGGAAGAAAATGGTGCCTCTTATTGCCAATTATATTTAACATGGTACCAAAAGCTTTGAGAGGAAAAAAGTGAAGAATGTACTGTAGGTCCTTGAATAACATCATTTCTTTCAAAATCATATTGTTATAACATTGATGAGATGATGTAGGAACTTAAACTCTTATTTACATCAATTAGTCTGTGGTAAAGTGTTATACATTGTTTCGCTCGAAGTTGCAGAACCTATTAACATTAAATGAAGACTCATGTATACAGAAAAGGAAGAACTATGATATTCTGATGTTTAAATTATATGAATGCTATATATATACAATCTAATAATATTGACTAAAGATAATACATGAATTCAGAAATTATAAGATAAATATATAAAATACAGCATTCCTATGTACTACCATAGAAGTAGAAAATACAATTATTTATCTATGATACAGAAAATCAAAACACAATATTACTCTAAAATTTATAAAAGCCAAACAGAAGGAGAAAAGGAAGACAGAAGTCAGCAAAGATTTATCATGCTTTTGGATTAAAAAGTATGAATATAGTAATAATGAAACATCTTAATTTGCATTGTGTTGTATCTATATATTAATCTAAAGTCCTCATGGCATCCTTTATATAATCTAAAGGTTGATAGTGAAATTCATCTAGAAGTATAAGTAGGCAAGGATACTAGTGTATGTATTTTCTTAAATGTAAATATGGCAAACTTACTCTGTGAGATTTTAATATTCTACAAAGAGACAATCATCAAAACCTTATGGGAATTAAGAACAGAGATTCTAGCAATAGATACAAAGTATTACAAAAAGATAGTTGATAAACCAGGAGCAACACAAATATAAGGGAAGAATCACTTTTTAGTAAACAGTCAAGAGACTGCTAGGTATCAATGGAAAACAATATAGGATTATGACATATACCTATGGCAATAAGTCCCAGATGGGTTTTTTAAAGTTGATATTAAAAATAACACAGAATAGTATAGTTATCCCAGATATGGGGAACAGATTAAATTATTTCTGATTATAGAAAGATATAAAATGATTAATCCATATTTACCAAAATAAATAATTTTGCATAAGGAATGTATGCCATAAAATGAAGTGAAAGGAACAGAAAGAGAACATGTATCATCACTGATAAAGGTAAGAGAAAATATGGATACAAATATCCCAGTAAAAATCAAAGGAGGACTTCCGGTCCTTGGGTGAGCAATGTAAGGACATTGGAAGTCATCACTCTCATCCTTACAATGAGAAGAAAGCTGAACAAACTGAAAATCCAAAACTCTTCTTAGATCCATCAGACAACTGAGGTCACAAGGCAAACTGCTGCCCCCCAAATTAGCGAAACAGGCTGATAATCACCGCTCATACAAGCAGAACCCTCCATGGGAACCCATAGCAGGGTAGGAGAACTTAAACTGTAATTGAAGAATACCTGGAGGTTCAGTGTGAACAAGTCTGAGAGTTAAGAAATAGATGGGGCCTAGTCTTAGGGTGACCACACATTTCTGTAAATTTTGTTTCTAGTCCTCAAAAGTGAAGACCAGAGAAAAATTCCCTTGTGCTTCCAGCAGGGGGCAGAAAAATGAATCATAGCATTCTGTTCATTTTAACAAGGCCAGTCCTTAGGAGAAACTATTTTAACAGAGCCCAATCAACTTAGGGGAAAAACAAACAAAAACAAAACCAAAAAAACTCAACTCTAGCTCTGTCTTCCTGTCTCACATAAGGGGAAACAAAAACAAAAGTGAGAAGCACTTCTGAAGTTCACAACCAAGGGGTACAGGCTCAATAAAAGTTTTAAACATAATCATAGGACTATAGAACACTTCTCCTCCCCCAACACCTTACTACCACATCAATAGGGCTCCTGAATAACATGTTTTAAACCTTATTTAAGAAATCTTTTCCAGGGAAATAAAATACACAGAAGAAACAAACAAATATCAAAAAACACACTAGAGGCTCTTGAGCCACTCTTCTTGCTCGAGCCCACTTCTACCTCTTTGGAGTGTACCTTCCCTTCAATAAACTATCAGTTTGTTTCACCACTTAAAAAAAAAACACACACTAGAGAAAATTTTAGCCTCTGACACATATAGCTACAACAAATAGTAAACCCTACTCAGATAAACATAAAACCTCACATTAAAGGCCTATTTACCTTACTTTTTTAAAACCATATGTCATGTCCATCTTCCAACAACATATTACAAGGCATATTATGAAAGAGAAAAAAAAACATAGCACAAAGAGAGACAGAACAAGCATCAGAACCAGAGTCAGATATGGAAGAAATCTTGGAATTATCACAATAGCAATTTAAAACAACTGTGATTAATATGCTAAGGGCCCTAACAGAAAAGGCGGACAACATGAAAGAACAGATGGGTAATGTAAGCAGGGGGATAGAAACTCTAAGAAAATGTCAAATGATCTGAAATGAAAGAGATCTGTAAAAGAAATAATGTCTTTAATGACTCATTAATAGACTGGTAACAGCAGACGAAAAGAATCAGCAAGCTTGAGGAAATGTCAATAGGTTGAATAACTATGATGTACACCTGAAAGTAATATAATATTGTATGTTAGCTATATTTTATTTTATTTTTGCTGTTTTCATTGCAATTATTTATTTATTTTTACGTTAGCTGTATTTTAATAAAAATCTTTTTAAAAATGTCAATAGAAACTTCCAGAACTGAAATGCAAAGAGAATGAAAAATGAATAGACTATCAAGAACTGTGGGAAAAAATATGTAACAAATGTATAATGGAAATACCAGGGGAAGAAAGGAATAGAAAAAATATAGTCATGCATCACTTAATGACAAGAATATGTTCTGAGAAATGTGTCATTAGGTGATTTCACCATTGTACAATCATAGAGTGCACTTAAACAAACCTGGAGTTCATAGCCTACTACACACCTAGGCTTTATAGTATAGCCTATTGCTCCTAGGCTACAAGCCTGTGTGGCATGTTAGTGTACTGAATGCTGTAGGCAACTGTAACACAATGGTAAGTATTTGCATATCTTAACATATCTAAACATGAAAAGGTATAGTGAATACATGGTATAAAAGATAAAAAATGGTATACCCACATAGTGAACTTACTGTGAATAGAGCTTGCAGGACTAGAAGTTGCTCTGGGTGAGTCAGTAAGTAAGTGGTAAGTGAATGTGAAGGCCAAGCACATTACTGTATACTACTGTAGACTACACACAGTGTTCCACAAACCCTTCCCCTACTTCCTTCCTATAGGGTCAGAAACAGAACATCAAAATTGTCACTGCTGCTCCATAAACAGGGATATGGGCTGGAATGTCATTTATATACAAAGTAGGTGAAAATATTATTTATTTTTTGTGGCTTTTTGACACATTTTGAAAAAGCCTTGAAGTCAATTAACACAGTGAAAGGGTTAACAAATTAAAAACAAACAAACAAACAGGAATCATACTCAGTATGCTCTCAGATAATAATAAACTAGAAATCAATAACAGAAAGATAGCTAGAAAACCCCAAAATACTTTAAGATTAAACAAAACACTTCTAAATAACACAAAGGTCAAAGAAGTTGCAAGAAAACCTAAAAATACATTTTGAACAAAATGAAAATGAAAAAACAAAATGAAAATAAAAATTTGTGGGATACAGTAAAACCACTGCTTTGAAGGAAATTTATAGCATTGAATGTATATATTAGAAAAGAAGAAAGATCTAAAATCAATCACCTGAGCTTCCACCTTAGGAAACTAGAAAAAGACGAGCAAATTAAACCCAAAGAGAAGAAAAAAATAATAAAAAATAGAGTAGAAATCAATGAAACTGAAGATAGGAAATCAATAAAGAAAAATAAAATAAAAACAAAACTTGGTTCTTTGAAAAGATTAATAAAATTAACAAACCTCTAGCCAGGGTTAACTAAGAAAAAGAGATAAGATACAAATTACTATTATTATACAAGTTGACAATGCACTGTAAAACTGAATGCCTGAAACCTATGTAATCCTTGCTGACAGATGTCACCCCAATAAGTCTAACAATAAAAATAAATTAAAAAAAAATGAAACAAAGGAGGAGCAACAAAATGGTGGCTTGAGAGGAACCCCTAAATACTCCCCTGAAGCTCACAGCAACAACAGAAAAAACATCTATAACTCAACTAAGGACTCCATATACAATGTACAAACACAGCTAAGAGACCTGCTCATCACTTCAAATTACCTGCAGGTGGGCAGAGGAGCAAACAGAGAGAAATGTGGGGGAGAAGTGCAGAGAAATAGCCCTGTGCACAGGTCCCCCACTTGGAACTCTACTGCTGGGAGAGGGAGAAGGAAAAAGATGGCAGGTGAGCATTCGGACCTCACTCAGCCTGCGGGACAGAAAAAAGGAAGCCCAGAGGCAGGCCATGAGACACCAGCAACCAGACCTCACTTTGGCCCCCACGAGGTTCACACTGGGTGCATGAAATGTGGCAGCCTAACTTCACTCCAGTTCCAAGAGGAGGGGCAGTAGCGGGGCAGTGAGGAGCTTCAGCATGACCTCACTCTGGCCTAGGAAGTAGAAAAAGAGAGGGAGCTGTGGGAGTATTTCTCTACCCACAACTAGCCCTGGCTATGCAACCAAAGTTCAAGACAGCAGATCCAAAAACACAGGGCAGAGACCCCAGGGCAAACCAAATACAGAAAAGCAAAAGTTGGCACTGCCCACATGGCTGGTCTCAGCGACAGGCGAGGAACAAAGACAAAAACACTAATCTCCCTCCCCAATCGCCCTGCCACACCTCTGTTCCCCACCCCAATCCCCACAACATCAGCAGCGAGCTTCAGAAGAAAATACATCAGTGAGTGTTGGGTTAAGGAGAAGAATATCTACAAACAGAAAGGCTGCAAGAATGAGGAATCAAAGAAATACAGCTGCAAAGAAAGGACAAGAGAAAACCCCAAAAGACAAATTGGAGCTAAACAACCTATCAAAGACAGAGCTCAGAGGTCTCGGCAAGATGGCAACCAGAGAGGAGGTCCCTAAATTCTCTCCCGGAAAGTACAATTAAACAGCCAGCCAGCATCCAACATGGGAAACCCTGAGTGGCATAACAACTGAGAGATCCATGTGTCACAAGAAAACACCTGAAGGTTAGAGAAAGGGGTGCGAGCAGGAGAAAAGGGTGGGAGCAGAGACGGATCACGACCCGACCTGACCGCAGCTAATTGAAGGAACTAGGAAGAAATCAGGGAGCAGCACAATACAGGGGAGTGGGGAGACCAGGGGACGACGAGAATGGAGGCCAGAGAGGAGGGAAGCCTGCGAAACCATGAAGGAGCTGGACCTAAAAGCAGCGTGTTAGAAACAGGCTGGGACTTGAGCTCTGGGTAGCATAGGACCTGAGCGAGGCATCCAAAATACCATAGGGAGGAATACAGCCCCCAAGTACAGCACTGCAGCTCTTGCACCTGCAAACACTGCCAAGAGCGGTTGCCATGAGAAACAACCACTGAACCATGGTCCTGGGTAAAATGCAGAAGAGAGAAAGGTGGAGCTGGCAGCATTCCCTCAGAACCAACGTGAATGGCTTTGGATTGCATTCCATGGGCCTCCCCCTTCTCCACCAGCTTCCCCAAGGAACAGCAGGCAGCAGAGAGACCACAGACTATCCTGCCCCACCCCCAAACTCTGGTGGAGACCACAGAAACCACTTAAAAGCCTCTACTCTCCCAAAACATGCCCCTGCTCAGTGCCACCTAATGTCTGCTCTAAAGCAAGACACCAAAAAATATGAATCAAGAAGAGATAGAGATCTTCTGGGCTCTGCTGGAAGTCCTTATGCCAAAGAAAAAGAACACAACAGACAATAGCAGTACCTTAAGATTCAAAGCCACTCAGAAAGAAGATGAAAAATCTCCAGAAGAGGATCATATAGATCTAGAAATTTATGACCTACATGACAGAGAAGTTCTAAAGGCTCTCAGAGAAATGAAAACATAGTGGCAGAACACCACAGCTGAGAAGAATGATCTCAGAAAGGAAATTTGTGAACAAAAGCAACATTCTAACAAAGAAATTCAAATTATAAGGAAGAATGAGATGGAAATTTGAGAGATAAATAATAAAATAAAAGAAGTGAGAAAATAACTGCAATAAGAAACAGGGCCGGCCAACAAGGTGGAGGAAAGAATTAGTGATATTGAAGATTGGAATATGGAAACAACTCAGAAAGAAGATAGGGACTACAGAGTCAAAAGGATTTAAAGAACTGCAAGAACTATCTGACTCCATTAGAAAAAATAATATTAGAATAACAGGCTTAGGAGTACAGAACTCTACAGAAAGCATACTCAAACAAATAGTAGATGAGAACTTTCCAAACCTATGGAAAGATCTGGAACCCCAAATTCAAGAAGAAAATAGGTCCCCTAGATACATGGATCCTAGCAGATCTTCTCCAAGATACATTGTATTAAAGATGTCAAAAACTAAAGACAAGGAGACAATTCTCAAGGCAGCCAGGGAAAAAAGAAATATAACCTTTAAAGGAAAACCCATCAGGCTAGCATCAGACTTCTCAACAGAAACTTTAAAAGCCAGAGGGAATGTAATCAACTATTTAAAATATTAAAAGAAAGAATCTTCCAGCCAAGAAGAAATTATCCAGCAAAATTATCCCCCAGATACGAAGGAGGAATAAGACCTTCTCAGATACATAGAAGCTAAGGGAATCAGCCAGCATGGGTTGGCATTTCAAGAAATACTGAAGGAGGCTCTTCGAACTGAGCAAAACATCAGAATAAATGGAATAGAGTTAGGACAACAAAAACAAAACAAAAATAAAAGAAGGAAGTAGTAATGGGCATAGGAAATCCTCATATGTCAATCATCATTCTAAATGTTAATGGACTGAACTCAACAATAAAAAGACACAGAGTAGCAGACTGGATTAGAAAACAATACCCATCCATATGCTGTCTCCAAGAAACACACCTTAGCCATAAGGACAAACACAGACTCAGAGTGAAAGGATGGAAAACAATACTCCAAGCAAATGGTAACCAGAGAAAAGCAGGAGGTGCTATACTGATACCTGATGAAACAAACTTCAGATTAAAAAAGATAACAAGAGATAAAAACATACATTACATAGTGATAAAAGAAACAATACAGGGGTTCCCTGGTGGTGTAGTGGCTAGGCTTTGGTGCTCTCAACGCCATGGCCTGGGTTCAATTCCCAGCCAAGGAACTACCAAAAAGAAAAAAAAAAAAAAAGAAACAATACAACAACCAGAAAACTTGACACTAATTAATATATATGCTCCCAATCAGGAAGCACCAAATTATACAACAACTATTAACAGATATGAAAGGAGAAATTGACAAAAGCACAATCATTGTAGGAGACCTAAACTTACTCCCTTAACAGCATGGACAGATCATCCAAACAGAAAATAAACAAGGAAATATCAGCTGGAAATGACACATTACAGCAAATGGAAATAACTGACATTTACAGGACTTTTCATCAGGCAAAAAAAGACTATACCTTCTTTTCTAGTGCACATGGAACATTCTCAAGGATAGACCATATGCTGGGATACAAAAGTAGCCTCAGCAAATTGAAATCATATCAAGTGTATTCTCAGACCACAAAACTCTGAAACTGGAGATCAATTACAAAAAGAAAGCAGAAAAAATTACATATTCATGGGGATTAAACAACGCCTTATTAAAAATGATTGAATCAAAGAAGAAATAAAAGAAGAGATTAAAAATGCATAGAAATTAATGACAATGAAAATATAACATATCAAAATTATTGGGACCCAGCAAAACAGTAATAAGAGGGAAATTTATATCATTACAGGCCTACCTTAAGAAACAAGAAAAATCACAAGTAAACATCCTAACATCCAATCTTAAAGAACTAGAAAAATAAGAACAGACAAAACCCAAAGTCAGCAGAAGAAATAATAAAAATTAGAGCTGAGTTAAATGAAATCAAGAACAGAAAGTTAATATAGAAAATTAGGGAGTTCCCTGGTGGTGTAGCGGCTTAAGACTTCGGCACTGGCACTGTCAGTGCTGCGGCCTGGGTTCGATTCCTGGCCAGGGAACTACCCACATACAATCAATCAATCAATCAATCAATAAATAACCTGGTTTAAAAAAAAAAGAAAATTAATGTAACAAAGAGCTGGTTCTTTGAGAAAGTAAACAAAATTGACAAACACCAGGCTAGACTAACCAAAGGATGAAAGGAAAGAACACAAATATCCAAAATTAGGAATGAAAGGGGAGAAATTACCACTGATACCACAGAAATACAAGGGATTACAAGAAAATTCTATGAAGGGCTTTATGCCACTCAATTTAACAACCTAGAAGAAATGTACAAGTTCCTAGAAACTTATAGTCTACCTAGATGAACCAAGAAGAACTAAATAATCTAAATAAACCAATCAACAGTAAGGAAATTGAAATGACTATCCAAAACCTCCCCAGAGGTAAAAAGCCCTGGACTAGAGAATCTCACCAACAAATTTTACTAAGCTTTCAAAGAAGAATTTATGCCTATCCTCCTCAGATTCTTCCAAAAAATTGAATATGAAACAATATTCCCTAACTCATTCCATGAGGCCAACATTACCCTAATACCAAAGCCTGGTAGGACAACACAAAAAAGAAAACTACAGACCAATACCTCTGATGAACATAGACGCAACAATTCTAAACAAAATAATACCAAATAGTATACAACAATGCATCAAAGAGATTATACACAATCAAGTGGGATTCATCTCAGGAGAACAAGGATGGTTCAACATATGCAAATCAGTCAATGTGATACACCACACAAACAAAATAAAAGATAATGAACATATTAATTGATGCAGAAAAAGGATTCGAAAATATAGAACATCCATTTATGGTCAAAACACTGAATAAAATTGGTATAGAAGGAAAGTATCTAAACATAACAAAGGCCATATATGACAAACCCTCAGTTAATATCATACTGAATGGGGAAAAGCTGAAGCCCATTCCCCTAAATTCAGGAACAAGACAGGGATGCCCCTTGTCACCACTGCTATTCAACATAGTACTGAAAGTTCTAGCTAGAGCAATCAGGAAAGAAAAAGGAATAAAAGGTATCTAAATTGGGAGAGAAGAGGTCAAACTGTCATTATTAGCACAGGATATGATTCTTTATATAGAAAATTCCAGGGGGTACCCTGGTGATCTAATGGCTAGGTTTTGGCACTCTCACCAGCACAGCCTGGGTTCACTTCCCAGTCAGGGAACCAACCAAAAGAGAGAGAGAGAGAGAGAGAGAGAGAGAGAGAGAGAGAGAGAGAGAGAGAATGAGAATGAATTCCAAACACTACACCAGGAAATTATTAGAAACAATAAATGAATACAGTAAAGTGACAGGATACAAAAATCAACGTTCAAAAATCAACAGCATTCCTATATACAAACAACAAATATTCAGAAAAAGAAATGAGAGAATCAATGCCATCTGCTATTACAACAAAACGAATGAAATACCTGGGAAGTAGGTTAACAAAGAACATGGCAGACTTATACACTGAAAACTATAAGACACTTTAGAAAGAAATTGAAAAGGACACAAATAAATGGAAAGATATTTCCTGTTTATGGATAGGAAGACTGAACATTGTTAAAATGGCCATATTACCCAAGGTAATACACCAATTTAATGCAATTCCCATCAAAATCCCACAAACATATTTTCGTGAAATAGATACAAAGTTATCAGATTTGTATGGAACCCCAAAAGACCTTGAATCGCCAAAGCAATACTACATAAAAAGAATAAGACTGGTGGTACCACACTCCCCAATTTCAATTTATACTACAAAGCATCAATAATCAAAACAGCTTGGTATTGGCAGAAAAAAAAACCAGATACACAGACCACTGGAACAGAATTGAAAACCCAGAAATAAATCCACAAATATATGGACAAATAATTTTTGATACAGGAGTGAAAAATGTGCAATAGGGAAAAGAAAGCCTTTTCAGTAGATGGTGCAGAGAAAACTGGAAAAACATATGCAAAAGAAAGATTCTGAGTTGCGAACTGTCACCATATACTGAAATAATTCAAAACGGATTAAAGACCTCCATATAAGACCCGAAACAATAAACTGTATGTGAGATAACATTGGTAGTAAACTTATGGACCTAAGGCTCAAGGAAGACTTTATGAACCTGATCTCAAAGACAAGGGGAAGTAAAAGCAAAAATAAATGAATGGGACTATATAAAACGAAAAAGCTTCTGCACAGCAAAAGAAACCATCAATGAAGCAAAAAGACAGCCAGCTAAATGGGAGAAAATATTTGCAAAGAATGCATCTGATAAGGGTCTAAAATTTAAAATATATAGAGAACTAATATGACTCAACAACCAAAAAACAAACAACCCTATTAAAAAGTGGGTAGAGGACCTAAACAGACACTGCTCTCATGAAGATATACAAATGGTCATATGAAAAAATGCTCAACCTCATTAGCTATCAGGGAAATGCAAATCAAAACCACAATGAGATACCACCTCACACCTGTTAGAATTGCTATTATGAACAAGACAAGGAAGGAGTAACAAGTGCTGGAGAGGACGTGGAGAAAAAGGAACTCTCGCACACTGCCGGTGGGAATGCAAAAAATACTATGGAAGGTAGTGTGGCAGTTCTTCAGAAAATTGGGAATGGAGTTTCCATATGACCCAGCAATTGTCCTTCTGGGTATTTACCCAAAACATTTGAAAACCTTAGTCCTCAAAGATTTATATACCCCAATGTTCATCGCAGCGCTGTTCATGGTCAGCAAGATATGGAATCAACTAGAGTGCCCTGTGACAGATGATTGGATAAAGAAGCTGTGGTACATATACACAATGGAATATTACTCAGCTATAAGAAAAGATGAAATACTGCCATTTGTGGCAACATCGAAGGACCTTGAGATCATGATGCTAAGTGAAATAAGCCAGACAGAAAAAAACAAAAACCATATGACTTCACTCATGTGTGGAATATAAAACTGAAAGCAACAAGGAACAAACAAACAAACAAAGAAGAAAATTCATGTACAGCATCATTAGTTTAGTGGTTATCTGGGGCAAGGGGGGAGAGGGTGTGAGAAGAGGGAGGGGGAGCCAAATATATGGTGATGGAAAGAGAACTCACACTGGGTAATGAACATATAATGCAACACATAGATGATGCACTGTAGAATTGTACACCTGGAATCTATGTAATTGTTGCTAACCAATGTCACCTCAATAAGTCTAACAATAAAAAAAAATTAAAAAACAGAGCTCAATACCATGATTATAATGATGCTTAAGCAACTTAATAAAGATTTTTAACAAAGAAATAGCAAGCATAAATAAGAAAAAAAGGACCAAACAGCGGTGGTGATTATAATAAAGGAAATGAAGAAGAGAACAGAAAGGATCTTCAGACTAGATGAAGCAGAGGGAGGAACCAGTGACTTGGAAGATAACAGAAGACACCCAATCTTAACAACAAGCTAAAAAGAATCCAAGAAAATGAAGATAAGCTAAGATTCCTCTGAGATAAGATCAAGAGAAACAACATTCACATCATAGGAGTACCGCAAGGGGAAGAGAAGCAGCAAGGGATCGAGAACTTATTTGAAGAAGTACTGACTGAAAATTTTCCTAAGCTGATGAAAGAAATAGACATAAGCTCAGGAAGCACAGAGAGTCCCAAACAAGATATACCCAACCAGCCTACATCAAGACACATCATAATTAAAATAGCAAAAGTTAAAGTCAAAGAGATAATATTAAAATCAGCAAAAGAAAAGCAAATGGTAACATATAAGGGAATACCTATATGACTGACAGCAGATTTCTGAACAGAAATTTTACAGGCCAGAAGGGAATGGCAGAACACATTCAACATGATGCAAACCAAGGATCTACAACCAAGAGTAATGTACCCAGCAAGGTTATCATTCAAACTTGAAGGACAGATAAGAAGCTTCCCAGACAAGAAAAAGCTAAAGGAGTTCATCACCACCAAACTGATACTAAAAAAAGAATGTTAGAGGAACTTATGATGGGGAAAAAAGTATGATTAATAAAATGGTAATAGCTACATATCTATCAACCGTTATGAGTGGAGTATCAAACAGAGGAAGACAAATACAAGTTGACTTCACTTATAGGTGAAATCCAAAGAAGAAATTAAAGTGGAACAGGAACTGATTCATAGATATAGAAAATATTTCATTTGTTGCCAGATGGGAGGAAGGTTGTGGGAGGAGGTGAAATAAAGGGAAAGGATTGGGAAGTTCAGTTTGGTGATTACAAAGTAATAGTTATGGGGATATAAGATATAACATGGCAATATAGTCAATAATGTTGCAATAACCAGATGTAACATCAGATGGGTATCAGGTTTGGTGGGGTGATAGTAGAAGGGCTGGAGGGGAGGGTGAAAACAGGGAGAAAATAAGAAGTACAAATTCATAGTTACAAAATAGTCACAGTGTCATAAAGTGCAGTATAAAGTATACAGTCAATAACATTGTAATAACTATATATGATGTCAGAGGGGAACCAGATGTATTAGAATGAGGATTTTGTAAGTTATATAAATGGCTCACCACTATGCTGTGCACCTGAAACGAATATAATATTGTATGTCAAATGCAATTGAAAAATAAAAGATTCTATCTAAAAATGGAAAAATTAAAATAAGGATTATCACTATTTATCATATGAACATTACAAAGATAATAAAGGAATATTATTAGCAATTCTATGCTCACAAATTTGATAACCTAGATGAAACTGACCAATTCCTTGAAAGACACAATCTATGAAAACCCAAAGAGAAACAGATCAGTGAATATGCCTATATTAAAGAAAATTGTAATACGAATTAATAACCTTCCAAAATGGAAAGCACCAGACCCAGATGGGATCACTGCTGAATTCTACCAAATATTTAAAGAAGAGATTATACCAATTTTCTACAATCTCTTTCAAAAGAAAGAAGCAGAGACAATACTTTCTAACTCATGTTATAAGGCTAGAATTATCTGAATATCAAAACAAAAGAAAGACATTACAAGAAAGGAAAACTATAGACCAATATCTCTCATAAACATAGTTGTAAAAATTCTTAACAAAATATTAGGAGATCAAATTCAACAATGTATAAAAATAATTATATATCATGACCAACTGTGATTTATTTCAGGCATGCAAGGCGGGGGTCCAACTTTAAAAAATCAATCAGTGTAATGCATCAGAGCAATAGGCTAAAGAAGAAAAACCTTATGGGCATATAAATACAAAAAAATCCAACACCCATTTATGGTAAAAAAAAATTTCTCAGCAAACTAGGAATGAAGGGTAACTTCCTTAATTTGATAAAGAACATCTACAAAAAACCTAGAGCTAACATCATACTTAATGGTAAGAAACCAGATGCTTCCCTGCAAAGATTAGGAGCAAAGCAAGGATGTCTGCACTCACCAATCCTATTCAGCCTCTTACTTAAAGTCCCAAGTGATGCAAAAATACAAGGAAAGTAAACAAATGGTATACAGATCAGGAAGGAAGAAATAAAACTGTGTTTGTTCAAACTGTGTTTGATGACATGATTATCTATATACAGAAAAATCCCAAAGAATCAACCAAAAAGCTCCTGAAACTAATAAGTGATTAAAGCAAGGTTGCAGGATACAAGATTAATATACATAAGTCAACTGTTTTCTTATATATCAGCAATGAAAAATTGGACTTTGAAATTTAAAACATAATGCCATTTAGTTTTAGCAACAAAAATGAAATAATTAGGTATAAATCTAACAAAATATATTCAAGATATATATAAGGAAAACTACAAGACTGTAATGAAAGAAATCACAGATCTAATAAATAAATGGAAACATAGTCTATGCATTGGGATAGGAAGACTGAATATTGTCAAGATGTCAGTTCTTCCCAACTTTATCTATAGATTCAATGCAATCCCAATCAAAATCCCAACAAGATATTTTATGAATATCAACAATATGGTTCTAGAGTTTATACTGACATTTATCAATACAAATGACCCAGAATAACCAACACAACATTAAAGAATAATGAAGTAGGACCACTGGCATTATCCAACTTCAAGACTTACTATAAAGCTACAGTAATTACGATAGTGTAGTATTGGTGAAGGAATAGACAAATTGATCAATGGAACAGAATAGAGAACCTAGAAATAAACTCATACAAATAAAATCAAGAGATCTTTATCAAAAGAGTAAAGGCAATTAAATGGAGAAAGGATAGTCTTTTCAACAAATGGTACTAAAAATGCTGGACATCTACATGCAAAGAAAAAATCTAAATATAGATCTTCAACTTTCACAAAATATAACTCAAAGTGGATCATAGACCCAAATGTAAAGTATAACACTATAAAACTCCTAGAAGATAATGCAGGAGAAAACCTAGGTGACCTTAGGTTTGGTGATGACTTTTTAGATACAACACCGAAATTATGATCTATGAAGAAAGACTTCATAAATTAGACTTAATTAAAATTAAAAACTTCTGGTCTGCAAAAGCCACTGCTAATAAAATGAAAAGATAAGTAACATACTGGGAGAAAATATTTGAAAAGTCATACCTGGTAAGAGACAGGAATCCAAAATATAAAAAGAATTCTTAAAAATCAACAAGTAAAAGAACATCCTAATTTTTAAAAAGGTCCAAAGATCTGAACTTAAACAAAGAAGATATACAGATGGCAAACAAGCATATGAAAAGATGTTCAATATCATCTGTAATTAGATAATTGCAAGTTAATACAACAACGAGATACCACTACACACCTACTAGAATGGCTAAAATTTGACACACTGACACCAAATTCTGACAAGGTTGTAGAGCAACTGAACTCTCATTGCTTGTCTGAATACAAATAGTACAAACACTTTGGAAGACAGTTTGGCAGCTTCTTACAAAACTAAACATACACTTTTACTATATAATTCAGCACTTACATTCCTTAGTACTTATCCAAATGATTTGAAAATTTACATCCACACAAAAACATGCACAGAGATGCTTATAGCATCTTTACTCATAATTGCTCAAAGTTGGAAGAAACCAACATGTCCTTCAGTAGGTAAATGGATAGACAAACTATAATATTATCTCAACAATGGAATATTATTCAGTGATAAAAAGAAATGAGCTATCAAGTCACAAAAATATATGGAGGATTCTTAAATAAAGTAAAAGAAATCATTCCACAAAGGCTACATATTATATGATTCCAACTATAAGATATTTTGGAAAAGTCAAAGCTATGTATTAATAGACAGTAAAAATATCAGTGTTTGTCAGGGATTTGAGAGGAGGGAGGAATGAGTAGGCAGAGCACAGAGGATTTTTAAAAAAGGGACTCTACTTTGTATGATATTATAATGGATACATGTCATTATACATTTTTGCAAACTCAAAACACCAAGAGGGAAGCCTAATATAAGTAATAATGTAACAATACTGGCCCATAAATTGTAACAAGTTTACTACACTAACTGCAAGATGTTAATGACAGTGGAAACAGGTATAAGAATACATGGTAAATCTCTGCACTTTCTGCTTAATTTTTCTGTGTACCTAAAACTGCTGGAAAAAAATCTATTAAGTTAAAAAAATCAGAAACTGAAATGGCAGTATACACATAAAGAAATTTTGACTCAAAAAAATCATCCTGTGTAACTCAAAAATCTCTATTAAAGTTATTTAAACCAGTACTTCTCAAAGTTCAATGTGCATCAGAATTCCCTGGAGGGCTTGTTAAAACACAGACAACCCCCTGCTACACATACACAACTTTCTGATTCCCTAGGTCTGAGGTGGGGAATGCTGATCCTGCTGGTTCTGCACATCAGGAGAGATGTAAAGTCTGAGAAGAAAAAGAGTAAGGCTGGCCAGTAATCAAAATGGGACTTCAGGATATACAAATGTTTAGGAGCACATATTAAAACAACCTGAGTTTCTTCTGCAGAGTATATGGGGAGAAGTTGGGAGGGACGGACTGAGAGTCAGAATTTTTAAGTCCTGTTTAAGAACTTAAGATTGAAATGTAATGTTTGTCTCTTTGTTTCCTTTCTTTCCGTTTTCTTTTTTCCTCCCTCCTTCCCTCCCTCCCTCCCTCCCTCCCTTCCCTTTCTTTCTTTCATTCCTTCGTTCTTTCTTTCCTTCTCTCTCTCTCTCTCTCTCTCCCCCCTCCCTCCCCCTTTTCCATTTGTAAATTTGTAATACTGTACTGTTATGCTGACCTGAAAATCATAGATCTGTAATGGGCAATGGGCAAAGACACCAAGTAAGGTAGGAATGAATAGATCAGCCTACCTGAAGTGGAGAGCGTACTGGAGAATACTGCTAAGGCCACAAAGGAGACAGGTTAAAACTGCTAGACTAAATGTGAATTCTCCAACCCCTCCCCCTTTTCTTTTAATGATTTATACTAGATATCTTAACTCACAGGATTGTCCCCTCATTTCCAGGAAATAAAATGTGCTGCTGATATGCAACTTTGAACTCTGGGATAATACTCTTCTGTCTCTCTTTACTTCCAAATGTGAGTTAAAAAGTGGATGGGGAACATATTAAGAGTTTCTAAGATACTCCTGTATGTGACCAACACCACTGCTGTCTATTTTGCACTATAGTATTTCTAGCAACCAGCACAGTAGCTGGCACATGGAAATGCTCCCTACTTAACTGCTGAATGATCAAACCTGAAGAAAGTGATGTAAAGATGAAAAGTCCCCCTATATGATCACAATGCATACTGTCCTTAGACCCAGGCATATAGATGGTAGATTCAGAAAGCACAGCACACATGTGCAAGCTCCTCCACCTGTCTGCAATGACAAGGTCCATTCTGACACATGACATGTGTACATAATATGTAATGAGGAAAGTTACTCTTCTATATGCTTCCAATAGTTTGCTTTAAAAAAAAGATACACCTTTCTGTGCATGGAGAGGAAGAAATAAAAGCTTCATTTATTTATATAATGAACATGTGGGTACAATAATAAAGATCTTTATTCTTACAAAACCCACTGGACAGCAAGGCCACTGCATCTCCAACACCTAGAAGCCACTCAAATATTTATCAAAGATATTTAAAACAGAAAACAACAAAAGAACAAGACAAAGAAATAAAAACTCACAGACACAGACAACAGCTTAGTGGTTACCAGAGGGTAAGGGAAAAAGGCAGGTGGTAGAGGAGGTAGTGGGAGTCAAATATATGATGATGGAAGGAGAACTGACTCTGGGTGGTGAGCACACAATGCAACATATAAATAATGTATTATAGAAATGTACAATTGAAACCTATATAATTTTACTAATTGATGTCACCCCAATAAATTAAATAAAAAAATAAAAGAAAAACAAATGAATGAATGGGAGACAATGGTAATGTTGAGGGCACTCTGCACTTGTCCATGTTAGACAAGGCTCACCCTCTTAGAGTCCTTGTACTAAAGCACAGCACTGAGAGAACACTCAGGCCCAGGTACCAAGGACAGGACAGAGGGAGTAAATCCCAATATGAGGCACCTGCGTACTTAAGGTGAAACAGACATACAGAGACACACAGAAGACAGAGAGAGATGGAAATAGATAGTATGGTAATATAAAGACATAGGCTGTCTTCATTTCCAATAAGAAGGACCCCTGCTCTTCACACTTTCTCCAATTCCACTAGAGTCTCTGGTAGGTATCTTAACCCTACCAGACCTGAGGCCCTGAACCTAACTGGCCCCTATACCTGGGCTCCTGAGCACTAAAGAGAAAAAATCAACATGATATAGAGAAATGTTAGTTACATGCAAACAAGTGGTTAGAATAAGATGGAACTTGGAGACATTGTAGAAAATAGGTCTATCTTTCATTTTTTCCACGTACTAGGCAAAGTACCGAAAATTAGGTACAGTAGTATAGCGGCAGATTCGGAAACTATCGGAAAATCGGTACAGCGGTCTGGTAGGGTTAAGGAATATCACAGTTCTGCTTGTAGGTCCTGGGAGATAAGGACAGCTTATAAGTTCAAACTCATACACAGGTGAGAAGCAATGTTTGCATGTCTCCATCCTCAGAGGGTATGGGGTGAGAATGCCCTCAGTAGGTGGGAGGAAGAACAGGGCCCACTCTTTGGCATCCCCAACATTTGTGCCCATCTGCACTGTGGATCTGCACAAAGTTCATTCTCCTAAAGGGGCCAACCAGAAAGTACAGCCAATGATTTTGAGTGTCTTGTTTATTACTGCATCCTTAACACTCAATACATTGCAGAAACTCTATACAAATTCAGAAAGGCAAGAAGGTAAACATAACAATGCTCAGTGCTGCCATATGTAGTTAAGGCTCCCTCTCTTTGAAGCCTTGACTAAAGGCAAGTCTTCAGATAGCACTCGCATCTAGGTTGAAAGAAGTTAGCGAGGGAGCAGATGGGAAGGCTCTGGTCCCTACCCACCACCATGTATGTGGAAGGCAGGAGAGGAATAAAATAGCAGCTCACTCTCCAGCACTCTGGACACCTGAGCACAGACATTATTTGATAAAAATATTTCGTCTAGAATACAGACAAACCTACCAGACCCAAATTTCTAACTCTTCTGCTCTCCTGTGTTTCACCAATACCCACCAGCCATTCAAAAATTATTATTGGAAAGGAAGAGACAGCAGGGGAGGGAGAAAGAACAGGAAGGAGGGAGGGATAAGGAGAGAAGGGTGATGTATAAGCTCTGTCCTTCTTGATGTAGTCGAGCCCACCTTCTCTGAATCCTTGCCCAGGTGCATTGCATTGAGACAGCACTAGCACCCAGATAGCAAGGATTAGAGAAGGGAGGCAGGGAAGAAGGCTAAGGACATGCACACTACATATACACCTGTGTGAGGGGAAAAGCAGAAACTGGATTCCTGCACCCTGTGCCCATGTAGCTACTCGTATTGTCATGAGGAAATTGACTCTCCAGGGGCTTACTAGACAGTAAGGTTGGTGTCCATAGGGCTAGTTCACCATGGCAACCTCAAACAACAGGAACTCAGTAAATTTGTTAAATAGATCGATGAATCAACAAAGAAATGTACACACAAATAACTGACTAAAAGAATAAGCAAAGTACAGTAAGTAGAGTGCTGTACAAGCTCTGTCCTACACATAGACCAGGCTCATGATCTTGTATTGTTGCACAAGACCATAGCATTGATAAGTCAACACTCATGCCTAGGTTGCAAAGATAGGGGAGAAGGAGCGAACATCATGATCCAGGTACCTGCATACCATACATGCATTTGAGTATGTGTGCACAACAAGGAAATTCACACTTCTGCAGACAACTATAAATAATAACAAAGCTTCTCTCCTTCCAGTTTTGTGCAGAAATGTGTCTATATTTATGTCTCTGTGTGGTGTGTGTGCGCGCGTGTGCACGTGTGCACAGAGGTGAATGTAGGTATGCATAGGAGAATAAGAAGGCTCAATTCCTGGCACACCCTACATGCCTGTTTCCTAAGCCTGGGAAAGTTCATTCACCACATACCTCCACTAAAGAGGAAGTCTTATAAAAAGAGATGCTGTCTCTTACTCAGCAGAAAACTCCCAGCACAGTACAGAGCACATAAAAAGTGATCAATAATTAGGTGTTGATTGAATTGTTCTGCAGAAGGTTCATGATGACAAGGCTCACCCTCCTGTAATCCATGCACACAGGAGGTGCTTTAGAATTCACAACTCCGATATGCAATGGGTATGGGAGAAAGAGCAGTTCGTTCTTCTGCACATCATGCACACGTGTATGAGTCCAAAGTGCTAAGTGCTTGCCCTGAAAAGTAATGATAAGGCTCTTTCCTGATAGAGTCTTTGTTATGAGTTTGCTTAACTTCCTATGATGGCCAAGTGTGTGGTTCTGGAGGAGGTAGGGAGAGTAATGAGGAGATGTACTCCCTGCCACAGCTTGCAGAGACACAGCCCTGGGAATGTGCATGAGAAGTGGGGGCATTCATTCCTTTCCACTCTCTATAGGCTAAATCCCTTGGGGCTGAGCCTTCAACTGACTTGCTTATCACTGTGTCCCCAGCACTTAGAATAAATCAATGATTCTCAAACTTGAGTAAACATCAGAATGAGTGGGAAGGCTTATTAGAATACAGATTGCTGTGATTCATGCTTTAGTAGGTCAGGGATAGAACCCAAGAATTTGCATTTCTAACAGGTTCCCAGGTGACACTGATGCTGCTGGTCTGGTGGCTACACTTTGAGAACCACCATCCTACACGAACGTTAAAGAAATAAAAGAATAGAAAGGGTGATGTAAAGACTCTCTGCTATTTTAAACATGGATGAGATTCTCTCTCTGAATTTTTGTACAAGGGCAATGGACTAGACCAGCATTTGTACCCAAATACCAAGAATGAGAGATAGGAATCTGAATAGAAGGCTCAGGCATTTTCAGATCATGTGTGTGCATACAAGAAACATCACTCTCCTATTTAGAGGTGATTTGCCTGTGGTTATACAAAGATGAAGTGTCCTTTTTGCATATCCACGTATAAGATAAGCAAGAAGTAAGGGCTACTTTCATTCAGGCTCTAGCTGTGGAAGGAGCACATAAAAAGTTCACTACCCTGAACAGTGGACATCGGCAGGAGGACATGACTAATAACACTTAGTATCCTATGCAGTGTGAATGCAGCTCTGTGTATGAGGCACAGGCCTTGTGTTTCTATACCTGACTTGGGGGTGTGTGTGTGTATTTACAAGGAAGGCTCACTTTTCTGCATAGTGTATTCACATGTGATTGTACAGAAAGGCAAAGAAAATAATCTCTTGCACACCACAGCATGAAAGAGAGCAGCAGTAAGAAGGCCTCTATCATTTAGTCCCTATAGATTGGAGGGTTAGGAAAGCTCACTGGTATGCATGCTGGGGTGGGAGTGCCTGCAAGTCCATATTTCTAGGGAGTAGGGTGGTGAGAAATCTCACTCTAGCAAAACCAGCACATGTTTGTGTTTGCAGAGCAAGTAGCAAGGAACATAAAGATCTATTTCATTCTGAACAGTGTCCTATTAGTCCATAGCATCCATAGTGTGTTTATTAGCCTGCCACCTGAATGTCAGTGTAGCAACCATGTCCATTTTGATCCCTGGTATGTCCTCTGTGACTGACATAGTACCTGGCAACTAGTAGACACTCAAATATCTGTGGGAGGAAGGGAAAGGGAGAGGGAAAATTGCAGCACGGGGAGTTCTGTCCTTCTAAATGTTTATAAGGCTCCTTTCCTCGGAGTTCTTGAGCAGAGGGAGTGATTCAACACGCACTGCCACCTATACTGAACAAAGGAGAGTGATGTACCCATGGAGCCCATGCCTGACCATTGTGTGTGTGTGTGTGTGTGTGTGTGTGTGTGTGTGTGTAACCCATTCAGGCCATTGTCCTGAACACAGTGTGGAATTGTACTGAGGTTTAGAAGATTCTCCTACACACATGTGTGAGACCAGGATGGGGGGCATGCCAAGTCCCAGTGTGCAGCCCATGCATCCTCAGGACATACAGACATAATAAGAACAAGTCCATTCTGCAATCTGCAAGGACAGACCAGATGTGGCTCATTCTCTTGTGGGTCAGCTACTCAGCACAACACCTAAAATAGAGTAGGTACTCAAAAGGTATGTTGTAGTTAGAAAGGAGAGAAGGGGGATGTAAAGGTGTTCTGTCCTATTTGAAGATGATGCTACCCCACTCAGAATCCTTGCCCAGGTGCACTGCATTCAGAAAGCACTCTCACCCAGGTAGCAAGGATTAGAGAGGAGAAGCCAGAACAGAAGATTCTGGCACCTGCACCCCCTGCATGTGCTTTAACAAGAAAATTCAACTGTCCTTGCCCAGGACACCTACAAAGGGACCAAAAACAACCCTGGAATTATCTTCTGGAGTGCGGGCCCCTTGTAGTATAGGCTACCCCCACTAGGTGAGTGTTCTAGGAATCCATTTACATCAGTGCAGCAGCTGGCATTGTGGTGAGAGGCTGCATTCAGCTTCAGTGAATTTTCTGGACACTCTTTCAATGTATTTGCCCATTTTATGATGGGTGATTTACACAAACAACATGCCGCATGATAACATACCTGCCCAAACTGTGCTGAGTGTTCAGCAGTATTTTTACCAAAAACAGTATGACCCCTATGCTCCATCCTCCCTATTCACTGGATCTCACCTCAGGCGATTTTTTTGGTTTACTTGATGAAAAAAGTCCTCAAAGAAAATGATTTTGCCGACATGGAAGAGGTGAAACAAAAACCGGCAGAAGCACTACAAGGCATCAAAATTGACGAGTTCAAAAACTGTTTTGAGCAGTGGAAAAGCATCTCGGTAAGTGTATTTCATCAAACAGAGAGGGCTTTGAAGGTGACTGAAGTTTCAGCATGTGAGAATATACAATTTCTTATAAATGAATTCTGGGGTTTTGGGGGGTCCCCCACTCATAGTCATCCCTATGCACAAGATCACATGGCCATTCCCTCTCAGATAGAGTCTCTGAAGTTGTACTGCAAGTGTCATCTTTTTCAGATCATATGTGAGAGTCTGCATGTGCTGGCTGTGTTTGGGGGAGAACAAGAAGGCTGGAACAATCTCTGAATGCAGGCACACATGTGTTTGCACACATGTTGAAGGACAGTGCAGTAACAGAGGTATTTTATTTCCTTCCATTCCTCTGATAAGCTATAAGCTCGTTGAGGGCAACAACCAGTTTTGTCAACCGTATCATACAATGTATGTTTCCCTATTACAGTATCTGTCATATGATAAGCAAAAACAAAGAGAAAGTTAATGCCCTGGCATAGGGGTATGCCTGTCCATGGGAATGAAGGCCATTCTCCGGTAGGTGCACTCTAGAGAACCCAGGGATGAGGACTCTGGGTCAGGGATCTTAACTATCTTAATCACCCTTGTGTCTCTAGCACCCAGTGAAGAGAATGGCACCTCACAGAAAACTTAAATATTTGAAAGAAGGTGGAAAGGTAGAAGAGGTGATATAAAGGTACCAAGTTCTTCCACATGCAGACAAGGCTGAGCCTCTTTGAATCCCTGAACAGGTGTGTTGCACTGAAACAGCACTCGTACCTAGGTTCCAAGGATTTGAAAGGGGGAGCAGACAAGAAGTCTCAGGCACGTGCCTTTCATGTGTGTGTATAGCTATGACAAAGAGTCGTGTTCTTATATACATATGACATCATTTATGAGTGACTGTACAGAGGTAGAGAAAGTTCTCTCCTACATATGAGGGCAGACTGATAAATTTTGCCTCCACTGTACTATTTTTCATTACATTAGACATATCTGGATATAACTGGTTCTGTGTAGGCACATGGTTTCTCCCCTCCATCACTGTTGACCTTGCACACACAGATGCTTACATTTTTCACCCAGTGCATATCAACATGGAAGAGTGTTCAGATGTTTGCTTCAAACAGCATGCTGTTACTGAATTCTTTTTTTTTTTTTTTTTTTTTTTTTTTTTTTTTTTTTTTTTTTTTTTTTTTTTTTTTTTTTTTTTTTTTTTTTTTTTTTTTTTTTGCTTTTTGGTATGTGGGTAGCTCCCTGACAGGGGATCGAACCCAGGCCGCAGCGCTGACAGCGCCAGCGCCGAAGCCTTAAGCCACTACACCATCAGGGAACTCCCTGAATTCTTAACAGCAGAAAAAGTTCCTCCAGTTTTTTGAAATTTTTGAAAAAGGTGAGGACTTCTTAAAGAAGAACATGACAGATGATGAAACTTGGGTCCATCATTACGACCCCAAGAACAAAAGGCAGTCCATGGAATACTACCATAAGGGATCACCTCAGCTGAAAAAATTCAAAACTCAGGCCTCAGCTGGGAAGGTGATCCCTTATGGCAGTATTCCATGGACTGCCTTTTGTTCTCAGGGTCATAAACAATGGACCCAAGTTTCATCATGTGTAATGATCTTCTTTAAGAAGTCCTCACCTCCTTTTTCAAAAATTTCAAGAAAACTGGAGGAACTTTTTCTGCTGTTAAGAATTCAGTAACAGCATGCTGTTTGAATCAAACATCTGAACACTCTTCCATGTTGATGTGCACTGGGTGAAAAATGTAAGCATCTGTGTGTGCAAGGCCAAGAATGATGGAGGGGAGATACCATGTGACTACACAAAACCAGTTATATCCAGATATGTCTAATGTAATGAAAAATAGTACAGTGGAGGCAAAATTTATCAGCCCGCCCACATGGTTCTGTGTGAGATCAGCAATTCATGCTTTTGTGTATTTTTGGGTGACAGTGGCAATGAGAAGTTCATTCTGTGGCCCACCCACTCTCAGGGTATATAGGTGTAATGTCTGATAAGAAATTCCATTCTTCTCCCTCGACTGTAAGCAACATGAGGGCAGGGACCAGGCATGTCTTGTTTACTACTGTACACTCACTGCCCAATTTAGTATCATGTATAAAAGAATGATCCATAAATATTTGTGGAATGGATGGAAAGAGGATGGAAAGGTGTTGTGTCCTAAATGAAGATGAAACTCTCACTCTTGGAATCCTTGCCCCAATGCACTGCATTTCAATAGCACTCTCACCCAGGTAGCAAGGATTAGAGAGGGAGAGCAGGACAGAAAGCTCCTCATGGATTTAACAAGAGGGCTCACTCTTCTTCGCAGAAGGTGTTTACGTGTGAGGCTATATTAGTAAAGAGAAGGTTCTTGAGCTTCACATTAAAGATGGCTAGTTGAACATATATTTTGTCTTCTCTCAGATAACAACAAAACAATGACAAAAAGGTATAAATCTACAAGGACAAAGACTGGAAGGAGAGAGGAGTGTGAGAGGAAGAGAATGAATATGAGATATCACCAAGGCTCATTATCCCACAAATACTTTGTGTGACTATGTGACCAGGAGGCACTATAGTTTGAGTGCAGTTGTTCAGAAACTTCAAAGTGCATCAGAATTACCTGGAGAGCTTGGTAATATACAGAGTAAAGAAATCTGATCACACAGGCCTGGGATTAAAGCCAAAGAACTTGCATTTCTAACCAGTTTCCAAGTGATGCTGCTGGTTTGGGATGGTACTGGTGTGGTGGAAATATCATGGACTCTGGTATCCTCAAACCCTGGTTCAAATCCAAGCTCTACCATGAATTAGCTTAGAGAATATACCTGATTTTCCCAAGGTCACGTTACACTTCTGGAAAAAAAAGGGGACAATAAAGCTTACTTCTTAATGGTGCCAAGAAAATGAAATAGAATAACAAACATAAAGTGGAGCGCAGCATCTAGCATACAGCTATCATTATGTGCATACTTCATTTTATTGAGCTTTCACTTCAGTGCACTTCACAGACATTGCATTTTTTACAAACTGAAGGCAAAACCAGCAACACCTTAAGAGCATGAGAGCATGCACCATATGGGAATAAGGTTTGCAGAGCTCATTGTTTAACAGGCAAGAGTGCAACTGCAATATCAGTGGAGTCAGAGAGCCTATGCCTTCAGACTGGGGATGCATTCCTGTATGTAATTCTTCTATGGGATGGGGAGCACATATCACTCATAAGAGAGAATGGGGTAGCTGAGGCTTGCTCTCCTGTAAACACTGTATGTTGGAAGGTGTGGGAGAAAGCCCACTCTCCCCTGGGCAAGGGATGTGAGAAAGAACAGTTGAGATGGCTCACTCTCCTGAATGTTTCACGTGCTTATGTATATCAGGGAGTACCCAGAGGAAGGGGAATGACTCAAAAAGTAAATTTGTGTGTGTGTGTGTGTGGTGAGAGAGAGAGAGAGAGAGAGAGAGAGAGAGAGGAAATGAGTGAATGAGAATGGGGGCATTTGCCTATGGGGAGTATGAAACTAAAGGCTCCAGTGTCTCCTGTCTCTGAACACTCAGCTGCCTGTATATGCTGCACACTTACCCACATGTGGGCCTCCCATGCATGTTCATGCTCCCGTCCACCTTGCTTATGTGTATGTGCATGTCTGGGTATCTGTGTATCTGTGAACATGAGAGAGCACTAATAAGCGAGTGCACCTTCATGTAATGATTTCTCAGGGGAAAAACCACTGAACTCACTGCTTTTACTGAGAGATATACGAGAGTGGGGTCAGGGCAGGAAGGCTCCATCTCTGCTCACCTCATCAGAGGGACTCTTTGCATACAGTTTCGCACCCTTAGATATGCCTTCTGTCCTGAGGGATAGCACGTGGGGACTAAAGAGTAAACTCATTCACCAATATCCTCAGCATGTGTGCACAGCTGCACAGTGGGTATAAATGAGGGTCATCCTTCTGTATGTTCTCACTATCCAGTAAACTCAGGGGACTGTGATTGTCCTGTTCACTGCTGGCTCCCTACAGCTGGCAGACTCTCTGACACAAAGTAGGAAGTAAATAAATAATGACAGGCTGGAGAAAGAGGGAGGTAATATACAGGTGCTCTGTGCTTCCATCTGCAGATAAGGCTCAGCCTGCTCCAAACCCTTGCCCAGGTGCATTGCATGTAGAAAGTACTAGCAACAAGGTACTAAGGATTAGAGAAAAGGAGCAAATGGGACAGCTCCCGAGGGTGGCATGAGAGAAGGACAGAAAAACTCCCTTTTCCAGACACTTGAACATATGAAAGCAGGCTTAATGGGAGTGAGGAATCTTATTTTCTGGCACAAGTTCATGAGATAGTAAACCCAGGGCCATTGATGCGTTGCTTACTATTGGACTCCCAAATCCAAGAGATGTTCAAACAGATTTGTGAAAAGAATGAGGAGAGGTGCTTTGCTCTTCTCTGTGCAGTAGGCATTCGCCCTTTATGAATCCTTGCCCAGGAGCATTTCACTGGGATAGCACTTGCATCTAGGTACTAAGATTAGAGAGGAGAAACAGAGCAGAAAGCTCAGGGACCCACCCGCCCAGTGTTCGCACTGGTGCCCAAAACTATAGATGAAAAAGAGGAAAGAGAAGCTTCAATCTTTGATTCCTCTTTCTCATACTTCATATCCAATATGAGGGCTGTCCAGAAAAAAATCTAGCCATGAATGTTTCTATTTTTCATATTACGTGGCTGGATACTTTCCTGACAGCCCTCGTGTATCCATATCTGATCAGTTTTCACCAATACCAGTATGTCTTCATCGATCTCTCCCCTGAATTATTTCAATTGCTTCCTAATTGGTCTCCTTGTTTCTACACTTGCTCCCTCTTATAACACAATAGTCAGAATAATATTTTTGAAGAAAGGCATGTAAACCCGTGTAACCCTAATTGGAAGTGTAAGAATAAGCTCGTGTTTTATCCAGAAACAAGACAAAGCAACAACAACAAAACATTCCTTTTGTTCTGGTCATTGAAGAAGTCTGAAAAACAATCTAGGGCAATGAGCACCTTTAGTGCGTAAAATGTGGTCTCTAAATACCATATCCACTAAAAGGAACCAAGGCTTACTGAAGATATGGTAGATTCCAGGTCTGGAGAAGGAGATGTCTAAGGTGAGCCCGGAACATTATCTCAATCCAGAAAGCAGAGAAGCTACTGAATAACCACTGAGGCAATGATAAAAGAACTCAGAAACCAGTTTGATGAAGCTCCCCCTGGCTAAAGATGAGACATTGGAGCTTCACTGAGGATAAGAACTGCAATGAATTGGAGGCTTAAATATATTTAAATTCATGAGCCTATAATACAAAATTTAAAAGCCTCTTTGGAGTAAGCTAGTGACCTAACTCATTATTTTGAGTTCTGAATAATAAAAAGAATCAAGTATTTATCCTGCCTTTCTTATAAAAAAATGTACCACTGTGTAATTGATGAGGGAAATTTTTCTTTATAGGAGTATTCCAGCTAAGAAATAAAGAGAGAAAAATGGAATTAGAATATCATCATTTCACAAACCTAATGAAATAATGGCTCTAGGAATTGAGCATCAATAGCAACTAGCATCACAGAAAGAGAGACAACCAGTCTGTGTGTCCCCCCTGATGGAAGCACTTCTGTCCCCTTCCCCCGAGTTAAGCCTGAACGTGATCAGGCTTCTGGATACAACTATCAATATACAGGAAATACAAACAAGGAAAGGGAACATATAAACTATACCAGGGATGCAATCAGAAAATTCCACCCTGTGGGGGAAACTGTAGGACAAGTGGCCCACTTTCTTTCAACAAGTAAATTGCAAGCAGAGAAAAAACATAGATGGAGGGAGAAGTTATCATTCAGAGACTACAGATACCTACCAACCAAATGCAATTATGGACTTAATTTGAATCCTAGTTTATGATAATTTTGAGACAACTGGAAATTTGAACAATGCATATTTGATGATATTAAGAAATTGTGAATTATTAAGTGTGATAATGGTATCATGGTTATGCTTTTGTTTTAAAACAAGAGTTCTCACCATTTAGAGATACATACTAATCATCAGCTTTCCCTTTCCTCCATATCTTATTAATTTTCCATGCCCTGTTCCTGCTACAATGTCCTCTTTGTTGTTCCTAGAATACAGCAGGTCTTTCATGATTGTCCCATTTGATCCTGAAACTTCACCACCACCATCTCCACTGCCACTGCCCCATCCACTCCTTATCCCCCTTTCCTGCTTTATGATTCCCCAGAACACTTATTACCAATTGACACATTATATATTTCACCTACTCACTTTGTCCACTGCCTTTCTCCCCCAACTAGGGCATAGATTCTTAATCTTCTTTTCATTGATGTATCCCTGGTGTGTAGGAGAGTTCCCAACACATAGTAGGTACTCAATACATATTTGTTGAATAAGTGAATGAGTCAATAAATTAGCTTCAAATCCTGGGTCTGGAAAAAGAACAGAGAAAACACACTCTGACTCATATCTGCATGAATGTCTAAGAAGACAGACCTTCATGTATCCTTTAATGCAAATAATTATGCATTTGGAAAGGCACCAGATAGTGAGGGAATCCAGATTTCTGTACCCTGTGTGTATGCCTATGCGGGTGTGCACATATTTCCATATATGTTAAGGAGCAGATGCTCCTTAATTTCCCTCACACATTAGGTTTGTAAGCATTAGCTAGAATGCTCCCTTTCCAACACACCCCATGCATAAGAGTACTGAGAAGGCTATCCTTTCCTTTAGGTGCTGGCAAGGAAGGAACAGGTCCAAAGATTCATCCTCCTTCTAGGTTCTCCTTGTCACTGAGTGTGAGGACCTGCACTTTGTACAAGAGAAAGGTAAGAGAAAACTCCCTTTTCACCAAGATCTATGTAAGACTGAGATGAGAGAAAGGACATAGGACAGTGGGTTATTCTCCTTCCCACCACCTGTGTATGTGTCCATCTTTTTGTGAAGGTGTAGGTACATGTATGTGTGCATGCACAAGAGAGCAAGGAAAGCTGAGGCTCACCATCCTGCAAACCATGCATGTGGGAGGGGTTTTTAGCAAGCGCACCCTCCACCATGCAAGGGATGTTAGAGAGAGAGCAGGGAGAGGCTCACTCTCTTGGCATAACATGTGGAATACTCTAGAAAGCAAGGTACAACAGCCTGGAGCCTTTCCCTGGTGGGTAAGCCAGGAGGGGCATACAAGGAGTGGAACCATCGTCCAGAGCAGGGTGCAGAGGTATATATACATGTCCCACACACAGGATGCACGAGGGAGGGGCTACTTCAAGACCAAAACTGTCTTCCATGTGTGTGTTTATGTTCATGTCTATGCACTGGAGAGGAAGGAGAGCACTTACCCTCCTGCAAGCCTTGGGTGTGGGAGGATAATTAAGATGCCAACGTTCCTACACTCAAGGCATGTAAGAGAGAAAGCAAGTCAGGAGGTTTGCTTTGCTATAAACTGTGTACATGTGAGTGTGAGTGTGTGCATGCATGTTTGTGTGTGCATATGCGCACATCCCAGATACCTTGGACAGGTATGCATGTGACTGCGTCCAAGACATACTATAATGAGAAGGTATGTTTTCATGTTCATTCATACATGTACCTTCCGGAATGTTCACTACCTACTACCTATTTTTTCCATTTTCCAGCTTTCTCTATTTTTATTCCAAGCACCATTATGGTGTTTATTATTTACACAGCACTGTTCTAAGTTCTTTTTATATGTCAGCTCATTAAATCCTCATAAAACATCTACAAGGTAATGATTACTATAATTGTTTTACAGATGAAACATCAGGCAGTCAATAGAGGACACATGATAAAAAAGTTCAGATTCTTACATACTGGTGTTAGAAAGAGGACACAACAAAGAAAGCTCAATCTTCTGATCATTGAGAGAGAGAGAGAGAGAGACAGAGACAGAGACAGAGACAGAGACAGAGAGATAGACAAAGGAATACTACACCATGCAAGGCAAGGCATATCAGAGTGCCTCATTCTCCCTTGTGCTGCATGAAAGGAAGGTGTGGGTATAAGAGTGAGGTGGAAAGAAGCTGGGTTCCAAGTGTGTGCTAGATGTAATAGGGAGACATTCTCCTGCATTCCTGCTTGTGGTAGGCACAAACACTGCTTGTGGTAAGTGAAGGCATAAAAAATGCTTGGGTCTAAGTATGAGAAGACAAAGCACAAGAGTGTCAGAGGGTGATTAACTTCATAAAAAGGTTCACTTTGGTGGCAAATCAGGGGGGAAAGTAAAAAATATAGCTTTCTGCAAGCAAAGGATGTGAGAGAGAAAAATACAGTAGTTACCCCTTATCCACAGTTTTGCTTTCAGTAGTTTTAGTTATGCATGCTGAAAATATTAATGAAAAATTCCAGAAATAAGCAATTCATAAGTTTTAAAATGCATGTCATTCTGAATAGCTCAATAAAATTTCTTGCCATCCCAACTCCAGACTGCTTGGGATGTGAATCATCCCTTTATGCAGTGTATTCATGCTGTATATGCTATGCTACCTGCCTGTTATCAACTGTCATGGTATCACAATGCTTGTGTTCAAGTGACCCTTAGTTTACTTAATAATGTTCCTAAAACTTAAGAGTAGGGATGCCAGCAATCCAGATGTGCCAAAGAGAAGCTGTAGAATGTTCCCTTTACCTGAAAAGGTAAAAGTTCTTGATTTAAAAAGGAGAGAAAAAAAATCGTATATTGAGGTTGCTTGGATCCATGGTAAGAACCAATCTATCCACAAAATTTTGGACAAAGGAAAAGAAATTCATGCTACTTTTTCTGTTGTACCTCAAACCGTGAAAGTTAAGCCACAGTGTGTGGTAAGTGCTTAAAGATACAAGACATTAAATTTGTGGGTAGAAGACATGAACTAAAAATGTGTTCTAACTGACAACAATGTGCCGTGCCAGAAAGCATTGAGCCCACATGAAAACTTCATCAGGAAATCCCCTGAAATGAATGACACCAAGCCATTTATTGCAAGCATATTCAGGAATAGGGTTGGCTGAAAAGATTACTGGAGAGGCTGCATCTGCTGATAAAGAACCTGCTGCCTCATTTCTGGAAGAGTTAAAAAAGTCAACTAGGTTTCAGTACTACACAGTTTCAGTAATCCACTGTGGGTCTTGGACCATATAGCCCAAGAATAAAGGTGGGCTTACTGTAGGGAGGAAAAATGACTTATTCAATCGCATGCGTGAGAAAGTAAGCTAAGGCTCCCTCTCCTGCTTATTGGCAGAGGTTTCAGAAAGCTCATTTTCTACCAGGCAAAATACAAGCAAAGTTAAGTAAGATGGTTCACTCTCCTGAATGCACATGTGTATGCATGATTCTGCTCACATGTGTGCATGTATATGTGTGCACACACCCCAAGCAAGATGCAGAAAGAATGTGGATTGCGTAGGCCACAGGCAGGCAGGAAGACAACCAAGTCTAGGGCCTGGAGCAATAAGCTGACTCATTTTCTTGCATGCCTGTGTTCATGCACTGTGTGGTCATAGCTGGAAAGCAGGGAAGGAGCAACAATAAGCCTCTCTTTTGTTCAAGGTTAAGTATGGGGCAGGGATGAGAGAAAAGCAGAGTGTGGAAAAGGGAAGAGAGGAAGAGACAGAGACAGACCCCCCAAATAAAGAGGAACAGAAAGAGGGAGATGGAGAAGGGGTGGAGAGGGAGAGGAAGAGGAAGAGGGAGGGAGGGAGGGGGGAGAGAGAGAGAGAAAGCATAGACATATATGTGTAAGTAGAAGACCCACTCACCTGTCAGCCCACAGAAGTATTGTATTAGGTTGGATTAAAGTGGAAGTAAAAAAAGGAGGTGAAAAATGACTATGTGAGATGTAGTCAGAGAGGCATATGAGGTCTAACAATTAAGTTCACGTACTTGGTGAGCACAAGGTGTTGTGCTTACGCTGGCAGCACAGTACAAACAACTCAGTAAGGTTTCATAACCTTGGTATATCTGTGTCTCACAGCTGTGTTTGTGTTGACATGTGGCACTGTCTTGCTAAGTGGTCTTCATTATTGTTACTACATATGCTTATGTGCTGTCACAAGAATATCAGAGCTTGAATTAGAGCAATGAACAAACATTAAATTTCTTGTTAAACTTGGCAAGAGTGGAAGTGAAATCAGGGACAAGTTAGTCCAAGTTTATGGGGATAATGCGATGAAGAAAATTACAGTGTACAAGTAAATTTAACATTTTCCTGAGGAGAGATAAGGCGTCACTGATGAAGAAAGGTTAGGGCAGCCAGTAACAAGCAGAACTAATGAAAGCACTGCAAAAATTTGTCAAATTGTGTGTCAAAATTGTCAGCTGACTGTGACAAGCATAGCAGACACAGTAAACATCAGTAAAGAAACACTTAGAAAAATCTTAGCTGAAAATCTTGGCGTGAGAAAGGTGTATGCAATAATGGTCCCAAAGAAGCTCACCGAAAACAAAAGCAAAGGAGAGTTGAAGTTTGCCAAAATCTTTTGGAGAGACAAGACAATGTTTTAGGCCATGTTATCACTGGTAATCAAATATGGGTGTACCAATATGACCCTGAAACAAAGCATCAAAGTGCACAATAGAAGTCAACCAATTCTCCACAACCAAAAACATTCTGTCAGTCCAAATCAAGAATCCAAAAGATGTTACTAAACTTTTTTGATATCAGAGAGATTGTTCATTATGAATTTGTACCAACTGGACAAACAGTCAACCACATTTACTATTTGGAAGTGCTGAAAAGGCTATGTGAAAAAGATGAAAAGGACCAGAACTTTTTGCTAACAACTCATGGCTCTTCCGTCACGACAATGCACCAGCTCACAAGGCACTGTCTGTGAGGGAGTTTTTAACCAGTAAACAAATAACTATATTGGAACACCCTCCTTACTCACCTGATCTGGCCCCCAGTGACTTTTTTCTTTACCCAAAGTTAAAGGAATTATAAAAACGGAAGACATTTTGATAACATTGAGGACATCAAGGGTCATACAACAATAGCTCTGATGGCCATTCCAGAAAAAGAACTCCAAAATTACTTTGAAGGGTGGACTAAAGTGCTGGCATCAGTGCATAGTCTCCCAAGGGGAACACATTGAAGGTGTCCTTAGTGATATTCAGCAATGAAGTATGTAACACTTTATCTAGGATGAGTTCATGAACTTAATTGCCAGACTTTGTAGAGCCAACAAAATTTGATGGTTTGGATTTAGATTGTAGGATGAAAAATAAGTTTCAAGGATGAATCCAGACTTCAGTATATTAAAACCCTACACATATTTGGCCTGTGCAATTGGGGAATGCCATCCACTGAGTTGCAGAACACTGAGGAAGGGGAGAAGAAAACCAGGACTTTGATTTTGTTGGTGTAAAAGTTATTGGACATCCAAGGGCAGATGTTGAGTAGACAGCTGGACATTTTCATCTAGAATTCAGGAGACAGGTCCAGTCTGGAAATATAAATATGGAAGTTATCCACATAGGATGGTATTTAGAGCCACAGGATAAGATAAGAACAGCTGAAGATTACTGAGAAGTAAAAATAAGTCATCCAAAGACTAAGCCCTCTATCTCTCTAATGTTTAAAATTCAGGAAGAAGAAGAGGAGCCATCAAAAGAGACAGACAGAGAAGCTGGGAAAGAAAGAAAACAACTGAGAGTGTAGAGTCCCAGAAACCAGACAGAGTCTTGAGACAGGAAATGAGCAACTGTGGGTGGATCTCTCAAGTCATGATGAAATTGCCCAATGAATTGAGTGATGTGAAGAACATCAGGGGCCTTGAAAAGGGTGATTTTAGTGGTGAGGTGATGATTAGAGCCTTAACTATAGAGTATTCAAGAGAGAATGGGAGAAGAATAAAAGGAGAGAGTTAACTCATTTAAGGAGTTTTTCTGTAAACTGGAATATAGAAAAGGGTAAAAACTGAGAAACTTTTGGGGTCAAGGAAAGAGGTAGTTCTTTTATAATTTTTAATTTAGTATTTAAATTATATGTATTGTGGAAATTGAAACACAGAGCAAAAGTTGCTTGTCTAATATCAGAAAGCTAGGAAGGGATAGCACTAGGATTCCATCACAGTAATCTGATTACCAAAGCAGAGGACCTAACTACCACCCCAAGCTGAATATAGTCATGCATGTATGAGAACCAAAGGTGATAAGGACTCTCTCTGGCACATCCTGGGCACACATGTATGGGAGAGGAAGAGGGAAAATAGAAGAAAGATCAAGCATGTATAAGGCTAAAGCTCCTGTCATAAATGCATGTGTGGGCACACACAGTAAAAGGAATAATGAGGAGGGTGACACTGCAGCACAACAAATGTGCGCACCAGGAGGTTGTAACAACAAGGTTAATTTTACTTTAGTTTGAGTGATGCATGGAATGGGAGGGGGCAGCTCTATAAGGGTTGCAGTACTATAATTCTGGATGAAATGGGACAGCTCAGGTGTCTCTCTAACATGCATATCATGTGTGTGTGAACATGAAAGAAAGAGGAGTGCAAGATAAGAGAGAGAGACAGAAGAATGGCTCCAGCTGGACCTGTAGTCTTGGCCTCCCTCTGCTCCAGACTTGTTCCCATTGGCCATCTGTCTGGGATGTCATGATGACTGCAACCTGGAGCTGAGGTTAGATTAAAGAAAGTAGGATGGGGAGAAGGTCCAAGATGGCAGATTAGATAAACACTATGCCTGCTGCCTCTCAGGATCACATAAAAATTATAGCTAAAGTATAGAAAAATCAACCTCGAAAGTCATCTGAAGGCTACCTGAACAGAAACCCTATAACTAATGGTATAAAGAAGAGGCCACATTGAGACTGGTATGAGGGGTGGAGACACGAAACAGACTGACCCCAAACCCATAGATAGTAGTTGAACACCAGGAGGGACACCTTGGTGGCAGAGGTCCCCTCCTGAAGAGGGAGGAGTCCCAGCCCCACACTGGACTCCTGTGCTGGGAAGAGGAGTACCCACAACATCTGGCAGCAAAACTCAGCAAGGACTCTGTCTGTCTATCCCTGTGAGACAGAACATGGCTGGAAACTCAGATATCCTCCTAAAGTGCTTGCACACACACTCACTCACTTGCCTGGTCTCCAAACACAGCAGTTCATACTCCAGGGTAATAGCCAATACTCCCAGTCAGTAAGCCTAGGAGTCAACACCACTCACTGATGTGCCACAACCAATCAAGGCTCAACTACCACAGGAGAACACACACAACACACACAAGGGACACTCCTGGAAAGTATGCACAGGTGATCAGGAAGTCTGTGCCACTGGACCACACAGGACACATATTACATAAGGCCACCCAGCAAAGACTGAAGCACATAGAAGATCTACCTAATATATAAAGACAAACACAGACAGGCAGCCAGAAGGAGCAAACAAAGAAACATGTTCCAAATTAATTTAAGTCTCTTCCATTGTATTATTCAGTAATGTCATTGCTCATACATCTGAGCATGATTTCTCTACTAGCAAAGTTCCTTCAGGTTGCAAAGTAGATGCCCTGCATTTGCAGGGTTCTCCTAGTTCTTCCATACTTTTGAGTAGTTCTCAAGCTCTCCACTTACACCATTGGACTTTTCTCTGATTATAATTTTTCTGCTCATTACTCCTATTTTTTATGGGTTTAATATTAATACCACATTTTTCTGTGTATACTGCATACTTTCTTGCCCATATTTGTGAGGGAAAAATAAGGATGCACACTGTACATGGATAGTACTAACTCCATACCTATATAAATGTTTTTAATTCTTTTATTTATGCTTATCAGTTAAAAGTGTAACTTTAGATATCAAAAACAATGTCTATAAGCAAAGTAATACCCTCGTATACATTAATCAAATTCTTTGTTTTTCTATAAAAAATTTAAACATAAAATTACTTTTACCTTGTATCTGCTCTTGTATTTTGTAATTATTTGGTACATAAATTATTTGTTGTACCATAATTCTTAAAAAATAAATGCTGATTTTCCTGCTTGAAAACAACAATAACAACAACAACAACAAGAGAAAAGTCTAGAAAAAGAACTAAAGGAAATGGAGGCAACCAACCTACCAGAGAAAGAGTTTCAAACACTGGTTATAAGAATGCATAAGGAACTTAGTTAAGAACCTCAACAAAGAGAGAGTAAGCAAAAAGAAGGACATAGAAACCATAAAACAGAACCAGTCAGGAAAAGAATACAATAAGTGAAATGAAGAATACACTAGAAGAAACCAATACTAGATTAGATGAAGCAGAGGACTGAATCTGCAATTGAGAAGACAAGGTAGAAGAAAACACTCAATTGGAACAACAAAAAGAAAAAAAAATTTTTAAAGCAAAGATAGTTTAAGGGGCCTTTGGGACAACATCAAGTGTAACAACGTTCAGATCATAGGGGTACCAGAAGGAAAAGAGTGGGAGCATGGGATTAAGAACTTATTTGATAAAATAATGACTGAAAATGTCCCTAACCTGCCAAAGGAAATAGACATACAAGTACATGATGTACAGAGAATCCCAAACAAGACAAACACAAACAGGCCCACATCAAGACACATTGTAATTAAAATGGCGAAGTTTAGGAAGAGAGAATCCTAAAAGCCAGAGAAAAGCAACTAGTAATTCACAAGGGAACTCTCATAAGACTTTCAGCTGATTTCTCAACACAAACTTTTCAGGACAGAAGAGAGTGACAAGAAATTTTCAATGTGATGTAAAACAAGGGCCTACAATCAAGACTACTCTACCCAGCAAGATTATCATTTAAAATTGAGAGAGGACCTTGAGAGCTTGTTTGGAGGTTCTAGCAGGGGAGCGCAGCTACTCGTATACCCTTGACCGAAGAACGGTCCTCTCCTCTAGCGGGGAAGGTCGTCCTCTTCGACCGAGCGCGCAGCTTCGGGAGGGACGCACATGGAGCGGTGAGGGAGGAAGGGGACACCCGCCTAGCCAGCCAGATCAAGGTGAACTTATTATGCATCAAGTTGACAATGCACTGTGGAATTGTATGCCTGAAACCTATGTAATCCTTGCTAACAGATGTCACCCCAATAAGTCTAACAATAAAAATGAATTAAAAAAAAAAAATAAAATTGAGAGAGGAAGAGCTTCCTGTACAAGCAAAAGCTAAAGGAATTTATTACAACCAAGCCAGTATTACAAGGAATGTTTAAAAAACTTCCTTAATAAGAAGGAGGGGGAAAGAAACAAACAAAATATTAAAATATGAATAATAAAATGGCAATAGCTATGTACCCATTAATAATCAGTTTAAATGTAAATGGATTAAATGCTCCAATCAAAAGACATAGGATACCTGAATGGATTAGAAAACAAGACCCATGCACATGTTGTCTACAAGAGACCCACCTCAGATGGCAAGAATATAGACCAAAAGTAAAGGGATGGAAAAAGATATTTCATGCAAATGCAAAAGAAAAGAAGCTAAGGTAGCAATACCTATATCAAACAAAATAGACCTTAAAATGAAGACTATAATAAGAGAGAAAGAAGGACATTACATAATGATAAAGGGATCAATCCAACAAGAGGACATCACCCTAGTTTACATCAATGCACCCAACACAGAAGGACCTAAATATATAAAACAAATATTGACCAACATAAAGTGAGAGATCAACAGTAACACAATCATAGTAGGGGACGTTAACATCCCACTGACATCAATGGACAGATCTTCCAGACAGAAAATCAACACAGATACAGTGGCCTTAAATGACACACTAGACCAGATGGATTTAATTGTTATTTTTAGAACATTTCACCCCAAAGCAGCAACATATATATTCTTTTCAAATGCACATGGAACATTTTCTAGGATAGACCACATGTTAGGCCACAAAACAAGTCTCAAACAATTCAAGAAGTTTGAAATCATGTCAAGCGTTTTCTCTGACCACATTAAACTAGTTATCAATGACAAGAAAAAAGTGGAAAACACGTAAATACATGAAGGCTAAATAACAGGCTATTAAACAATGAATGGGCTAACAATGAGATCAAGGAAGAAATCAAAAGATACTTTGAGAAATTTAAAAATGAAAACACAATGACCTAAAATCTAAGGGACACAAGAAAGCAGTGCTAAGGGAGAAATTCATAGCAATTAAGGCCCACCTCAAGAAACAAACAAACAAACAAATTCTCAAATAAACAATTTAACTTTCCACAAACAGAACTGGAAAAAAGCAAAAACAAACAAACGAACAAAAAAGCAATTCCCAAAGTGAGTACAAGGAAGGAAATAATAAAGATCCAAGCAGAAATAAACAAATTAGAGGCTTAAAAAAAAACATGGAAGACCAATAAAATTAAGAGCTGTTTTGTTGAAAAGATAAACAAAATTGACAAACCTTTAACCAGACTCATCAAGAAAAAGAAGAAAGAGGACACAAATAAATAAAATCAGAGAGGAAAGAGGAGAAGGGACAACAGACACCACAGAAATAAAAAAAAAAAATTTAAGATACTACTATGAGCAACTATACATCAACAAGTTTGATAATCTGGAAGAAATGACTAAATTCCTAGAAGCACAGAATCTTCCAAGGTTGAATCAAGAAAAAACCAAAAATCTGAACCAATTGATCACTACTAATGAAATCAAATCAGTAATCAACAAGCTACCAACAAACAAAAATCCTGGAGAAGATGGCTTCACAGGTGAATTTTATCAAACATTCAAAAAAGAATTAAAACCTATTCTTCTCAAACTATTTCAAAAAAAAATCAAGAGGAGGGAAGGCTCCCACATTCATTTTACAAGGCTACCATTACCTTGATCCCAAAACCAGAGAAAGATATTACAAAAAAAAATACTCTAGACAAATATCCCTAATGAACATAAATGCAAAAATCCTCAACAAAATACTAGCAAACCAAGTTCAGCAATATAGTAAAAAGATCATTCACCACAAACATGTGGGATTCATTCCTGGTTTGCAAGGTTGGTTTAATATCTGCAAATCAACTAATGTGACACACTACATAAACAAAATGAAAAATAGAAATCACATGGTCATATCAACAGATGCAGAAAAAGCATTTTACAAAATTCAGCATCCATTATTATAAAAACTCTCAGCAAAATAGTATTAAAGGAAACGTATCTCAAAAATAATTAAGGCCATACATGACAAACACACAATTAGTATCATACTAAATGGGGAAAAGGTAAAAGCATTCTACTTAAGATCAGGAACAAAACGAAGATATCCACTCTGACTACTTTTATTCAATATAGTACTGGAGGAGTTCCCTGATGGTGTAGTGGCTTAAGGCTTCGGCGCTGGCGCTGTCAGCACTGCGGCCTGGGTTCGATTCCCAGCCAGGGAGCCCACATACCAAAAAGCAAAAAAAAAACAAAAAACAATATAGTACTGGAAGTCCTAGCCACAACAATCTGACAAGAAAGAGAAATAAAAGGCATCCTAATGGAGAAAAGAATAAGTTAAACTACCATTATTTGCAGATGACATGAGGCTATACATAGAGAAACCCAAAGATTCCACCAAAAAACTATTAGAACTGATACATGAATTTAAAGTAGCAGGATACAAAATTAATATTCAGTAATCAGTTGCATCTTTATACACCAAGAACTAACTATGAGAAAGAGAAATTAAGAAAACAATCCCATTTATAAGTGTACCAAAAAATAAAATACCTAGGAATAAATTTAACCAAGGAAGGAAATGACCTGTATTCCTAAAATTATAAGACTTTAAAGAGAGAAATTAAAGAAGACACAAATAAATGGAACTATATACCATGCTCATGGATAGGAAGAATTAATAGTGTTGAAATGTCCATACTACCTAAAGCAATCTATAGATTCAATGCAATCCCTGTCAAAACACTAATGAAATTTTTCACAGAATTAGAACAAATAATCCGAAAATTTATATGGAATCACAAAAGACCCTGGAGAGCCACAGCAATCTTGAAAAAGGAAAACAAAATTTGAGGTTTCACACTACCTGATATCAAACTATACTACAAGGCTATAGTAATTAAAATGGCATGGTACTGGCATAAAATCAGACACATACATCAATGGAACCAAATAAAGAGCCCAGAAATAAATTCATGCCTATATGACCTTTTAATCTATGACAAAGGAATCAAGAATATACATTATGGGAAAGACAGTCTATTCAACAAATGGTGCTGGGATAACTGAACATATATGTGCAATAAAATTAAACTGGATCACTCTATATACAAGAACAAACTCAAAATGAATTAAAGACTTAAATGTAAGACCCAAAACCATAAAATCCCAAGAAGATAATATAGGAATTGAATTCTCAGACATTACCTTAGTAATTTTTTGTTTCTACTGATATATCTCCTTGGGCAAGGGAAACAAAAGAAAAAATAAATTGGATTACATCAAACTAAAAAGTTTTTTTTCACAGGAAATCATTGACAAAATGAAAAGACATTCTATTGAATGAGAGAAGATATTTGCTAATGATATTCTACTTCTGGGTATTTATCCAAAGAAACCCAAAACAGTAATTCAAAAAGATATATGCACCCCTATGTTTACTGCAGTGGTACTCACAATAGCCAAGATATGAAAACGACTGAAATGCCCATCAGTAGACAACTAGATAAAGAAGATGTGGTACAGATACACAAGGAGTATTACTCTGCCCTTAAAAAGAATGAAATCTTACAATTTGCAAAAACATGAATGGATCGAGAGGGTATTATACTAAGTGAAATAAGTCATACTCCGAGGAAGACAAATACCTTATGGTCTCAATTATATGTGGAATCTAAAAAACAGAATAAACAAACAAAATAGTAATACACTCATAGATACAGAAACAAACTGATTGTTGCTAGATGGGTGGATTGCTGGGGAGGGTGAGAAAGTTGAAGGGATTAGGAAGCACAAATTGGTGGTTACAAAATAGTCATGGGGATGTGAAACAGTATCTGGAATACAGTCAATAATATTGTAAAAACTATGCATGGTATCAGATGAGTAGTAGACTTAACAAGGGATCACTCCATAAATTATATAAATGCCTAACTACTATGTTGTGCACCTGAAACTAATATAAAATAATACTGAATGTCAACTATAATACATATATACACATATGTGTGTGTGTGTGTGTGTGTGTGTGTGTGTGTGTAGTCACAATGTAAAGTACAGCATAGGGAATAGTCAATGGTATTTTAATAGCTATTTGTGGTTGTCAGGTAGTAGATTTGTCAGGGTTATCACTTTGTGAGGTTTGTACATGTCTAATCAGCGTGTTGTTTTGTACACCTGAAATAAGTTAAGTAAGTAAATAAATAAATAAGTAAAAGACAGTGGGAAGAGGCATGGGAAAACACACCCTACAACAGACAGAGTGGATAAAAGAGAGAACAAGTTACCTAGCTCACTCTGCAGTGTCTGTGTGTGTTTGTGTGTTGAGGGAAGCCTGTTTTTAAAAGGGCACAAAGCCTTGCATGCTCAAGGTAGAAAGATAGGACAGAGGAAGAAGCTTGTACTCCTGCATAGACAGTGGGGGCACTTATGGGGGAGGAGCAGAGGCAGAGACAGGGCAGGTATAAGAAAAATACTTGCTGATGAACCCTATAAAAATGTTAAACTTCATAAATATCCCCACTATTTTTATCATGTACAATTATCACTTGAAAAATGTTCCAAAATCTTTGAAACAACTAAAAGACAAAGGGCTTCTCATGCAATCTTACTATGCAAGTAAACTTTCAGCTATAGGATAATTTCCATATTGTTTTCCTTAGATATCAGTTACTTAACAACACTAATTATAGTGTAAGAGCCAAATGGGTATTCACCTTGACACCATTTCTTTAGTCTTCAATCTTATTGGCCAGCAGATTATATCTTAGAAGTTACCCACATTTCTTCAATGTTAAACTCTCATTTCTGATCTTATTTTTCCCCTAAATTAAAATGTGCAAGTATTTTTTATTCCTCCACACACTTCACCATATAAGGCAAATACTGACTCCCTCGCTGTGTGTGTTTACACACCTGAATACATATGTGCCTGTGTGTCTGAGCTGATTTTTTTAAAGTTCACCACCCTTCAAGCATGCTGTGGAAATGGTAGTGAGAGGCGTGCTGTACTTAATAGACAGAGCATAGCTCTGAATGTTTGCATACCTGTAATGCTTGTGTGGGAGAGGGGACCTGAGACAACTCATACCCCAACATGAGACCAAATAGGTCAGCAGGTCACCTACACCTCACAGACAGAGAACATGCACAATCACAGGTACCAAAAGGACAGGTGTCATAAGAAGCCTTACCTTCTTACATGCCTGCATGCATCACCTGTGTGTGTGTGCCAGTCCCACGAAGGTATCATTATGATAAAACTGACTCTTGTTCACCATGCCTATAAGAAAGGCATTGAGAAATCTCCATTCTCTTTTCTGTCTGGAAGATCTGTCCATTAGTGTCAGTGGGGTGTTAAAGTCCCCTACTATGATTGTGTTACTGTTGATGTCTGCCTTTATGTCAGTTAAAATTTGCTTTATGTATTTAGGTGCTCCTATGTTGGGTATATAAATGTTTACAAGAGTGATGTCCTCTTATTGGACTGATTCCTTTATAATTAGTAATGTCTTTGTCTCTTATTATAGTGCTTGTTTTAAAGTTTATTTTGTCTGATGTAAGGATTGCTTTTTCATTTCCATTTGCATGAAATACCCTTTTCCACCCTTTTGCTTTCAGTCTATGTGTGTCTCTTGTAGACAATATATGCCAGAGTCTTGCTTTCTTATCCATTCAGCTACCCTATGTCTTTTGATTGGACCATTTAGTCCATTTATATTTAAAGTGATTATTGATAGGTACATAGTCATCATTCATGTTTTATTTAATTTTCTTTCATTTGTTTACTTTCTCCTTTCTTCTACTTAAAGAAGTCCCTTTAGCATTTCTTGTAATACTGGCCTGGTGGTAATGAAGTCCTTTAGTTTTTTCTTATCTTGGAAGTTCTTTATCTCTCCTTCACTTTTTTTTTAAATTTTTATTGTTAGACTTATTGGGGTGACATCTTCTCCTTCCCTTTTAAATGACAGCATTGCTGGATAGAGGAGTCTTGGTTGTTGGTTCTTATTTTTCATTACTTTGAGTATTTCCTGCTATTATCTCTGGTCTGCAAGGTTTCTATTGAGAAATCGACTGATAGTCTTATGGGGGATCCCTTGTAGTTAAGTTATTGTCTTTCTCTTGTTGCTTTTAGGATTCTCTTTGTCTTTAATCTTTGCAAGGTTTGTTCAATATATGTAAATCAATTAACATGATACACCACATAAAATGAAAAATAAAAATCATATGGCCATTTCAATAGATGCAGAAAAAGTATTTGATGAAATTCATCAGCCATTTATGATAAAAATGCTCAGAAAAGTAGGAGCAGATAGAACATATCTCAATTTAATAAAAGCTATATGTGATACATCCACAGCTAACATCATACTCAATGGGGAAAAGCTAAAAGCATTCCCCTTAAGATCAGGAACAAGACAAGGATGCCCATTGTCACCACTTTTATTCAACATAGTACTGGAAATCCTAGTCACAGCAATTAGACAAGAAAAACAAATGAAAGGCATACAAATCGGAAAAGAAGAAGTAAAATTATCATTATTTGCATATAGATGTATATAGAGAGAATCCCAATGATTCAACCCCAAAATTACTGGAACTGATAAAATGAATTTAGTAAAGTAGCAGGATACAAAATCAATATCCAGAAATAAATTGAATTCTTATACACCAATTACAAACTAGAAGGAGAAATTAAGAAAACAATCCCATTTGCTATTGCACCCAAAAAAATAAAATACCTAGGAATAAATTTAAGCAAGGAAGTAAAAGACCTGTACTCAGAAAATTATAAGACACTGAAGAGAGAAGTCAAAGAAGACACAAATAAATGAAAACACATACCATGCTCATGGATAGGAAGAATTAAGATAGTTAAAATGTCCATACTACCCAAAGCAATCTATAGATTCAATGCAATTTCCATCAAAATACCAAAAGCATTCTTCCCAGAAATAGAACATATAATTCTAAAATTTATGTGGAACCATAAAAGACTTAGAATAGCCATGAGAAAGAAGAACAAAGTTGGAAGAATCACGCTACCAGACATCAAATTATACTACAAGGCCACAGTTACCAAAACAAGATGGTATTGGCATAAAAACAGACACAAAGATCAATGAAACAGAACAGAAAACCCAGAAATAAATCCATGTCTATATCACCAATAAATCTACAATAAAAGAAGCAAGAACTTACATTGGGATAAAGGCAGTCTTTTCAACAAATAGTGCTGGGAAAATTGGAAATATACATGCAAAAAAAAAATTGGACCACTTTCTTACACCATATACAAAATATACAAAAATACACTCAAATTGCATTAAAGATCTAAATATAAGACCTGAAACCATAATATTCCAAGAAGAAAATATAGGAAGTAACCTCTCAGATATTACCCTGAGCAAACCTTCAATGATGTATCTTCTTGGACAAGGGAAACAAAGGGAAAAATAAACAAATGGGACTACATCAGACTAAAAAGTTTTTTTTAACAGCAAAAGAAACCATCAACAAAGCAAAAAGACATTCCCACAGAATGGGAGAAAATATTCACCAGTGGAGCATCCAATAAAGAGTTAATATCCACAATTTATAAGAAACTCATACAACTCAACACCAAAAAACCCAAAGAACCCAATTAAAAAATGGGAAGAAGACCAGAATAGACATTTTTCCCAAAGAAGACATACACATGACCAATAGACACATGAAAAGATGTTCAACATCACTAATCTCAGAGAAATGCAAATCAAAGCCACAATAAAATATAATCTCACTCCTGTCAGAATGGCTCTCATCAACAAGTCGACTAACAATGTGGTCCAACAACAATGTGTTGGCGAGGATATGGTGAAAAGGGAACCCTTTTACACTGCTGGTGGGACTGCAAATTCATCTAACCACTATGGAAAACGATATGGAGGTTCCTCAAAAAATTAAAAATGGAACTACCCCACGATCCAGCAATTCCACTCCTGGGTATTTATCCAAAGAAATTCAAAACACTAATTCAAAAAAAATATATGCACCCCTATGTTTATTGCAGGATTATTCACAATAGCCAAGATATGGAAACAACCTAAATGCCCATCAATAAATGAGTGGATAAAGAAGTAGTGGTACATTTACACAATGCAGTATTACTCAGCCATAAAGAATAATACCTTTTGCAACAACATGGATAGAACTAGAAGATATTAAACTAAGTGAAGTAAGTCAGACTGAGAAAGGCAAATACCATATGATCTCACATATATGTGGAATCTAAAGAACAGAATAAACAATCAAAATATATTAAAAAAAATTGGACACAGAAAAGTTGAGTAGTTGCCAGAGGGAAAGTGGGAAGCGGGGTGGGGAAGGAGGAAGGAGATTCAAATATATGGTGATGGAAAAATAAATGACTATGGATGGTGAGAACACAATACAGCACATAGACTATAAGGAGCGATACACCTGGAACCTATGTAATTTTACTAACCAATGTCACCCCAATAAATTAAAAAAAAAAAAAAAGAAATCTCAGTTCTACAGGCTGGGTGAAGGCTCACTCCCTTGCAAACTCTGCAGGTGGGAGTGGGATTTGGAAAGTTCACTCTCCTCCAGTCAAGGCACATAAAAGAGTGATGCAGTCAGAAGATTTTTTTCTCTCTGACATTCTGTGTGTGAGAGGGAGGAAAAGGCGACAAGGAAAGGGATATATGCCTGCAAACTTTTGGTGTGGGAACAGGAACTGATAAAATTCACACTAGGACATATAAGTAAGGCATAAGGACTGTGAGGTAGCAAGCAGGTCAGAAAGGGAGTGTGCTTGTAGGTCTAGGTTGAGGATGCTTGCTTATCTGCACCTTTTCTGTGTGGCTGCTCATGAGAAGGCTCACTCAGTAGCAAGCTATCTACAGATACATGTGGATACCCATGTGTTGGCAGGAGCAGAAGAGGTCATGGGAGGGTGAGAAGGGTTAAGCAACTGGAAACTGTGAATATATATTCCTAGGTGTGTGTGTGTGTGTGTGTGTGTGTGTGTGTGTGTGTGTGCAGGAATATGCAAGGGGGAGATGGGGCTCATGTTACCCCATACCTTCTACACTGTGCTGCTTGCACAGTATGGCCTAGTCTCAGCTTTGGGATTCCTGGTTCTGCCATTAATGGTTGTGTCTAACTGCCCTATGTTTGTATTTCTTCGTGTATTATATAAAGTAGGGAGTGCAGATAGTACTTCATTCTTGGGGTTGTCATAAGAATTGACCTGAACAACATGGTAAGTGCCTAGCTCAGTATCTATAACACTGTAAGTGCTAACAAAATGTTGGCCATCATTGCTGGTACCAGTAGCAGCAAAATGAGCTTCTGTAGGGAAAAGTTACTCAAAGATCTTCATAAGTTCCTGTGACCCCAACTGTTCACCTTCTCCCTTTTCTGGAGCCAGAAAGGAGCTGATAAAGTGTTGTTAGTCCTAGCTTTGTGCTCAAAACCTGGCGCTACAGGAGACAGGAAGAGAGAACGAAGGAGACAAACACAGAGATGGAATCTTCAATAAAAATGTTCATTATGATAATTTTGAAGTAAAGGAGAGGTGGAAAAATGAACTGAAGACCAAGATGGCTGTATGTATGTGTTCAGGAGGTGAGTGAGGGGGTACCAATGTAAGGTGTAAAGGGTACAGACTGCACAACAGGGGCACAACACATGGAAGGTGAAATAACAGTTGTCACTTTTGATACCTCTAGTAGAAACACTAGTGATCATCAGAATAAGCTAGATAGTGAGCTCCTAAAAATTCATGAGATAATGGTATATTTAATGGCATCCGGAATCAAGAAAATCCTAAAAAGCAGATGGACAGTTGGGGCTTGATATGTGTAATATGACTGCTATCCTCAGGTAGCTTGAAGCCTATACTAAGTAAGAGTCTTAAGAGAAATTCTCTAAGCTCCATCCCAACTCTCAGACTTTATGATGACATGAGAACAGAATTAAGCCAGATAAAATGAAATGTTGAACTAGTGATACAAGGTGGCAGATGCAAAATGCAGGAATTTGGAGAGAATAGACATTGCTGCAGACCAGGTGAGTTGGAGTGAAGAATGACCAAAGAGGATGGGAAAGATGTGGAGAGGTCAAAAGGAAGAGGAGGTAGAGGAGGGTACTCCAGAAGGTAGGCAGGAGAATGGTAAAGGTGCTAACCTAAGAGGCCACAAATAACCCAGTTTGGTTGGAGTGGAGAGCTCTGTCAGGAAGGGGGTGAATAAGATCTAAGTCATGCTGTGGTCCATAAATGCTGCAAGAATAATAATGAGTTAAGACTACCTGTGTGGTGAGCAACCATTCTGGAGAGGGAATTTTAGGTGGCTCACTGATGGTGTTTCTCTTAATTAACATGACTACTTGAAGATGAAGAGGAATAAACTAAAACTAACCCCAACTTATGGTTGTTTAGAGTTTATTGCTTGAGGTGAGTCTAGAATAGATATTTAATTTTTTAAATGAGCTGATTTAAAAGAAGACAGCAAGTCTAGATGGACATGTAAAGACAGTATGCAAATGACTGGGATGCCTGAGAAACACAGCTGCAGGGCCTGGGAAGTCACCAAAGTTTAAAAGTAGGAAAACAAAATACTTTTTCAGGAAGCTTAGTCCAGCAACAAGTGGAAATGTGGATTGGCACTAGGGAGATCAATGTAAAAGCTCAGCTTTTACAACGTTGCTACATATAGATGAGAGAGTTCAGGCAGGTCTGAATGGGGCTGGGTAGAGGTGAGAAATGAAGTGATAGTGGGAGGGGTAGTGAGGAGGGATTCAGTAGATTTTAAGAGCAGGAATTGGCAACTCATTCTATGTGGTGTTTCTTAAAGTTGAATCTTGTGACAGTGTTGGGGAAAAGGCCTGAATTAGATGGTAGTTGAACCAATTTAAATGAGATGAGTATGAGGGACACTAAGCAATCTATAGAACTTGGAAGCCAGGGTGTCATTACATCAGAAAATTCCAAGGATTCCAGAACACACAGATAATGGCTTGTGCTAAGAATTAGATATTTGGGGTTTTAGCATCCTTCACTGAAATGCTGCACTGCAAATCACTAAATAACAGAATGCTGTTTGCTGCACAGACACTGAGACATTTAATATACTTTTGCTACTCTTAATTCAGGGCAAGCTACCTATCCTGTGCTGGTGTTCCCAAAATAAAACACTATTCCCCCCTCATTTCCCAACCCCTGTAGCTCTAAAACCAAGGTATACAGCACATGATAAAACTGGCAGTTGAGTGGATTTTATTTTATTGCTCAAGGGAAATTTAAACGACAACAAAAAAAAATGACAACTTGGAAGGATTTACTCATGAGCTCAAGTCCCCTCTAAAAATAGACACAGTAACACCATTCATTTAGTACGTAAACTTATTATATCTTACAACTTAAGAGGACTGGCAGAATGAATAGAGTCATTACCTCTTCATTTATGCTTTTCTTAAGAGCCATCAAGCCATTGCACTCTAAGAATGTCTCACCTCTGAGTGGCTCACATAGCACTTACACACATCCTGCCTTGTGTTGGGAGTTATTTGCATTGTGCCTTATCTCCTCCCAAGAAAAGAAACTAACTTTGATATCACTTGGAGGCCTCAGATACAAGGTAGAAGCTCCTTAACTATCTGTGAAATAAATCTGTTTGCTTTTAGCCTAAGTACATTACATTGGCTCCCATTCTTTTTAAATTACTGCCATTTCAAGGCTACAAAATGTCTTAGCAGCTATTAAAATTATTTCCCCTTTGCCATAATTGTGCAAGAAGATATAGATAAAATGATTTACAAATTCAGGAAGATTTCAGGGTGTGTCAGGTTTTGGGACACACATTCCATCCTTTAGTCACTGTTCTGTCTAACCACCCACCCAAGGCATGGTGACTACTAGCATGACAAATACCACCAACACTTCACTCTGTAATTCTAAAATATAAGCTTATGAATACATCTTGATTTGAATTTAGGTCCGTGAGGCAAGCTATATTGAGTTGGAGATTAATTTTTATTCTCCCAATGGGCTAGAGAAGAAAAAACATATTACACAATTTGGAAAACTGGATTCTAGTTCCAACCCTGTTACTGACCTAATCTGGAGCCTTAAAGCAAGGGGCTGACAGCTCTGCGTTTTAGTTGCTTCGTACTCATGGTAATATGAACAAACATTTGTTTGGGGGAGAAAAAGTCTACTGAAACTGTGGAAAAGTTCACACAATTTTGTTTAACTTTTGTGATCTACTGTGTATATTTGAAAAGAATATGTATAAGCCTTGTCTTATGCTGTACCTAGGGTTTATCCAGTGGAATGGAGTCATAGGGTAAGACTCTTCTAGGAATATCTACCCTCTAAGAATGGAGTACAAGACTGAATATGGATTTATCAAATTCTGCACTAGTACAGGTTGTGTAATAGTGAGATTCTAATTTTACATGGTCAAAGGGGCTTAAAATACACTAGAATCTAATCCAGCTGAAGAGGAAGTCTTTAAAAATTCCTACTCTTCTCAGTTTGTTCTTTTAGCATTTTACATAAGGTGACTCCCTAATTTTTAAAATTAATTTATATTATACTATATAGTATCGTCTGGCTCTCCTACTACCTTCTCTGATCTTTCCTTCTTTACAGTCTTTACCATCACCTTTTCCTTTCTCAAGGTTCTTACTATGTGTGTCTCTCCCATCACCACCACCACTGGCAAGAACATGAGGGGTGTTGGAAAAAAATCCAGCCATAAATGCCTCTATTTTTCATAGTACATGGCTGGATACTTTCTGGACAGCCCTTCTGTATCTTTGGCTTTCTAATCTTCTCTCTGGATTCTATTATGAGTTTCAGAAGATACCATTCTCAAATAAATTCAAAGTATCTATTCCTGTTTTCTATTGAAGTCACAGGATATTTCAAAACATTTATCATGAATAAAAAGGTTGACACCTAAAAAACATACCTAAATGTTTTTTGATCATACAATGATAAATGTTCAAACTACATAATTTGAAAATTCTGCTCTTATCTCTCTCCTCAGTAATCACATATTGAATCTAGAAAAGTCCATAATATTCATGACACTCTGGTCCCCTTCCTACTCCTCCCTCCCCTTTTGGAATTTAACACATGAAAAACACAAATCATATGATACTAAAAGTCTGCAATTTTAGAACTTTAGTAACAAAGGAGCACAAAACCCAGCTAGACACTTCCCTTAAATGTGAAAAACTGTTTTCCCCCAAGCAACCAAGTTAAACAAAGCCCTTAAATTAAAAAGCAAGGACAACTGGAAACATTTCCTCTTCAGGTCCCTGTGGAAATGTTGCTCTGAGGCTGACCTTGGTGATGGGGAAGGTGGGTGTGGAGAGGAAGCCTTAAATGCCTAGAATCTAGGGCTCAAGCCAAGGGAGGAAGAAACCCAAATCCACTGGGGCCCAGCACATCTTTCTCTTATGCCGGAAGTTCAGGAGGTGGGGGGCCTCACTTTCTAAATTGTTTTGCTGTATTCTTAAATTTGTTTAAGCTATTATATTGTTCATCCCATCACCCACCAGCCACCAAGTAACAAGCCCTTCCTAGTTAGCTCAAGAAATTGACAGCACACCAATTCTCACACTCTACCGTAATCTGCCTAAGAGTGACTGCAACATTTAGGTTTTTGTGGGCCAGAAGAAGTTAATTAACTGCATTATAAACCAAGGAAAATTATAGGTCCATATATATGCAAACCTTATAATTTCAATACATCCCTTAAATAATCATAAAGGCAATTAAATAACTTGCATTAAAAACAATCTAAAAGAGTTGCCAGCTTGCCACAAGGTTAAGATATCACTGAGTTAAGAAATTACTGCCTGGGGGAAAAATAAAGAAAACAATGTGCAGAACACTCAGCATATTGTCCTACCTAGCAAAGTGCTAGTTCTATTGCAATAGACGTTAGCAGTGTGGCCATTTTTCTCCTTGCCACAAACCACAATATTTAAGTATTTCTTCTCATTGTTCCTTTTTATTCCTCAACAGGGGTCATAGAGATTCTGCCAGAGATGCACCTGGATATTCACTGGGCATTTTATTTATTTATTTATTTTGGTAGTTCCCTGGCTGGGAATCAAACCCAGGCCGCAGCATTGAGAGCACCAAAACCTAGCCACTACACCACCAGGGAACCCCTCACTGGGCATTTTAATATGGGTACTGATTAAAATGCCATCTCTGCAAACCACAAAGGACCTTAAAGAAGAAAGCAGGGAGGTTTCCCAGCACAGGTACTTGATGATGGTTGTCTATTACTATGGTAGGATGCATAAAATAGTATGTCAGAATTAATTTTTTTTTTGCTTTTTTTTTTTTTTGCTTTTTGGTATGTGGGTAGCTCCCTGACTGGGAATCGAACCCAGGCCGCAGCGCTGACAGTGCCAGCGCCGAAGCCTTAAGCCACTACACCACCAGGGAACTCCCAGAATTCATTTTTGAAAGCCCAAATAAAATAGTAATAGTGGGAAAATAGAGATACACATTTTTAATTTTTCCAAGCTGAAATTTCACAAGACAAAAAAAAAAAAAAAAAAAAGGAA
>PVJL010002201.1:73082-114661 GCA_004026885.1 Lyroderma lyra | reverse complement strand
AAGGAAGAAGGAAGAAGAAGAAGAAGAAGAAGAAGAAGAAGAAGAAGAAGAAGAAGAAGAAGAAGAAGTGTTAAGAAGAAAGAAAGAAAAAAGAGGGAGAAGGGGAAGACCAAACCCAAGGCCCTTTTGCAGATTCTATGACACAAGTCAAGAAGATGTAGCCTGCCAGCTCATAAATTTGCCACTAACCACAACCAAATATAATTCAAAATACCCAGAAACCTTTCTTTAAAAATGAACTGAAAGACTCTTATAGATCTGGACAGTGGTCAGGATTTGTGCTACCAGACAGATGGTGGCAATGTTCCCAAGACAATGAGACGAGTCAAAGACTTAATTCATTCAACTGAGCAGCACCTCTGCACATGAATTACAATTTATACTTCATAATGTACACTCCCGCTAATGCCACATGTTTAAGAAACCATCATTGGAACTGTGAAAGAAAGAAAAGAAAGTTCCCAATCAAATTCTCACCACCCATGGTTATATAGGCATATTCACTTTGTCATAAATCACTGAGCTATAACTTTGGATTTGCATGCTATTTTGTATGTGTGTTATATTTTAATAGAAAAGTTAAAAAGCTACCCAGCATTCTTTGGCTAAACTGGTGGCATCATTAAACACCTTCATGAAGAAATGCTTAAATGGCATAGTGTTTCAGTCATTTGGAGTAGACTCACTGTTTGAGACGGAAATGTAACTGCCTGTAGACTACTGATGCATTGATGATAAGAACCAACCTTGCATCTAAACGCATAAGGGAGAAAATATTCATTGATTAAGTGGTGTGCAGACTGAGCCACTTAACCTGAAATAGGCTAATCCAGCAATTTCCTAATTAGGGGCAACTGTAAAACTCAGTTTAAAGTTTCCTCTAACCTCTAAAGGGACAACACATTGCATGGTATGTGTATGTGTAAGAGAAATTAATAGAACTTGGACAAATAGGATACATTTTTAAAGCTTTGCCACATTCTTAACACATGACACTCCATGGAATCATAAAACCAGGGCCAGGAACAACTGGTCTGAATCAGCAGAAAAAGCCTATGAGAGGCAAGGCACCGAACCAAAACCTGGGACATAGTTACAACTCAATACAATGGCCAAAGGTTACATAACAGGGCAATATTTAAAAGTGAGTATTCTGTATGTGCCCAAGCTATAATCAATTTAATATATGTTTAAAAAGTACATGTCTTAATCAAGTCCCTACTATACATTTTGGAAGACAATCTTGTGGTGGGAATAAAAATGTTATTTTTATTTAGATAAAAGATTCATTCATTCATTTAACCCATAGGTACTGAGGGACTTACACAGCTAGGTGCCAGGATAAATTTTTTTTTTTAAAGACACATTTTATACCCTTAGGATTTCAGACTACTTGAGTGGGCAGGGGGTGGGCCATACTAACAGAGATGGGTCGCTTATAGAAAAATAAAATCCAGTGCTAATACAATCAATTGCTAAATTGTGCAGTATTAACTGCAGCAGTTCAAGAAAGGGGTATAATTCGTACAACTTAGTATAGCTAAGTTGTGAAGGTGGGAAGAGGTACACAGTCTGGGCCTTCTAGCATGGGCAGGTAAGATTGCTGATAAAGAGATAAGGCATTCCAAGCCAGGGCAGGTATGGTCTAAGCCATAATTCCCAAGTTGTAGTACGCATATCCCCAGGAGTATGTGAACAATAACCAGTAATGACAAAAAAAAAAAAAAAGTAAAAAAAAAAAAGCAAAACGTTAGTTATGGAACAATAAATGTTAAATATGAATCACTGTTAATGGAGACACTTCAAAATTAGATAACATTAGCGAATGATGATTGGTGAGAAAATGGCTATGAACCCTCCCCCAAAACTACTCTTCTACCAATCATTACACAGTTTCAGAACAATCCATTTGCCATTTTTCTAGAACTTTCCCAAACATATAAATACATCCATTGCCAGACTGTTTGATCAGTTTAGTTAGAGACTGAGTAAAAGTTAGTGTGTTGTCTTTAATTGTGATTCTTTTCAAGTAGTTTTTTTATTTGATGTCTAACATAGTTTCAGTTATTATTGTCAATGAATTTTAAGTGTGTCAGTTATGGATCAGTGGTTGAAAAGAGGAATTGTTAAAAAAACAAAACTTGATGTGGATTATAACCTGTTGCCAAGTACTTCTCAACATGTGTCCACAGCTACCTGTACACCCATATCGGGAGAGAGTAAAAAGGTGTATGCCTCAGATACTATACAGAAGAAAAGGAAATACCCTGAAGAGTATATTAAATATGGGTTTTCATTTGTAGGGAATGATGACTGTCCTGAGCCTTTGTGTGTTGTGTGTAGGAAAATATCCAACAGTTTCATGAAACCCTCTCTATTCATGTGACATTTAGAAACTAAACATCCTATGTATTAATATAAAAATAAAGAAATAAATTATTTTTGGCACTTAGAAAAGCATCCAACCTTTATTTCATACATGACGTCAGGAAAGAAAGATAATGAGAATGCAGTAGAGGCTTCATACCATATTGCTTATTGCATAGCTAAATGTAGTAAAAAACCATGCCCTTTTTTGTATGTTTGGGAAAGAACATGTCTGCAAAATCAATATTATCTCTTTTTCAAAAATACAATGTCTTGACAAATTCAGAAAATGCCTGACGATGTTCAAGCTGTAGTAGTAGACAGAATTAGAAAAAGTAAATTATTTTATATCCAGGTCAATGAAATTGTAGATGTTTCTGATTTATCTATTTTGCTCATCATCGCGAGGTACTTGGTAAGAAATGAAACTGAGGAAAACCTGTTCCTTTGTTATCCATTGACAGAGTGTACTGCAAGCAAGGATACTTTTAATGCAATCAGTGGTTATTTCAGTGGGAAGGACATTAGTTGGTCAAATTGTTGTGGTGTATGCACAGATGGAGGCAAGTCTATGTCAGCTAGTTTCATAGGTCTACGAGACCAAATTAAAGAAATAGCTCCCTGTGAACAACGGAGTCATTGCTGCATGCACAGACAAAGTCTTGCATCCAGGCCTCTTCCTAGTGAACTGAGAGATGTTCTTGATGAGGCTGTAAATGTTATAAATATTATTAAGTCACAACCACGAAACTCCAGATTGTTTAAAGCACTGCATGAAGAAATGAACGGCATTCACAACACATTCCTTTTGCATACGGAGGTAAGATGGCTATCTCATGGCGAAGTACTTACATGGATATTTGAACTTAGACATGAAGTCCAGGTATTTTTTGAAGACCATTGTTTCCCTCTTGCTCCAAAGCTTCAGGACAGTGATTAGCCTGAAAGTCTTGCATATTTATCAGATATTTTTCTAGAAATAAACAAACTCATCTTGGGACTTTAAAACACCTCAATCACTATATTCAAAGTAACCAACAAAACTGAGTCAACGATTATAAAACTGGACTTTTGGAAAGTGTGTATTGAAAGAGGTGAGTCTGACATTTTTGAAACTCTGCACAACTTTTTATCTGAGAAGACCTGCACCTATCCCAAAACGTGAAAGAGAATATTGTAAGTCACTTGGAAGGTCTTAAAGTGTCCTTTGCTCGATGTGGAAAAGAAAACAACTGGATTGCAGATCCCTTCAAAGAAGCTAAAATATCAATGAAAAAGAGCAGTTAATCAAACTTTCAACCAATTCTTCTTTAAATTCTGATTTTAAAAGAAAGCACCTTATTGCCTTCTGGGTAGCTGTCTGTAAAGAATATGAACAGCTCAGTGAGAAGGCACTCAAATATCTCTTGCCATTTAAAAATACTGAACTAGTGGAGAGAGCTTTTTCATCTGACACCTTCATAAAATATAAGTACCTCAACAAACTTAATGCAAGTCCTGATTTCAGACTGAATCCTGCATCTTTTGAGCCTGATTTCCAGAAACTAAGTGCATCAAAGCAAGCTCAATGATCTCACTATGTTTCAATTGGCCAGTGATCCGCATATCAATTATTGCAGACTTTTCAGATAACATGTTATTATTAATAATAAATTAAAAGCTTGTCATATACTTGATCATTATCAATATTTAACTGTGTTACAAGTATTTTAAAAGTAAGTCTGTGGCTTGTACTTTTATAGTGTAGTAATTTTTCTTTCCCAACTTACTACCTCATTTCTACCATTTTACATTAAGATAGGCACTGAACAAAAGTGTCAGTATTCAAAAACAGCTGTTTTAAAAACAAGGGGTACAATTTATAAAAATGAGTTTAAAAGGGGTACACAAGTGGGAAAAAGTTGGGAACCACTGGTCTAAGCAAAGGGCAGGTGGTGTGAATCAACAGGAGGTAGAATAGTGCTACTCCAAGTGTGGTTCAAAGGCTTAATGCCAGTCCCCAGCCCATTATTACCTGTGTTCATCAAGAGAAGTCCAGAAATTAATAAGCATTTAGAAATTTTATAGTAATTTGTCAAAATAATTTTATGTCTCACGAATCTAATAATAAATGAGAAATTTCTGTTTTATATGTATTTATAATATCATTCTCCTCCTAATGATCTTTATTGTATTATACAAAAGAATCAATCCATGATGGGTTAAAGTTAGAAAAAATAAAAATACAAATAGCAAGTCTCTCAGCACAGCTCCTTTGAGAAGTACCAAAGAGGCCAAGGTGTGCAGGAGAGGTGGGGGAATTAAGGATGGGTAAATGAGATGAAGCAAGATAACGAAGGCATTGAAGCACTTGAAGGAATTTATAGCAGAGAAAACAATCATTGGACAATGGTCCTAGGTTCATGAATAAGGAAATGACATGAAGAAAGAAGTTACTTTGTAAGGGCAGAGTGTGACAGTAATTGGTTGGGTTTTATTGGAAATGAGATAGATCTCTTGTGAAATAGAGAGATTAGAGTACTATAATTTGGAGATCTGGTAAGGAGGCTGAATTTGAATTCCCCCTAGCCTGCAGTGATGGCAAGTAGCACTGTAAATGGAAAGAGAAGTCCCATTAGGTGGTGAACTTATTATACATCAAGTTGACAATGCACTGTAGAATTGTATGCTTGAAACCTATGTAATCCTTGCTAACAGTTATCACCCCAATAAGTCTAACAATGAAAATGAATTAAAAACAAACAAACAAAAAAACCAAGGGGCAAAGTTTAGAGACACTGGCTATCTGGTAGTGAAAAAGGACAAACAAAACTAACTCCCAGGTTTCTTGCTAGAAGCCAGACACAAACAGACCTTGCTTCTCTAAAAGGAAAAGCTAAACCTTTACCAAGGATGACAAGTAAAGACAGGCTAGTAAAGAATCCAAAACACTGAATTACTTGAATGATTGGAGGGGTTTTTCTGGGGAGTCGAGTTGGGTGAGGCAAGAAATGTAACTATGAAAAGCAAGATAAGTAACACTTTAAACACGAAGACTATGTATCTGGACCTCATCAAATCTGTATAATCTATATACTAACCTACATAGTTTCTACCCTGACATTTCTCTGCACTGCAGTTAGTACATGTTAAAATGGCCACCTGGAGAGGACACTATGGGGGAAGGGCCTTTCTTGTAAAGGTCTTAGTAGCAATGCTTCCCTGGGCCTCCTTCTCATATGCACAGGCAACAAAATGTTACCCAAGATTTAACAGAATCTAATTAAAATGCCCTCTGCTTGGGGAATTCCAGGCTAAATATTTTATTATACCTCAAAAAACACCCTCATATAAAATTTACAATTATTATGCGACTGGTCTAACATTCAGTTTATAGTATATTAAGCATTTCCACAGGTATCACATGAAGGGCAGTAATTTTTCTCCCTTGCCATACTTGTACCTGTCAGGGGGCGATTCTTATGGATTTAATAAGCAATATTTAATAGACTGCTTTTACATAAGTATATTACTGTTAGTAGTTTTCCAAAAGGATATACAGACAAATTGTTCCCAGAATCTGGTTGGGAAAAGTCTTACCAGATAAGATACCATCTATCTTATATAAGAAATGCATTGTTTACCTCTCACAAGAGACTATGGAAGATAAAGCACCTAAGGACAGAGTATACTACCAATAGCCTTGGACATGTTTAGAAGATAAGGACTATAGGGCTGCAGTCTCCTAAGATGTCACACTTCTAGAAACTTCAATAATCAGGAAATGTTAATGGACTTTTGCCAATGAAATACATTAGAGACATATGGTAGGGTGGGTGGGATGGGGGGAGCATATGAGGATGAGAATACGTTATTGCAAGACTGTGATGGCAAAGAGTACACAGTCAAAATGTAGGGAAAAAGCATTATAAAGATATGTTAGGCAGGTAATTAATAAAATATCTTTTAAAAAAAGAATGTGCTGGCCATATAAGCTGGTTCTTTCATCAGCACTCAAGCATTTGGCCTATACCCTACTTGTGTGAACTATTCCTGAAAGTGCTTTGCATTTTTCCTTATTATATGAGATCTGACAATTAAGTTCCTGAACTTGCCACCATGTGCTTATGGTGGCAGCACTATACACATGGCTCGGTAAGGTGTCATAACCTTGGTATATCTGTGTCTTACAGCTGTGTTTGTGTTGAAACATAGTGGTGTCTTGCTGACTGGTCTTGATTATTGTTGTGTGTTTTTATGTGCTATCGAGAGAATGTCAGAGCCTGAATTAGAACAATGGACAAACATTAAATTTCTTGCTAAATGTGACAAGAGTGGAAGTGGATCAGAAATATTTAGTCTAAGTTTATGGGGATAATGTCATGAAGAAAACAGTGTACAAATGGAAAACTTTTTTCTGAGGGGAGAGAAAGCATCACCGATGAAGAGAGGTCAGGGCAGCCAGTAACAAGCAGAATTGACAAAAATATTGCAAAAAATCATTGAATTATGCATCAAAATCACTAGCTAACTGTGAGAAGCATAGGAGACCAAGTAAACATTGATAGAGAAACAGTTAGGAAAACTTTAGCTGAAAATCTTGGCATGAGAAAGGTGTGCAAAAATGATCCCAAAGGAGCTCACCAGTGAACAAAAGCAAAGGAGAGTCAAAGTTTGCCAAGACCTTTTGGAGAGGCAAGATGATCTTTTCAGCCACGTTATCACTGGTGATAAAACATGGGTGTACCAATACAACCCTGAAACAAAGCATCAAAGTGCACAATGGAATTCAGCCAATTCTCCACAACCAAAAATGTTCCATCAGTCCAAATTAAGATTTTAAACAATGTTGCTAAACTTTTTTGATATCAGAGGAATTATTCATTATGAATTTGTACCAACTGGTCAAACAGTCAACCACGATTACTATTTGGAAGTGCTAAAAAGGCTCTTGGAAAAGATAAGACAAAAACGACCAGAACTTTTCACCAATAACTGACGGCTCTTGCATCACAACAACGTATCAACTCACAAAGCACTGTCTGTGAAGGAGTTTTTAGCCAATAAACAAATAACTGTGTTGGAACACCCTCCCTACTCACCTGCTCTGGTCCCCAATAACTTTTTTCTTTACCAGAAAACAAAGGAAACATTGAAAGGAAGACATTTTGATGACATTCAGGATATCGACGGACATACGACAAAAGCTCTGATGGCCATTCCAGAAAAAAAGAGTTCCAATATTGCTTTTAAGGATGTACGAGGCACTGGCTTCAGTGCATAGTTTTTCAAGCAGCGTACTTTGAAGGTGACTATAGTGATATTCAGCAATGAGGTATACAGCACCTTTTCTAGGATGAGTTCATGAACTTAATTGTCAGACCTGACACACTACTTTTTTGGAGACTATCAAGTCCAGCAGCCTCTTCTGAATGAGCACAAGTATATATTCTTTAGACCAGTATTTTCTTAACTGTGAATTATGGAACACTGGTTCTACGAGATGTTATTGTGTTGCTAGTTATTTTAAAAGTAAGACAGTCTTATGGTCATAAAAAAGTTTGAGAAATATACAAACATATTAAAAGCTAGGAGAAGTCCTTCAATAAAGAAAGTTATTAAACTTTTTATTTACCCCCTAATTTTGGAAATGACCAGATATTCCCCCTCTCAGAATGCTTATGAACCTCAAAGAAAACACTACATCTTGTGCAGGAAGAGCTACCTTGACTAAACACTGTATTTTAAAAATCAGTATTTAAAATAAAAACTAAATGAGGTAGGTTTTACTAGAAAAGGAAAAAAGGATTCATGTGGATTTTTTTGGAAAAATATACAATTATTCTTGCTGTATCTTTGTTAAGTTTTGGTTATGCTACCCAAAAATGAAATGTTTCAGATACATTTGAATGAGGTAGAAAGTGTGACAGGGATCATTTCATTTTAAAAAAGCAGATAATTTTTAAGTCATTTTTGTATTAAGTACTGAAATTCACTTCAAATTTATAAAACTTTTTACTTTCCCAGCTGTACTTTCCATACTTTTTAATTTTATTCTTGATAGTGCAAGATAGCATTCTCCAAAACATCAGATATGTGGCAAGAGAAAGCAGGTGGAATGTAAAATTAACCACAAACTGCCCATTCATGGATAGACTTGACTGAGGATATGTTTTTAAATTTTAGATAGATAGATAGACAGACAGACAGACAGACAGACAATAGATAGGGCTGAAGTCTCCTAAGATGTCACACTTCTAGAAACTTCATTAAACAGGCAATGTCAGTGGACTTTTGCCAATGAAATACATTAGAGGCATGGGGTAGTACATATATTTATAATATTTTATTTTTAAATGTTATAGACAAGCAAGCTGGAAGACAATACAGTCACTTTGTTTTTAGGGGGAAAATGTTGCATTTTGTTAAATTTTAAGACAATTTATTAGACCTGCTAGTGGAGAGAGGAAGGTAGATTTCTAAGTATTTTCCTTAAAAACTGACTTCTTTTTCTAAATTAAAAATGAGAAAGGATGGAAAATTAAACTACAAATTCAAAGAGGAATGCTTAATCATCCTTAAAGGTTTACCCCATATTAACGAGCTAAATATCACATTTGCTAACATACAGATTAAAAGACTCAAATGATTTTTAAAATTTAAACAAATAAATCCTTACATACATTTGACTAAGAAAAAAGCAATTTACTTTCATATCCTTGGAAAGAATTTTAAAACATAAGGTAAACTGTTAATAATAGAGAAAATGAGTAACTAAAGATGTATAAGTAGCCAGACATCTGGGCAGACAGCAAAACAACACCTTCTTTGAAATTAAACACATCAACTATATTTTAAATCTTGAAGAATAACAAGTAATAGTAATAAAAAATAATCAAGATAGGATTCAATTACTATATTTTAAAAACCAAATAACTGAAAGCAAAGAAAAAAGAAATGAACAAACAAATAACCCATAGACACAATCAATAGTTTAATGTTTATTTGGGGACGAGTGGGTTAGGGAGGGGAGAAAGGGGAGGGGGTGGGAGAGGAGGGGGAAGCTAAATATAAGGTGATGGAAAGAGAAGTCACATTAGGTGGTGAACTGATTATACATCAAGATGGATGGCCTAACAACTACATAAGAAAGACTACAGATCTATGGCAAATAACCATTAGATTATTAGAAATAAAAGGACCACTGAATACAGCAATAAGAAATAAAGCAATATTATAAATTAAGAAATTAAGACTTTATTTTCACATTATTAAACGATCCATCATACTAGAGTATGAATTTAAAAAGAAAAATAATTCATAGCTAAGTGAAAAATACAAAATACAGTAGTCCCCCCTTATCCACAGTTTCACTTTCCAAGGTTTCTGTTACCTGCAGTCAACCACAATCTGAAAGTATTAAATGGAAAATCCCACAAATAAACAATCCATAAGTTTTAAATTTGTATACCATTCTGAGCAGCCTGATGAAATCTGGAGCAATTCTGCTCCATCCCACCCAGGAACTGAATCATCCCTTTGTTTAGTGAATCCACACTGTATAGGCTACCTGATCCTTAGTCAAAAAGTAGCCATTTCAGTTATCAGTCATGGTATCAGTGCTTGATTTTAAGTAATCAAGTAATGTCACATTACATACTTTTGTTATAGTATATTATAATTGTTCTGTTTTATTATTAGTTATTATTTTTAATATCTTACTGTTCCCTAGTTTATAAATTAAACTTCATCATTGGTATGTGTGTATAGGAACAAACATGGTATATATAGGGTTTAGTATTATACTATCCTCAGTTTCAGACATCCACTGAGGATCTTGGAATGGATCCTACTGCAATAAGGATACTGTGATTATAATGCTAAATTTTATGCATAAATACAATAAAATAATTATAGATTGGATTAAATAAAATCTGACCCTAACTTATTATAAATATACGTGTTAAAAATGGCCATTCCTTTTAGGTTCACTAATGCAAATTAAAAGGCAAGACAGTAGTCACAGAACCTGAAAAAAATAAGGCAAACTTTAAACCCAAAAAACAAAGATACTGTAAAATAACACAGAAAAGCACCAGAGAATAATTTTTTAAATATCTAATAAATAAAGGGAAATACAGTGATTTTTTTTTTTTACAAAACAAAAATCTAATCAATTTAACATGATATAGACAAATATAATCCCAGTTGGAAAACCATTACTCCATTATTTGACTATGAGGAATCAAATTAGCAACAAAAACTATAATGGGAGAATTCAGTATATCTAAACAAAACAATCAATACAATATAATCATTGGGTTTATCATAATTTTTAAGTGAAAAAATTTGGGAAAAAGTTTCTTTTTCACAATAATTTCTCATATACTCAAACACAAAGACTTTCTCAATAAATATGAAATGGCAAGAATTTTACACAGCACAAGGCAGTAAGATAAGAAATGGGATATAAGAACACTATCAAACTACACGGAAGCTGTAAAAATATATCTTTCTTAACATTTGAATCAAGAAAGTAAGGGACTATTTAAAATACAATAAAAATATATTCATAACACTACATGCCTATCTTAAGAAAGGGGCAATTTGAAAAAACTAGTAAAACTGATAAACTGCTGGTAAAATTAAACAAAAGAGAAAAGGACACAAATTATTGACTTCAAAGATATACAAAAATGATTTAAATTTTAAGGAGCTCCACATGCAAATTATAAAATGAAAGGAATAATTTTCTTTCAAAGAAAAAGAAAGCTCAAGTACCTAGAGTGAAGTAAACAATCTAAATGGACCAAAGAAATAAGCAACATTATCAACAAATTTCAAAAGAAACAAGAATGGCACTAAAATGTTTAAATATTAAATGAATAATAATCCCAATAAATGGTTCCTAAAAGTTTTCTAGCAAATTCATTTTCATAAGGTGAATGTTAGCTTGATTACTAAACCTGACTTAAGGCTAAAACCTCAAAAGGAAAATTATAGATTAGTCTCACTTGTGGTCACAGATGCAAAATTCTAAATGAAATTTTAGCAAACATATACTAGTACTTTAAAAGAATTGTTCCTCAATGGTCAGTCAGGTTTTAGCCAGAGTTACAAGGCTGATTTTAAATAAAACCAATGGTTCACAAGAAAAATAATAAAAAGAAAAATAAGTGAATCAATACAGTAAAAAATTTGAAAATTCAACATTCATTTCTGATTTTAAAAGAAGGATTTTCTTTTAATATTATAAATATGATTATGTCTAAAAGGAGTTAACACTATTCTTAAAGGAGACACATCGGAGGTATTCATCTAAAAAAGAAGAAAAACCACACAAAGATATCTAATCATCATTTTAATTAACCATATTAGAAAATTTGATCATTATCACCAAATATGAAAAATTAGTAATATAAAGAGATAAAATTAAAGCACTATTTGCACACTACATAATTATATAATCTAAAATACCAAGACAGTCAAGAAACAAAATTAAAAATAATGAGTTCAAAAAAGGGGCAAATTATGATAAAATTTCAAAAATCTATTGCATTCCCACTCCAATAATAAGCACCTACCAAATTCAACTAGATGGACAGAAATCCATTTTACCACAGCAACAACTACCCCCAGAAAATCAACCTGAAAATTACTAACTGAGCATATGTATATTGTGGGGTCAAAGTATAGCCAAGACAACAACGGTTTAATACAATGCAGAAATATTTAGGCCTTCATTTGCACCTGGATAGTTTCCAGATACTGTCAATTTTACTGCTGTAATGTGACAATATGATGCACGAAAAGCTTGTCACCTAAATAAAAAGGTAATGCCCAAGTTCCTCAGAATAAAAGGTAGAGACAGTTTCTATAAAAGGAATGAATGAAATGAACCGCAAGCAAATGATTGTTTAGTAGTATATTCACCCACTGTGTTAGTAAAAACAAAGATATAGCCAAGTAACTGTGGGTCTATTGGGATAAGACACTCAAGACACCTTTGATTATATGACCACATAAACCAACTGTCTGACTCAGTACTCTGGGTTCAGGAAAAGTCCCCCAGAATTAGACCTCTCCTTTCCATATAAAAAGGGAGCTTTATACAAAAGATGTATGTCAACAGCTGTATTAATAATATTTTTTTAAATCCCAGAGATGTGATTAAATCAATTTTTATATAGCATTTATTCCTTCTCATTCACTGATAGCTCATTTTCAGGGATATGTATGTGAACAAAACATGCAATTTTTTAAATTCATTTTTATTGTTAGACTTATTGGGGTGACATCTGTTAGCAAGAATTACATAGGTTTCAGGCATACAATTCTACAGTGCATTGTCAACTTGATGTATAATAAGTTCACCACCTAATGTGACTTTTTGATCTCATGGAACTCAGATGATATTATTTAATTTAGCTATTAAAATAAGTGTTTGTATCATGCTACCTGATACATGCAAATGAATGTACAAAATAATGTTAGCTGGAAAAGTCTATGAACAACAAAAACAAAAGAACCAGAAAATCAATGATAAAAGCAATGTGAAAATACTTTTTCTCTACACATGCAAATATAAACAGAGAGACAAGAGTTTGCAAGAGATAGACAATATAAATACAGCAGACTTTCAGTTAACCAGCACTCATGGGGACTAGAAGATGCCAGATAAATGTAAGTAGACTCTCCATTAACCAGAACGTTGGTATTTTGTCAATTGCTTGAGTTCCAGTTAACAGAGAGTCTACTGTATTGGGAATTTTGTATCTGATGAATAGTTTTCCACACATGCATACAAAATTGTACTGCAACATCCATAATGCTTTCAAGAGCAAAGTATGGCATTATCTGGCTGCTTCTATTCCTAATTTTTCTTTTCTTATTATTAGTTTCAGATGTACAAAAGAACCTAATGATTAGGCAATTACATACACCAGAAAGTGATAAACCTAACAAGTCCACTATGCATCTGGTATCCTACATAGCTATTACAGTGCCATTGACTATATTCTCTATGCTATCCTCTACATCCTGCAATTACATACAGTAGATTCTCAGTTAACCAGCACTCATGGGGATTGGCAGGTGCTGGATAAAGTGTACCTGGCACTCTCAAGCAACCAACAAAACTCTCAAGCAACCAACAAAAAAAATCAATGTTTTGTGCCAGTTGCTTGAAAGTGTTGTTTGCTTTAGTGCCGGTTAACTGAGAGTCTACTGTATATATTTTTAATTATAGTTGACATTCAGAATTATAGTATTTTCAAATGTACAGAGCAGTGGATAGGCATTTATATAATTTATGAAGTGCTCTCCCAGATAAGTCTATGCCCATCTGGTACCACATACATTTTTTACAACATTATTGACTATTTTCCCCATACTGTATTACACATCCCCATGACTATTTTGTGAATATCAATTGTACTTCCTAATCCCTTCATCTTTCTCACTCACACTCCCACATTCCTGTTTTTTAGAGGGGACCAGCCCTTATGCATATACAACAGCTGTCCAGAAAGTATCCAGTCATGTAATATGAAAAATAAAGGCATTTGTGGCGGAATTTTTTCTGGACAGCCCTCATATAACTCAGTATGCCCCTCTTTTTCCTTCTCCTGTTTCTCTTTTAATTGCCAGTAACATAAACCCAACTATTTCTTGTAAATTACTTGCTGCATTTAATGAATAGGGGGGTTTTATGTTCCCTTTTCCTAATCTTAAAACCTGATGAATGGAACACATTTTTTACTTTTAAAAGACTTTTTTGACCCTTAATTGATTTCATTCAGTGGGTCAGTGGCTCTTGCTAGAAAAAAAATGAATTCCCCATCATGTTTTATGATGTTATTTGTTGAAATATAAAAAGAAATCATGGAAGTAGACATGTTTCACAACAAGGGCAGGAGGCTCTTCTACATTTAAGTTACCCCCAGCCCTTTAGGACATTCAGAAGGATTTTAAAATGTTTATTCTTAAAACTTATTATGCATCAAGTTGACAATGCACTGTGGAATTGTATGCCTGAAACCTATGTAATACTTGCTAACAGATGTCACCCCAATAAGTCTAACAATAAAAATGAATTAAAAAAAAAAAAAAAAAAAAAAAAAACTTTCAGGGGTTCCCTGGTGGTGTAGTGGCTAGGCTTCATTGCTCTCAACGCTGTGGCCTGGGTTTGGTTCCCAGCCAGGGAACGGCTCCCCCGCCCCTAAATTAATTAATTAATTAAAATTAAAGCTTTCAGGCTCTTGAGCCTCTTTCCTGCTCCAGCTCACTCCTACCTCTTTGGAGTGTACTTTCTCTTCAATAAACTATCTTTTTGTTTCACCTCTTAAAAAAAATTAAAATTTTCAACTAACTTTGTTCCTAAATGTTACCTACATTAAAACAATGTTTTGAGTAGGTACCCAGAAGAGGGACTGCTGGATCATATAGTAATTCTATTCTTAATTTTTTGAGGAACCTCCATACTGTTTTCTTTAGTGGCTGTATCAATTTACATTACCTCCAGCAGTGTATAAGAGTTCCTTTTTCTCCACAGCTTCTCCAACATTTTGTCTTGTTGATGATAGCCATTCTAACAAGTGAGAGGAGACATCAATAATCTGAAAACATTTATCCATAAAAATACATGTACCCCGATGTTCACTGCAGCATTATCCACAGTAGCCAAGACATGGAAACAGCTGAAGTGTCCTTTGCTAGATGATTGGATAAAGAAGATGTGATACATATACACAATGGAACATTATTCGGCCATAAGAAAAGATGAAATACTGCCATTTGCAACAGCATGAACAGATCTTGAGACTACCATGCTAAGCAAAATAAGTCAGATTGAAAGAGTTAAGAACCATATGACTTCACTCATATGCGGGACATAAAACTGAAAACAACAAAGGAACGAGACAAACCAACAAAGAAACAAAGACTCTTGTACACAGACAGCAGTTTGGTAATTACCAGAGGGTGGGTGGGGATGGTAGAGAAGGTAAGCCGAGTTCAAATACATAGTGATGGAAGGAGAACTGAGTCTCGGTGGTGAATACATAATGCAGTATATAGATGATGGATTCTAAAAATGTACACTTGAAACCTATATAATTTTACTAACCGATGTCACCCCAATGAATTTAATTAAAAAAATAATGTTTTTTCTTTGTTGCCATTCCGAAAAATAGCTCAAAATTAGTAGGCCAAAAACAATAAGAAATGAATCAGTGATAATGGCAGTCAAAGAAAAGAGACGACCTGCCACCAAAGCCAGGACAATTCCCCCAGATTCCCTCACATGTATGACTCACTGCCTCCACTTAGAAGCATCACAAAACCTTCAGACTCAGAGGTAAAGAACACTGGACACAAGGACTTAGACGAATTTCCTTAATGATGTCACTGACAGTTTGTTGAATTTAATCTGGAAAAGGTTTCTAATATTGGTTTCAGCCTTATATTTAGCTTGAATACAATTAACTGTAGTCCAAAGATATTCTTCTCAGTGTTCTTTTGCTATTTTCTCAAAAATCCAAAAGCTGCTACTCCCTGGCTATTAGTAATAGAAAGAAATTAATTTAGTAATATTTGGATTTATAGCTTAAAATCTATAAAGACATGACTTTTGTACTTAAAAAAATTCATTTAAAAATTAGTAAATTGAATAAAAACCTGCAAGGACTGAGACACTAAGCTGGGGTGCAGAGAAATGACATAAAATACCCATTGTGTTTCTCAATGTAATTTAAAGATGCAGGGCTTTTTGTTTATTTGTTTTATTATTATTTTTTGGTTAGGGCATACTATAAGGGTTGAGTTTCCAGATTAAAACAGAGAAAGATGTTTATAAGGCTCAGAAACAGAAGACTGCATTAACCATGAAATCCTAAATTAGAATAGGATTCAAACAACTTCAACTATGTGAGAGAATTGATAGTAGAAAAAGAAGTCATACAAAGTCTTTGGATTATAGTGTGGGAAATGATGGTTCACTGGGGATAATAACTCAATGTTTTGGGGAAAACAATTAAAATTCATTCCAGATGAGTCAAGGTTTCAGAACTTATTTCTAATTATGAAAAACTATAAGAAAATGGAATGGTGCATTTACATTCAATGTGTGAGAGAATTTCATAAATGCCAAAGCAAAAGAAGAAATTATCATCCATGGGTGATGAATATGACTAAATAATGAAGCTTTTTGTACATTAAAAGGCAACAATATTGATAAAAGCAGCCACAATTTTCATGGAAAAAAAAGAACTTAATAAAGAAAATAAAGATGTGATACAACCTGATAGTTAATACTACTTTCCTCTCGATAAGTGGCTAAGAGATATCAAAATATTACACCAACGAGGTAAGAACACTAAAATGTGCACAGCCTCATATGAAATTAAAGCACTGCATACCTATTAACATTCTAATAAAACTCAACATTTCATTCTCCTGACAAACAATACCAGTTTTTAATGTGAAAGTACTCTATTGGCTCCAAGTCAAAGCAACAAACAAGGAAAAATCCATATTTTCAGTCATTGGCATTTTACGTACTGGCCACTTCTATGTAGTAGTAGGACAGATTTATAACTTTTAGTGCATGTTTTCAGTATTTCAGTTTCAGATATATATTTTTTAATTTTCAGGTTTATTTTTAGTCATTTATGCCAAAATCTATTTGTTTGGCAATCTTTCATAAATATTTCTCCATTTTATCTCTGCCATTAAATGAAACTGCTTTTAAACATTTGGTCAACACTGTTTTCAATCACAAGTATATTTATCGATAAATAGTTTTTATATACTTTCTGGTGATTTTACATTTAAAACATACTATTCAAAAAAGCATTGTGGGCTCTTTTAATTATTTTGTTTCATGAAAGCCTATACTATAAAGAAAAACAAAGGTTTCAACAGGGTTAAAGGACTGGCTGAGTTTTTGTTGGGTATTCTTAAAAGCGGCATTAGATTATAAATGTTATTTTGTGATAAGAGGTGAAACACTACACTGGTAATCTTATTGCAATATATGAACATATCAAATCAACACATTGTACACCTTAAACTTGCACAATGTTTTATATAATTATATTTCAACAGAAATCAATAAAAATGTTATTTTAACTCTGTAATATAAAACTAAGAGACATACACAGAGCTATAATTAATTCAGCATTCTAATATTCATAGGAATATATGTATCTTTAGTCCTAAATACTTTAGGTAGTACTGGACCTTCGATGTGACTAATTAGTATTTATAAAAGTAAGGTTCCTTCAATATAAAATAAGCATAGGAAAATTTTAAGTGGAGAAAGCATTCTAAAGAGGTAAAGCAAACAGGGAAGCTATTTGTTTTAACTATCTGAAAGTTTACATAACACTGGAGAAAATTTTTTAAATTAACAAAGACATTTCCAAACAAGTAAATAAGTATGACTGGCTAAAAATGAGTATTTGTTGAGTCTGAAGAAAGAAAAGAAATAGTTCAAGACAGTAAAAAGCTTCAGAACCACACTGTTTCTGAATGTTTTAAAATAGGTCAATAGTTAAATAAACTCGGGCATATTAGTGAAAGACTAAAATCTAGCCATCAAAAATGAAAAAAATGATAAATATGTGGACAATGGTGAGGGGTATTAACAGAGGTGGGTGGTAGGCAAGACTTTCATAAAATAAAGATAGAACACAACATCTGTCCATTTTGGTAAAAATGACAAGGACACAAAGAGATTACAGATTTTTATAAATAGTTGGTACTTTGTGGGAAAGATATTGCCCTCTTTTATTTTAAGGTATTTCACTATACGATAAAGAAAAAATAGCATCTTCAACCTATTTTTGCTTGTTTCAGAGGATGAAGTTCCCCTTACCCTCTCCAAAGTTGGTCCCCTAAACTATGTTTTGATTATCTTCTTCCTCACCTTTGTGGGGGCCTAATATTTCACCTGTCTCTACCAGACCCCTATATCTCCAGTGACATGTGTGGTTCACTCCTCCCATTTAAAACAGAACCACAAATATTTCTTTGATCTTGCTGTCCACTCTGGTAACCCGCCTCCCTTCTACCGACACTTGCTCCTGCCTTTATTTTCCACATTGATTGAAAAAAATGTCTACCCTTTGGGGTGAGTCTACAGACCAAAGCTACCCATTTGACATATTATATTCATTAAATAAAAGGCACATTTATTTTTCAGTTTTATTGAGGTAAAATTAACACAATTCTAAGATACCTAAAGTGTAAGTGTACATAATGCTGATTTGATATAAGTATACATTGTGAAAAGATTCCCCTCTCATCTAGTTAATTAACACATCCATCACCTCACAATATGTATGTTGGTCGGTCTCTCTCTCTCTCTCTCTCTCTCTCTCTCTCTTTTTATTGAGAACATACCAGTTCTACTCTCTTAGCAAATATCAATTATAAAACACAGTGTCATCAACTATATTCACCATGTTATACATAACATCCTCAGACCTTATTCATCTTACAACTAAAAAGACAGATTTAAAATAAATTAAATAGTAATTAAAATTATTATATAAGAATTTTCCAAGGGAGATTAAAATTTTCAAGGTTTTCAAGTAGAGGCTATAAGCAGAGAAAATTAATGTGGACATGTTAAAAATCTGGACCATAAAGAAAGAAAATGTACTATAGTCCTTCACTCTACCAGCTGAGCTATCAAAGGGAGCACAAGAATACACACTGGAGTAAAGACAGTCTATTCAACAAATGGTGCTGGGAAAACTGGATACATACAAAAAAAAATGAAAGTGGACCACCTTCTTACACCATATACAAAAAACAAACTCAAAATGAATTAAATACTTAAGTATAGGACTTGAAACCATAAAACTCCTATAAGAAAATATAGGCAGCAACCTTTCATACATTACCCTTAGCAATATCTTCAATGATATATATCTTCAGGCAAGGGAAACAAAGGAAAAAATAAACAAATGGGACTTCAGCAGAGTAAGAAGATTTTTTTACAGCAAAAGAAACCATCAACAAAACAAAAATAACAGAATGGGAAAAGATATTCACCAATGAGGCATTGATAAAGGGTCAATATCCAGAATTTATAAAAAATTCATACAACTCAACACCAAAAGAACAAACAACCCAACAAAAAATGGGCAGAAGACCTAAATAGACATTTCCCCAAAGAGGACATACAGATAGCCAACAGACACATGAGAAGATGCTCAACATCACTAATCACCAGAGAAATGCAAATCAAAACCACAGTGAGATACCCCCTCACTCCTGTCAGAACGGCTATCATCAATAATTTGAACAACAAGTGTTGGAGAGGATGTGGAGAAAAGGGAACCCTTGTGCACTGTTTGTGGACTGCAAATTTGTCCAACCACTATGGAAAACAGAATGAAGGTTCCTCAAAAAATTAAAATGGAACTACCCTATGATCCAACAATTCCACTCCTGTGTATTTATCCAAAGAAATCCAAAACACTAATTCATAAAAATATATGCACCCCTATGTTTATTGCAGCATTATTCACAATAGCCAAGGTATAGAAACAACCTAAACATCCATCAATAAATGATTGGATAAAGAAACTGTGGTACATTTACACAACAGAATATTAACTCAGCCATAAAGAAGAATAAAAATCTTATCTTTTGCAACAACATGGGTGGAACTAGATGATATCTTGCAAAGTAAAATAAGTAAGATTGAGAAAGACAAATACCACATGACCTCACTTACATGTGGAATCTAAAGAACAGAATATATGAACAATCAAAATAAGAAAAAAAAAACCTTATGGAACAGACACTTCAGTCGGTACTAGAGGGTAAGCGAGGAGTGGGGTGGAGAAGGGATGGGGACTCCAATATATGGTGATGGAAGGAGAACTGACTCTGGATGGTAAGTACACAATGTAATACATAGACTATGTATTGTAGAATTGTACACCTGGAATTTATGTAAGTTTACTAACCAATGTCACCCCAATAAATTTATTAATAATAAAAAATTATCACATTGTAAGATATAAAATGTTGAATCACTATATTGTACACCTGAAACTAATACAACTAATACAATATTATACACCAACTATACCTAAATAAAAATTGAAATGTTAAAAAGAAAAGGAAGGAAATGAACCCTTATATTTAAATAGCAGCCTTTATTTTTTTAAAGTGCTTTCCTATTGGTTAGGGAAAATTATAGGTATAGTGTATATCATAGAGGAAATCTTAGACACCCACTAACCTAACACTTATATTACAGATGAATAAACTGAACCCGTGTCTTGTTAAGGATGGTTAACACTGACTAGGCACATACTCTGCACCTACAAGTCAAGTGCTTTATGTATGTTCTCTATATAGACCTAAGTACAAGTCCCGTTTAACAGTTGGAGAAACTGACTCAGAATAGTTTAATAATTTCCCAAAGATAACACAGGAAAAGGTATGTAATTAGTGGGTCTTGGTGCAAAATACAAATTTAGAATCCCTTTTTAAAAAAATCAAGAATTTCAAACACATTAAAGGAAGAAGTTAAAGAAGATACAAATAAATAGAAGCAGGTACCGTGCTCAAGCATAGGAAGAATTAACATAATTAAAATGTCCAGACTACCCAAAGCAATCTATAAATTCAATGCAATCTCTATCAAAATACCAATAGCATTTCCACAGAACTAGAACAAATAATCCTAAAATTTATATGGAACCATAAAAGACTCTAAATAGCCATAGCAATCTTGAGAAAAAAGAACAAAATTGGAGATATCATGCTACTTGATATCAAACTATACTACAAGGCTAAAGTAATCAAAACAGTGTAGTAACTGACATAAAAACAGACACATATATCAATGGAGCATAATAGAGCACCCAGAAATATGCCTATTTGGTCATTTAATCTAATGACTATCATCAAAGAAGGAAAGAACATACAATGGGGTGAAGACAGCCTACTCAATAAATGGTGTTGGGAAAACTGGACACATACAAACATTTTTAATATATGTACTGACAAAGCGACCATGAGGACACATACAAACAAACAAAAAAATGAAACGGGACCACCTTCTTACTCCATATGCAAAAATAAACTCATAATGAATTAAAGACTTAAATGTAAGACCTGAAACCATAAAACTCTTAGAAAAAAACATAGGCATTAAACCCTGACTTTGCCCTTACTATTTATTTTTCTGATATATTTCCTTGGGCAAGGAAAACAGAAGAAAAAAATAAACAAGTGGGACTACATCAAACTAAAACGTTTTTGCACAGCAAAGGAAACCATCAACAAAAACGAAAAGACAACCTATTGAATGGGAGGAGTTATTCACCAATGATACATATGGTAAGGGTTAATATCTAAAATCTATGGTGTTCATAAAAATCAACACCAAAAAACTGAACAATCCAATTAAAAAATGGGCAGAGGACCTTAATAGACATTTCTCCAAATAGGACATATGAATGGCCAATAGACATATGAAAAGACGCTCAACATTATTATTCACCAAAGAAATGCAAATTAAAACCACAGTGAGCCATTACCTCACACCTGTCAGAATGGCCATCATCAATAAATCAACAAACAAGTGTTGACAAGGACATGGAGAAAAGGGAACCTTCATGCACTGTTGGTGGGATTGCATTGGTGCAGCCACTATGGATGACAGTTTGGAGGTTCCTCAAAAAAGTTAAAAATAGAACTACCTTATGACCTAGAAATTCCACTTCTGGGTATTTATCCAAAGAAATCATAAACACTAATTCAAAAGGATATATGCACTCCTATGTTCACAGCAGTGCTATTTAGAATAGCCAATATATGGAAATAACTGAAATGTGTATCAATAGACAATTGGATAAAGAAGACGTGGTACATATACACAATGGAAAATTACTCAGCCACAAAAAAATGAAATCTTACCATTTGCAACAACATGGATGGACCTAGAGGGTATTGTGCTAAGTGAAATAAGTGAGACAGAGAAAGACTAATTCCATATGATCTCACTTATATGTGCAATCTAAAGAACAAAATAAACAAAAAAGCAAAACAGAAACACACTCACAGATACAGAGAACAAACTGAAGGTTGACAAATGGGAGGAGGGTTAGAGGGGTTGGGTGAAATAGGTGAAGAGATTGAGAAGTACAAATTGGTAGTTACAAAACTGTCATGAGGATGTTGTAATAACTATGTATAGTGCCACGTGGGTACTAGATTAATAGAGGGGATCACTTCATAAATTATATAAATTTATAATGACTATGTTGTATACCTGAAACTAAAATAATATTAAATATCAACTATAATTGAAAAAAAAATATTAAGCATTTCAAGATGGAGACAGCAAAGAATTAAACCAAGCATAAGGCCGTTTGGAGTACCCAGCCCTGGGGGACTGCACAGGTCACATGTCCATGAAGTCGACCCTAGGCGTATAGTTAGTATAAGTGGTAGGCCTGGAGCTTGAATATACTTCCTCATATCTCAAAGTCCCAACACTATTTTTATTGTATAAATCTGACATGTAATATTATGTAAGTTTAAGGTGTAAAGCATATTACTTTGATACATTTGTATGTTATAATATGACTGCTAATGTGATATCTATCACATTATATAATTACAGTACAATATTATTGTCTGTATTCATTATACTGTGTGCATTAGATCTCTATGGTTATTTACTACATGTTACAAGTTTGTACCCTTACACACCATCATTTTTACTCAACCCTCATAACCTTGGTAACTACTGTTTTACTCTTGTTTTTTACAAGTTTAACCTTTTTAGATTCCCCATTATATATACGTGTGTGTGTTGTGTGTGTGTGTGTGTGTGTGTGTGTACCACATACACACATATAAAAATGTAAATTATATCATATCCTACTTTTCCTCCTCTTGCTTAGCATAATGTGCTCAAGGTCCATCCATGTTGTTGTAAATGGAAGGATATCCTTTCTCATGGCTGAATCACATTCCATTGTACCACATTCTTTATCTATTCATTCACTGATGGGCTTTGGGTTGTTTCCCTGTCTTGGCTACTGTGAATAATGCTGTGTGTGATATACATGAGAGTCCATATATCTCGTCAATATCCTATTTTCATTTCCTTTGGGTATATACACAGAAGTGGAATTGCTAGATTATATAGATCTATTAATTTTTGAGGAACCTCCATAGTGGGTGGACCAATTTACATTCCCACCAACAATGTACAGCATATACCAGGTCCTGGAATAACATCATTTATCCAAAGTCATTTCATTATAATGCTGATGAGATGCCAAAGGAACTTAACTCTTGTTTATATCAATCAGCCCATGGTAAAACTGATTTCATTGTACGTCCTTTCAATTAAAGTCATAGAACCAATTAATGACATTAAGTGAGGATTTACTGTATAAGGACTGACTTTTCACCACATCCCCAGCACTACTCATTGTCTCTTGTCTCCTTGATAATAGCCAGTCTAACAAGTGTGAGGTTATATATTACTGTGCCTTCTATTTGCATTTCCCTGATGATTAGTGATGTTGAGCAAGGGAGCCAAAAACACCCAAGGGGGAAAGGATAATCTTCAACAAATGGTATGAAAAAACTGAGGAAACACATACAGAATGATGAAATTGGACCCCTATTAACTCAAAATGGACTCAAAAATTAACTCAACATGGATCAAAGACATAAACATACAACTCCTAAAAGAAAACACAGGAAAAAAGCTCATCAATATTGGTCTTAGCGATAACTTTTTTGGACATGATGCCAAAAGTATACACAACAAAAGCAAAGATCAACAAATGGGACTACATCAAACTCAAAAGCTCTGCACATCAAAACAATTAACACAATGAAAAGACAGCCTATAGAATGGGAGATAATTTTGCAAACCATATATCAGATAAAAGAGTTAATATCCAAAATATATAAAGAACTCAGTCAACTTAATAGCAAAATCCAATTTAAAACTGGGCATTTTGGGGGTTCCCTGATGGTGTAGTGGCTAGGCTTTGGTGCTCTCAATGCTGCAGCCTGGGTTCAATTCCCAGCCAGGGAACTACTCCCAGCGCCCCCCCACCCAAAAAAAAAAAAAACCACTATAAAAACTGGGCATTTTTCCAAAAGGACATCAAAATGGCTGACAAATGAAAAAATGCTCAAAGTCCCTACACTTAACCAGTGCTTTATTCAGTCTCCCGCTAAATTTAAAGGATCAGCTTACCAAGATCACGCCACTGGTTTGCAAAAGAGATAAAATTTGAACCCAGAAAGCTTGACACCAGTTGCTCAGAGCCACAAAAGACCCTTTAGCACTCTGTCCTTCTCCAGGTGATTGAGATCAGCTAGTTATGAGCAACTGGAGAAGAGCAGCTGTCACCATCACAGCTGAATCAGCTTAGGGATGGCTGCCCCAGCCCTGCCCACCACCTGCTCTACACAGTAAAATCAGACATTGTATAGCCTGGCTTCTGGGAAAGAAGAGGAGCTAGGAGGAAATGGGGGAGGTGTTTTTTGGTTTTGGGGTTTTTCGTTTTCTGGTTTTTCGGTTTTTTGGTCTCCCTCCATAGATCCTCTTTGGGGGGAGTCTGGACCATACTTTGAAAAAGTTCCCTTGTGGTCCTTTTACGGCCTTGGGTACTGACTTTCCTCTAATAAAAAGAGGTATAAAGACATCTTAGACAATTCTAGTAAACTGATCACTATAGCAATAAGTTACTATGGAAATTACAGTACAACTTGCTGAAAAACATACCAGGGTTTAGAGTGTGAGCCCTGACACTTACTTGCTGTCTGATTCTGGCCACGTCATTACACTTTTTTGAGCCTCTATTTCCTCTTCTATAAACTGGGAATACCATCATTAATTTCCCTAACTTATAAAGGGTGCTTAAGGATTCACTGCACCTATGCCTGACACACATATATTCATGAAGACTTTTTAAAGAGATAAAAAATGTCTTCTATGAAAAATAACTGCTTTTTAAAAAGAATTTATTATATTCAATGTTAAGGAGCATTTCCCTAACATACTCAATTTTTTAGGGAAACAAATCCCTAACTCCAGCACCTATTTTAATTCTCTCTCTTCCCAAATAGACAATGCTCCAAAATCCTTTTCTCTGCCCACCTCCACTCAATAAAAAGCTTCTTTAGAAAATTGTCCAATACAAATAAAACATAGGAGAGTCACAGGATGATTCTGATATACTCACTCTGAGTGTTTACTATTTATGACACTTTTCCCTTAAAGAAGTCCTTTTTTCTCACATTGTCCTATCAATATGCTTGACTTCCTTAATGAGGCTTAAGAACAATTTCTGTCCTTAAGTTTCTTTTTTTATTTTTTTCTTCCCAGAGAACCAAAATTAGCCTAAATGCACCAGCCTGGTTTTTCCTAAGACCTCAAATTCCACCAAACCACCCCGCCCCCAAAGCAGAACAGACAATGGAATCAAGTTTACCTTTGCTGCCATAGCAAAACACTGCCCTCTGCTCTGGCATAATCTTTTGAAAATACCTATTTATTTATTATGACAGCAGAACATTCCACTGTAAAAATAGTTATGTACATAGACAAAGACTGTTCTTTCTTCAAAGGAAGAAAACACAAAAATAATAAGAGCTTCTGTGTTAACGAGAAGAGAGTGTTGGCAAGTTATTCCCACGAGCCTAACATTCAATATAAAATTTAAAAAGCAGTTATTTTGCATAGATGACTGCAAACTAAAAGATTTCAGGTCCGCCCCTACTCAAACCTTTCCCTTCTTAACAACATTACACTCACCCCACTCCATTTCAGGAGTCTTAACTATTAGCAGCAGTCTTGCCTCCTTTTGCCCGTTCTCATATTTATCAACTATTCAAAAATATTTGACGCCAATGACCAGTTTCACTCTGGAAACCACCACTTCCTGTAGATCGCTCTGACATTATTCCTTGACCACTCCCACTCTAGCTTCTCTTTTATTTTGGATATTAACTCTTTTATCTGAAATATGGTTTTCAAAAATTTTCTCCCATTCTATAGGCTGTCTTTTCATTGAATTAATTGTTTTGATGTGTGGAACTTTAAAGTTACCAACAAGCTTTTTTACTTCAAGAGTAGCTCTCAAACTTCAGCCTGCATCAGAATCCCCTGGAGGCCTTGCTCAAACAGTGCTGAGCCCAATTCCCAGAGTTTCTCCTTCAGTGGCTTTGGGACAGGACCCTAGAATTGGCCTAATAGTTCCTAGGTGCTGCTGCCACTGTGGGGAATTGGGGGCACACTTTGAGAACCACTGGTTTGGGGAAAGGAAAAGGCTGAACCAGATTATACCAGGATTTCTCAACCTCAGTAATACTGACATTTTTGGGCTGGAGAACTTTGTTGTGGGGGGCTGTTTTGTGCATAGTAGGATGTTTAACAGCATCCTTGACCTCTACTAGATGCCAGGAGCCACTTGTCCCACCCCTTGCTGCCCACTATGACAACTAAAAATATCTCCAGACATTGGCAAATATTCGGGGAGGGGATGGAGGCAAAATCACGCCAGGTTAAAAACGACTGAGCTATACTAACAAGCGAGCTCCTTTTCTATGAAGTGATGAAGCCTCCTCCTCTTGTTCATAAGATGCACATTTTCCTCAAGATGTGGTCATTTTTGTTTAATTCATCCTTACATCCATCCTACTACGTGTCAGGCATCCTGGGGAGCTACTCCAATTGATGAGCATTTCCTTGCTCTTAGGGCACTTACAATTAATAGAAGAGACAGTGTGATCAGTAGGATCAGGAAACTGGGGATATGGAACAGGCATGCCATAGCAGGCTTTCTGAAAGATGATAATAAAGATGAGTGGGAGTTGGCTAAACAAAAGTTATGAGGGAGGAGAACTCCAGACAGAGGACACAGCATATTCAAAGGCATGGGGACAACAAAGCACAAGAGTCAGGGAACTACCAGCAGTTGTTACATGTAGCTGCAAGCAATCACGTTTTTTCCCTTATAGGAAGAGGGTAGGTGGGGGGAAACAATATTATCAACCCTTTTAATATTTTTATCTCCAACATCTCTGGTAATTCTATGTCCTTCCCCCATTTGTACCTTAAGCTATAGCCATTTTAAACTTCTATTAACTTCAGAGCCTTATAGAATTGCTTTCTCCAGATAAATTAATTAAATCTTTCTCCTATCTTCTGACACCCATTATGCTTGATTATAATTGTTTTTTTTTTTCTTTCTGCTTAACTAAGCGCAAAAGCTCCATTAGGTCTCAGGGAATCATGGCTCATTCAATGTATCTCCGGTAGCCTGCACTGTGCCTGACACAAGCAAGCCACTCTAATATCAATTGAATGAATGATGCCCTCAAATTCCATATATCCCAAACTAAACAGTGAATAACACCTTCCTTCCTCAAACCAGGTTCTTCCTATAATCACCTACCATCCCCCTCCACTTCCCACATACCCCCATTCACATAGTCTTATCAAAATCTTGGCATCATCTTTCACTTCCCCTTTTTTTCTCACTCCATACATCTATCTTGGTGTCTCCAGTGAGAAATAAGTTCTGTCCTCTGAACCCCAAATACTTCATCTGAGAGACAGTACATGGAAAGAGCAAAGACACTGGAATCATATAGAATAGGCTCATCTCACTTCTACCTCTTAATTGAAAGGTGATTTGGAACAATTACAGTCTCAGAGCTTTAGATTCCTCATCTTTAAATGGGTTTAACAACACCAAGCTTACATAAGGTTGCTATAAAGTTAAATGTGAAGTACTTAGTACTTCAATGTTACTCAGTCAATGTTTCCTTTCCCTCACAGCATCCCCGGCAAGAGTAAGAAGCAGGCAGGAAGACAAGTAAAGAATAAAATGGGACAGAGTAAGAGGGTCAGCATGGAAAACCAAAGACAAAATAAAATTTAATTCCCTGAAACAGCCACATTTATATTTTTATTGTTTTTCTTCTCTCAAAATTTAACAAAATAACATTTATGCTAACCAAGATAGTAACAGCCAAGATAAATAAAAGCATATGTCCACCAATAACTTGTACACAAATGTTCATAGTAGCATTCTTCATAATAGCAAACAAGTGGGAAAAAACCTAACAACCACCAACTGGTGAATAAATAAACAAAATGTAGTCTATTCATACAATGAAATATTAGTCTGCAATAAAAAGGAATGAAGTACTATTACATGCTACAGCCTGGAGGAACCTTGAAAACCTGCTGAGTGAAAGAGGCCAGACACAATAGACCACCTATCATACAATTCCATTTATATGAGATGTCTACAATAGGCATTCTCTAGGGACAGAAAGTAAATTTGTGGTTTCCTGAGACTGGGTGGTGACTACTAATAGGCAGGTAGTTTCTTTTAGGTAGGAAACAAATGTTTTGAAATTAGTGTAAACATACTTAAGACCATTGATTCATACACTTTAAATGGGTGAGTTGATGGTATGTGAATTATATCTTAATAAAACTGTTAAAAAGGAGAAGACACAGAGAATAACAGCTAGAGAAATGGCAAAATAATTCTTTTTTAAGACATTTTTCTTTTGAGACATATTTTTTATTCTGTGTATACTGACTGTAATATTTCAAGTTTTTGGTGATGAGACTGTGGTTCCCAGGTTTTGTGACTCTTCATGCCATACATGAAAGATTGTCAAAGGTTCAGCTTCCTCCCAAGAGACAGTGCGCATAGGTAGTTACAGTGTGAATGGGCACTTGTTATTCATGAGTTTGTTATAATATAAGACATGGGTTTTTTTTAATGGTTGAGCTGCAACTGTTTATATTTCCTTTCTTATTTTATTAAATTTATTGGAGTGACATAGGTTAATAAAATTACATATATATATATATATATATATATGTTCCAAGTATACAATTCTATGATATGTCATCTTTAAAAATGTCTATTTCCTTCCCACATCCTAGTAGTACATCTTGTATATCTCACTCTGAAGACTGCCACCTGAGACTAAAGAGAAATTGGCTATATATAGAGAAGGTCTCGGGCACTGGCAGTAACAGGAATGCATGGGCATTACTAGAGAGGGTGGTGAGAGGACAATGAGAGCCAGGTTTAAGTAAAAGTGAAGGGTCAGTGCCCTAGAACAATGCTTATCAGAATTGAAGGTACACATGCATCACCTTGGGGTTCTGTTTCCACAGAATTGGTGCCTGTTCTAAAATGAAAGAGTGTATTTAAATGCTTTGTAATCAGTAAAGCACCATATAAATGTTGTGGTTATGCAATCAAGTCAAACATTTCTAAGGACGTGACAGGGGTGGGGGCGATCTTTTGAGAGGAGGAAGGGAAATGGCTGTAAGTTTTCCTTTGTCCTACTTTGCTTAAGGAAGGGTTGAGGAAATAGCAAGCACTTAACCTCAATGAGCCAAAATGTCTTCAAATCTATATGGTGGAATCATCTCGCACAGGTTTTAGAATCATATGATCTTAAATTGCTTTAAAATTGATAAAGTAGAAAAGTCATATGTAAACAGATGAAAGCTTATTCAGCAAGGTCACTTCCTTTGGAAAGAGTATAGACTCTGGGGTCAGAAATCTTGGGGTTGAGGCCTAGGTCTAATACTTGCTAAGCTTTCTATCTTTAGTGAATTCATATTTGATATGGATGTGGAAAATACATCTTGCCCGTTTCACAAAGTAGTGGTAGAAGCAGCTCAGCCAATACAGTGAAAGACTTGGTCAAACTCTGGATTGGTTGCTTCACCAATCTTTTTATTGCACATGTCTATCAGTAGAAAAACATTCAAGCATGTGCTCTCATGTATATACCACTGTATTAATATTATGCATAATATACAATACACAAAAACAGAGGAAGCATAAGATACAAATAGAGGATTATAATTTATCTGGTAGATTAGATAAATAATAAGTTTACTGAAATTAATAACTAGAGTATGATTATGTAAGATAATACCTCTATTTCAATGATTTGGGGTAAAGGGCCATCATGTATATAGTCTAACCTCAAGTAGCTCAGAAAACATGTATACATACACACATGTACATCAGAAATATGGAAATAAAGTAAAATATTAACAGTAGGTGAAATCTGCATAAAGCATGCAAGAGTGTTATTTATAATTTTTTGTAAATTTTCTGTAAGTGTGAAATTATGTCCAAATAATTTTTTTAATTATAAGTTGTAATCACTGATTGGTCTTACAAAATGATGGAGTAAAGAGCTTGGCTCAAAAGCTAAATAAATAAATAAATAATAGAAATATCTCATTTGAAATTTTTCATTCAAGCGTGGATGTCCTATCAGATTTGACTGCAGAATTTTAAAATTTTTTAGAATTTCAAATCCATTTTGATTGTGGAGTATTAAGTACCTATATTTTAAAATTTTGTGGTTTTCCTTTTACATTATACATAGGTAAAAACTGCTTTAACAAACACATTTCTCTTATGTATAAAAAAAAGAGAGCTTGGCTCATTCTCTCCCCAACAAAGCAACAATTTTAACTGGCAAAAATTATTTTTAAAAACAATCATTTAAAGTCCCTGAAAATTGCCCCAAGAGCATACAGTGAAATGGAGAAACAGACATGGAAGAAAATCTATTAAATCTCAGCAAGAGCAGTGAGAATGGATGGTATTTGAGCTACAATCTGCTTCCTTACCACCCTCCCCCGAGCTCTATGTTACAGAGACTCTTCCCTGAGCAGCCATGAAGATGGGGGTTCTTTCCCCTCCTAGGTCCCAATCTACAGCTATAGTTTCACCCCAGGAGGGGCTGGTTGCTAGTGTTTCTCACCCCCACCCCATGTTGCAGAAGTTATATTCCAATCAGACACAGCCAAAAGGACCAAGTTTCCATTTCCTCACCCAGTTTCCACTTGCAGGGTAGAAACTCTACTCTGCAGCAGGTGCAGCAGGACAGGAATACTAGGCTTTATAGGCCCCTCAGAAATGTAGCTTAATACACACAGCACAGACTATGGAAACAAACTGACTGTATTTGAATCCCAACATCAGGGCTTAATGCCTTTAACCTTGGGCAAGGTACTAAACTTTTATGGGACTCAGTTTCTTCACCTATAAAATGGGGGTGAAAATAGTATCTACTTCATAGGGTTGTTGGGAATATTAATGAGGTGAAATCTGAAGGTGCTTAGAACAAAGCCTGACACTAAACCTCTACTTGTTCATTAAAGCTGTAACTGGCAGAAGACTGTTCCAAGGTACAGTTTTTGCTAAACTACAGTGACTTTGCATACAATTGAATGGAATTAATGAAGTTTTTTTTTCAAGAAGTAAACTCTCACCTACTCTTCCTATGACAACTCATTCAAAAGAATACATTCTTCTAAGTAGTTTGCTGCTCTAATTAAACAAAAACAGCTCAATTATTCCAAACATCATTGGACATTTTCTGGCACATAGTTGGTGTTAAATAAATGGTTGCTGAACAAATATTCTTCCAGACCAAAGAAAATTTACCATACTTAGTATTATATTGTAGTCAGAGTTAAAAATACAATGTGCATCACATCCAAATAGGAAATAAAGGACCCAAAAGATGTAGAGTTACCACCTAACTGGTTAATCAACTTTAATGAAGTCTGTGACCAATGGGCCCTATCTTTTCAGGGAAGTATGTAACTAGATTATCTGCTGAGAGGAGCTGGAGATAGAGGAGGCTAATATAGGGCACCAGAGGGGTATGCTAAAAAATGGAACAGATCCTGTAGGAAATTGGAAAAGGAACCAACCAAGAATGTGTAAACAAGGATTAATGAGCAGCCATTGAGGATCCAGCTGTGGTCAGAGCTCACAGTCTGGTCATGGATATAATATGCATGGCAAGATGATTTTCCCAAGCACAATTCTGCAGCCTGGGAACAGGACAGAAGAAAACAGATGCTAAAGTCTATCTTGGTTTGAGGATTGACAGGGCAGGTGCAGGGAAATAAGAGGGACATGAAGGAATTGAGAATACTGGTGTGGGAATTAATATCAAATGACTGTCAGAGCTGATTGAGTGTGATTAGTGTGAAAGATCATAGAAGCAAGAACAGGATTGAAGTCAGGAAGAAATGAATAGGGTCTAACAGTGTCAATGAGGTAGGTCAAAGTGGTTCTGTGAGAGTAAGGGAATAGAGGATGTGGAAGGCTAGAGGTATTAGTCAAAAAGCTGAATTGGTGACCAGGCAAAAGTGTGGCCATATGCAGAAGTTGCTGAAGCAGAGCAAAAATGAAGGTCATATTGTTGGAGGACAATGAAGTGCTATGTTAGAGCATTTAATGATGCATCATTGTGGCCACTGACATGATCGAGGATGATGCCAGGAGTTGGGATAGCATAGAATATTAAGCTAGGTGCCAGAGGTCTCAAAGAATGTGTTTCAGTAACCCAGAGATGGGTCTATGCCAATGGGTCTTCCCTTGAAAACCAAAGTTGTTGAACAATAACCTGTTACCAGAAGCTACCTTTGAGATTGAGGGATTATGGAAGAATAAGCAGCTTCTATGTAAGAGGGTAGCAAAGAAAATAGTATCATCAAGGCAAAGAGTTCCAGAAAAATGGTTGAGAATATGTGGGTATTTCTTGACCAAAACAGAGGGCACAGGAGATCTGAGAAGGGACTGTCACCCAGAAAACAATATGCCTATCAATGGGGAAGGACTGTACTAAACTTACAAGAGGAAAATTTCATCCTTTAGAATGCTGAGGAAGCAGTGAGAGATACAACAACTCTGTTTAAGTTTGACCAAGAAAGAAGAACTGATTGCTAAAAGCAGAAGTGAAAGAAACTTTAGGAAATATGGCCATGTCATCTTAAATACTATTGGGTAATGACCAAGAACAAAAGAAGTGATAGGTACAAAGATTTTCCAAATATTAGGAATGAAAATTTCTACAAGAGACCACAGTGAGTCTTAAGTAGACTACTGTTTAAGAGGAATAAAAAATAAAACTATGTGGGGGGAAAGTTCTCATATTATCATTCCCCCATGATCTTGAAGGAAAAAAAGAGAAATGAGTAAAGAACACAATGTAGGTACACCAGAAACACACTGGTAGGTTACAGGAACTAATGTAGCTACAGCAAGCTCAGATTTTTCAAGGTTAAGATCATCGATCCTAAGTAGAAGGTATATGTGAATAGGTCACAGAGAAAGCAAGTGAGCAAGAAAGAACACCAGTGGAATGATTTGGTTCCTATTTCTATTCCATCTTAAATGATAAGGGTGACCTTCAAATTGGAAATGGTAGCACAAATGTGAATAATAGTTCATCACAGCCCAAAAGATGCTGAGATATTAAGAATGGCAAGCAGTTTAAAATGAATTTGGGTCTGTGGACCCACATCAAGGCTATCCTATCATATTGAGGTAACCAACATTCCTGTTTGAGAAACCACTGCTAGTAATCTCTGAAAAATCAAGGCTGACTACAGAAATGAAGGAAGATTGTAGTTTGACAACAAACCAATTTTCAAAAGCCAGGCATTTCTAAAACAGCTCAGAAATCAAGACTGCTGATCTTGATAGAAAACCAGACTACAATGAAGTATTAAACTGATGGTTATAAACAATGATCAGGTAGTAAGACTGGTAGATTGAGGTAATACCACTGATAAAGTGTCATTGAGTTTGAGTAAGTAGTTAAAAATATTTCTTCTATAGAATATCTTCAAATGAGATAGTGAGATGTGCCCTGCACTGTTATACAGGTAGGTTGATTTATGATTGATTGAATGACTTTATTCAAAAAGAATACTAATGCAATACTACATGGCAATAAAAGAACAAAGTATTGATAAATGCAATAATTTGGATGAACCTCAAGGAAATTATGCTGAGTGGAAAAAGCCAATTTAAAAGGATAGAAATTGCACAATTCCATTTATGTGACATTCATGAAATATAATAATTATAAAGCTGGAGAACAGTTGTCAGGCAGTAGACATGGGGAGGGGGAAGGGATGTGGCTATAAAGGGGAAGATTGTAGTGATAGTATGCATCTTGACTGTGGTGATCCCTACACAAGGCCACACGTTATAAAGCTTCATAGAGCTATACACACACACACACACACACACACACACACACACACACAATCTGAATTAAACTCTATGGATTGTGCCAATGTCAATTTCTTGGTTTTGATACTGTACTATACTTTTGTGAGATGTTAGCTTTGGGAGATGATAGGGGAAGGGTGCATAGGACTTCACTGTACATTTCTTTGCAACATCCTCTGAATCTGTAACTATTTCAAAACAAAAAAGTTTTTAAAGAACACTACCTAATGGATCTATACCAACCTCACAAATGGAGATCCAGTTGCTTATCTCAGGATTCTGTACTTGGCATTACTGCAATACCATTTTTAACCGAACAAGTTAGAGAAGACAAAATATGGCTTATCAACTTTATGAATGATATAAAGCACAGAGACACAGCCAATCTGTTTTGAAATAGAACTAGAATCCAAAAATTGAACAGGCTGGACTAGGGACTGTAATATAATAGGGACAAATGTAGAACTCACTATTGTATTCCCAGCACATAGCACAGTGCCTGGCACAAAGAAGAGGGCACCAAAAAAAGATCTGTTGAAAAAAATAGGTGAATATAAGTTTAAAAATGTTTAGCGGGTTTAATGGGAGTTCATCTGAAAAGGCCCTTCAGGAAACAGAATGATAATATTCCCTCAAACGAACACAATGTTTCACTTCATTAAATACACACACACACACACACACACACACACACACACACACACATGTATTTCTTAAGGGAGGGTAGAATTCATATTATATTATCACTTTGCTCTGCACTAGTACCTGACTGCATATATAGAACCAAGACGAATCTTAGGGGCCATGTTTTAAAGGGGACATGAATAAACTAGACTATATCACAAGTAAGGCAACTAAGATTGTTAAGTATCTAGAAATCTTGTTATATGAGGAACACTAGAAGGAACACAAGATATTTAGCCTGGAAAAGATAAGATGTGGCAGGTGGAAGAAATAAGTTAGATAATACTTATAATGGAGGCCATAATATAATGATAATCCTAAATATTCCATTGTTGGTAACATGGCACTTTACTTGTCCAATATCTGAAAGGCTGGCAAGTAAGGAAGGGTTAGGTGTTTTCTTTTTGTGCATCACAATGGTTACACATTACAGAGAGACAGATTTTAGCCAAAATAAAGGATTTTTTTCAAACATTTCAATGTTCATGACAATAGAATACCAGTAATGGTTAAGAGTAACAAGAATGTGCTAATAGACATAATAAGTACTACATATTTATAATTTGATTTTAACATCACAAAAGTCCTATTGGGTGGGTACCATTATCCCCATTTCACAGATGAGAGAACTAATGCACAGAGGGGTTAAATAATCTGCCCAAGGATATAACCAACCACAGCTAGACAACTGTCAGATTCAGGCAGCCCCATTCCAGAACCACTATTTGTTGGGTAACTGGAATGATCACCCACTAAGGCCACTGCAGGGTGAGTGAACGGCCAGGCTGGGTCAGAGGCTGGACTAGAGTAAATGTAAGATAACAGAATTCTAGCCCTCTTGGATGACAGGCTACTTTGGACTAGAAACTCAAAGTGGGACCCTTTTGGAAGTAGTAGTCCAAAAAAAAAAAAAGTAACATTTAAAAAACATATAGTTTATTCACTAGGAAGGTAAGAGACAATGTCATCAAAATCTTTCTTACACAAACAAGGTCTGACAATTTAGTTCATGATTGCCACTGTGTACTTACATTGGCAGAACTGTAAAAACAACTCAGTAAGGTTTCATAACCTTCATCAGTGTGTCACAGCTGTGTGCGTGTCGACATGTGGCGGTGTCTTGCTGAGTGGTGTTCATTACTTTTGTTGTGTTTTTGTGTGCCATCAAGAGAATGTTGGAGCCTCCATTTGAACAATGAGCAAACATTAAATTTCTTGTTAAATGTGGCAAGAGTGGAAGTGAAATCAGGGACATGTTAGTTTAAATTTATGGAGATAATGCCATGAAGAAAACAGCAGTGTACAAATGGATTAAACATTTTTCTGAGGGAAGAGAAAGTGTCAATGATAAAGAAAGGTCAAGGCAACAAGTAAAATGCAGTACCGACGAAAACACTGCAAAAATTTGTTGAATTGTGCATTAAAATCATTGGCTGACTGTGAGAAGCATAGCAGACCAAGTAAACATTTATAAGAGATATGGTTTAAAAAAAATCATAGCTGAAAATCTTGGCATGAGAAAGGTATGTGCAAAAATGGTCCCAAAGAAGCTCACTGACGAACAAAAGCAAAGAAAGAGTTGAAGTTTGCCAAGACCTTTTGGTGAGGCAAGAGGACATTTTGGGCTGTGTTATCACTGGTGATGAACACATGTGTATACCCATACAGCCCTGAAACAAAGCGTCAAAGTGCACAATGGAAGTCAGCCAATTCTCCACAACCAAAAATGTTCTGTCAGTCCAAATCAAGAGTCCAAATGCTGCTGCTAACCTTTTTTGATGTCAGAGGGATTGTTCATTACGAATTTGGACTAACTGGACAAAGAGTCAACCAAGTTTACTACTTGGAAGTGCTGAAAACGCTGCGTGAAAAGGACGAAACAACCAGAACTTTTCACCAACAACTCATGGTTCTTGCATTATGACAATGCACCAGCTCACACAGCACAGCACTGTGAGGGAGTTTTTAGCCAGTAAATACATAGCTGTATTGTAACACCCTCCCTACTCACCTGATCTGGCCCCCAATGACTTATTTCTTTACCTCAAAATAAAGGAAATACTGAAAGGAAGACATTTTGATGACATTCAGGACATCAAGGGTCATATGACGACAACTCTGATGGCCATTCCAGAAAGAGTTCCAAATTGCTTTGAAGGGTGGAGTAGGTGCTGGTGTCATTGCATGGCTTCCCAACGAGAGTACTTGGTAGGTAACTGTAGTGATATTCAGCAATGAGTGTTTACATTATTCCCTTATATCTCTGCTCTCCTTTGCTTTTATGCGAAGTATTTTTACCATATTTCTACAATTCCAGTCTTACCCTAGATTTATAAGTAAAAAAGCATAATGTAATATACACAGTAACTAAAAGCTATGCTGTTGTCTATTATAGCTATCTCACCCCTAAATTAAAAACAAACAAAACAAAGTCAAAAAAAAAAAAACAACACTAAGGCAGACCTTAAAGACAGCAGTACAATTCTCTGTATATTCAGATCAATTTTCACTTCACCAAAATTTGCTATCTGACGATCTAACAAAAAATCAATGTCATCATAACTGAATCACAAAAGTACCTATGAATGATTTCCTATGTAACAGATATTAAAATCACAATGCTCACTACACTTTGACAGTTTTAATTAAGAAGTTTTCTCCACTTGAACTGCATAAATTGAGATTTCCAAGTCTGGGGAAATAGAGTAGGGTTTCCTTCATTAAAGATCAAAAAAAGGGAAACTTGCCATGTTGAAACTCAGTGTAATAACTGCTACGTTGAACTATCTTTAGAGTATGAAGTACATAATCAAAAGTAGAGATAGAAGATAAAATGGTGAGTCAAATCTAGATGAATTTCAAAAAAAAATTAATTAGAGGAAAAGAAACCAAGGTCAACGCAATAAGCAATCTATATTCAGAAGCAGTCGTATTATCACAGACTTCCCACAGTGGCTGTGCTTACAGCACCTCAGAGAGAGTTTGGGATAGGGTAATGGTCTGAACAGCTCATCCTAAGCCTTAAGAAAAAAACACATTAACTCTGTAAAATAAAAGTGCTTCGTTGGGTTTCTACACATATTTGTGTTACCATCCTCTGGGTTCTAGCTGGAGCTTAAGGAGTAGAGATTGCAGTGAAGGGCTATAGAGTGTTGACTACCTTATAAATAGAGGTTAACAGGCAGCCTGCAGCAAAAGGATGAGGTCTGAACTGACCACAGTGGTGGAACCTGGAAAATGCATCTAGCTGACTAAAATGGTAGGGTTCAGGGATGAGGGTTGGGTAGGATTCTCTTCTTTAATTAATAAGAGACCTATCATATATAATGCGAGAAAGGTCAATTAGTACCAGACCCCAGAATAAAGCCCAGGTCTATCTATCTGCCTAAAGAAATAAATGCTAGTCTGTCAATGTTAAGAGACAGCTCTGCCACTAGCCAACCCAGCGACTGTGTGTAAATTACACCCTAAGGCTCAGTTTCCCTGCCCAGAGGGTGACATTTGGGGAGAAAAGTTGTGGTTGGAGCTTATATCTCATCCCAAAGGAAATGCCAGATGGATTCAAGATTTAAATATAATTAAAATAATAAATATGAGAAACAGGTTCCTTCCTGATATTTGCAAAGCCAGAGACAAGAATAAATAGGTAAGCTCACAATTTCTTCCTTCTTTTCCCCCTCTCCCCTGACCTCACTCCTCCCTACATGACTAGGGACCTTGGGCATATATGTGTGCACTACACAGTTCACACATCTAAGTTCCACCTACATTTCTTCCACCAAGCAACCACTCCTTAGACCTAGGAGAGCTCATACCTATGGCACAGCATCCCCCCATCCCCCACTTAGGAGGACAGACCCAGATAAGAGGCCCTTGCAAGCCCTAGAAGCAGACTGAACAGGAATTCTTGGCTTCCATTTACCTGGAGTATGATCTAGAAGGAACAGGCAGGAATTCAGAGAGGCACATCTCCTGGGCCATTAGAAGTCCCTGCTCTATGTGAGAGACACGTAAAGTATAAACCATAAAAGAAAGGCTGGTACATTTAACTATACAGAGGGTGCCAAGAACATGTATATACATTTTAAGAAAGGAAGAAACAGTATTAAAATTGTAATAATATCTACTGATAACAAAAGATAAATATAAATCACATTTGTCTTCTGCAATTACAAGAGGTGCTCAAAGTGGTTATCATCAATGTCTAGACACTTCTGATTATGGCAAACTACTGCTTAAGCAACGCTGACCCAAGTGTCCACTTACATCACTGTGCATGCCATTTCAATTTCTTCCCAAAGTACAGCCAGTATAGCCAGTTTTCTGTAGTCCACCACATCCTTTAAAGTCTCCCATAGGTAGAAGTCAAGGGGTGTTAAGTAAGGAGAATGTGAAGAAAACTCAACCACACCTCTTACTGTCCTGGCAAATGGTCTTGCACTCCTTCAATGACAACTGCTTCCACAATTTTCTTTGACTGTCTTGCCTGTCATTCACTTGACTAATGCTATCCTTTGAGTGAATGTCATACTACACATTGCTACTGTAATTCAATTCGACTTCAAAAAGTAATACACAGGAAATATCTCTTAAAATGTGTATACATTTTTGGCACCCCCAGTATAAAAGTGGAAAGCTTGTGGACATTAAAAACAAATTAATTATAAAACAAATACCAAAACTGAGAACTATATGCAACATTATGACAGAATTACTATCCTTAATGATTAAGTAACTCAAATTAGTTAAAAAGTGATTACAAATAAGGAATAAGAATCTAAGCATATGAAGAAAACTCAACCTCACTTGTAATAAAAGAAATGTGCTACCTCATATGCAGAATATAAAACTGAAAGCAACAAAGAAAAAAAAAACGAACAAACAAACAAATAACCCATGGACACAATCAATAGTTTACTATTTGGGGACGAGCAGGATAGGGAGGGGAGAAAGGGGAGGGGGTGGGAGAGGAGGGGGGAAGCTAAATATAAGGTGATGGAAAGAGAAGTCACATTAGGTGGTGAACTTATTATACAACAAGTTGACAATGCACTGTAGAATTGTATGCCTGAAACCTATGTAATCCTTGCTGACAGATGTCACCCCAATAAGTCTAATAATAAAAATGAATTAAAAAGAAAAAAAAAAAGAAAAAAGAAAAAAATAAGAAATGTGCTACAACAAAAAGCTCCTTTTGATTTACCAAACTGACATGTATTTTCAAAATGATAATACACAGAATTGGCAATAATTCAAGAATGTAAACTCATCAACCTTTACCTCCTATCTATCCCATTTTACCTTTTGTAATTTATATCAAAGAAACAGTTAAGGATGTGATACAGAGTATGTTCACTTCAACACTGCTAATGATAGACAACAACTGGAAACAACCTAAATGTCTCATAATAGGGGACTGGTTAAATAAATCACGGTACATTAATACAATGGAATAGTCAAAAGTATTATTGTACGTGAAGAGCTGACAATATATTATAATGTCCATGATGTGAAGATGAAAATAGGTAGTTTATAAAGTATAATACATTTTATTGTTAAAGTTATACACACACACACACACACATACACACACACACAAAATCCAGAAGGCAATAAAGTGAGTGTTAAAAATGTCCTTTCTTTTATAAATTTGGAATGTTAAAGTTCTTCTTTGTTCCTTATTTGTATTTTCTAATTTTTAAATACTAGTTATAATAAGAACATATTAGATTCATTTTTATTTTTTAAAGAGAAAAGATGGATTCAATTCCAAAAGCCTTAGTTAGTCTAACATTCTACAAGAGTATCCCTTTGCAGCTTTAACGTTTTAGGATTCTATGAAAGGAGAAATCAATGAACCGTATGGTATCTTCCAGAGAGCAGGAAGGAGTTACTATAGAATCTTCTATACTAACGGGGCAGAACTCTATTAGCATAGAACAATCAAACAACAACAAAAATGCTACCTGTAAGACAACGGTCCTCCAAGTATAGAGTGGAGAGTCCCTACTACTTAAGGTGCAGAGTTCTTTTTTTTATTCATTTTTATTGTTAGACTTATTGGGGTGACATCTGTTAGCAAGGATTACATAGGTTTCAGGCATACAGTTCTACAGTGCATTGTCAACTTGATGTATAATAAGTTCACCACCTAATGTAACTTCTCTTCCCATCACCTTATATTTACTTCCCCCCCTCCTTTCCCACCCCCTCCCCTCCCACCCCCTCCCCTTTCTCCCCTCCCTAACCCACTCATCCCCAAATAAACATTAAACTATTGATTGTGTCCATGGGTTATTTGTTTGTTCATTTCTTTTTTCTTTGCTTTCAGTTTTATATTCCACATATGAGTGAAGTCATACAGTTCTTTGTTTTTTCTGTCTGGCTTATTTCACTAAGCATGATGATCTCCAGGTCCATCCATTTTGTTGCAAATGGCAA
>PVJL010002201.1:0-72982 GCA_004026885.1 Lyroderma lyra | reverse complement strand
CTTTCTGAATTTTATCTTGAATGCAGTATTCCTTTCAGTCTTCTTTTTAATGCCAAATGACTTCCATGAAACCAAACTAATCAATTTGATGAACAATTAGCAGGTTGAAGGAAAGGATAGAAATGAATACAGTGGTATCAGTGGAGGATAAAGGGAGTATTTTTTTTTCTACTTTTTCATTACATGGTAGAGAAACTTCTGTTAGAATAACATTTCTGGCCTCTTTCTGTCCCTTACTTACTTCTCCCCATGGAGGGAGCTACAATTATTTGCTTCAGTGATTAGATAACAATTCATAAGAACAAATTCATGTTAAATCTAAATTTCAAGGTTGGCCCACTGTAACTATAATTTAAAAACAATTTTTCTGCCTGCCCATCTACCTGAAAACATATGCACAGGCATAAGCTACGTGCTTAAGGAAAACTTGCTGCCTGGCTGATCCAAGAGATTAGAAATCAAAAGACTTAGATAAGTAGCCTGTTCGGTGAGTGGAAGTTTCTATGTCCAAGGGCTGTCTGGAAAGTATCCAGCCATGTAGTATGAAAAATAGAGGCATTTGTAGCTGGATTTTTTTTCTGGACAGCCCTCATATGTACAAGATAGGGATCTACTGTAAAAGACAAAGCAACAGAAATGGGTCCTAAACAAATTCCCATTTCAATGTATCAGATATCTCCACTTTGTGCCACACAGAGCTTCCATTTGGTGAATCAAAACCATGCCAGCTCAATGACCTGTCACTTATTTCTGAATGTTCCCCTGAGTAGAGAAGACCTCTATTAAAATCCTATCTTTCTCCAACCAGCTCACAAGTCACTTCCTTCCCTCCTCCTCACCATAGCTACAGATTACCTCTTGTGCTCTTAAGATTCTAAGCCCCCTTTCTTTTAAATTCATTTTTATTGTTAGACTTATTGGGGTGACATCTGTTAGCAAGGATTGCATAGGTTTCAGGCATACAATTCTACAGTTTATTGTCAGCTTGTTGTATAATAAGTTCACCACCTAATGTGACTTCTCTTTCCATCATCATATATTTCGCTCCACCTCCCTGCTCTCCCACCCCCTCCCCCTTCTCCCCTTCCCTCCCCACTCGTCCCCAAATAAACATGAAACTATTGATTGTGTCCATGGGTTATTTGTTTGTTTGTTCACTTTGGGTTTTCTTTCTTTGTTGATAAGCTCTTTTTTTTTTACGCCACTCAGTACTTATGATTTTATGTAGAGCCATGTGCCTACAGGTTCTTTTACTAAATTATAAGCTCCTTGATGGCAAAGTCCAAGTCATTCATTTTTATGTGAGTCACAGTATCAATAGTGTCTTATGCAGTTATTCGATAGATATCTACAGAACTAAAACTTTAAAACTTACATAAGTTTAAAGGCATCCTTCCTCCTCACTCTTTAATAATGCAAGCATTAGAGAATAGACCTAATATCCACCTTAGAGACTTAATGACAACTGTAGCAAACTTTAGCCCAATGAATTTAATACTTTTGCCTTCCTCAGCTTTTACTCTCATCTATGTAATAATAGGGTGAGAATCACCCACCCCTAGGAGCTGTCTTGATAAAACTCTCTAGAACAGAGCCATCTAACAGAAATATAAAAATAGCCACATATATAACTTTAAATTTTCTAGAAGTCACATTAAAAAGAAATAGGGTGAAATTAATTTTAAAATATATTTTATTTAACCCAATATATATAAAATAGAATAACAGTAACATGTAATCAATGTTTTAAAAAGTACTGAAATACTTTATATTCTTTTTATCACACCAATTCTTTGAAATCTGGTGTGTATTTTCCATGTACAACATGACTCAATTCATATCAGGTACTACTTATTAACTATGAAAGCTAGTTACTTAACCTCCCTTTGTCCCAGATTCCTCAGTTTTAAAATGGGAATAAAAGTGGTTACCTTATAGAGATTTACTGAAGTTTAATAATATATGTAAAAGGCTTAGAACAGTACCTGGCAAAATTGTAAGGGCTGAATAAATATTAACTGCCTTGATCATGATCATCCTCCATTTACCATATGAAGAAACTGAGCATATGAAAAAACCAAGTGTATGTCCCAAGATCATAAAGCAAATAAATGTTGGTTCTATTCTCTTTTACATATTTGTGTATTAAACCATGGCAGGCAGCTGGGAGCAACGGGAAATCATACTTTTTACCCATTTAAAATGCCAAAGTGCTTACCAAATGGAGTTTGGGAGTTTTTCCAAAAGGCAACATTCTTCAAAATGGTATTTTAGAGAAATGCCATCCAGCTGTCTTATACTAACAGTCCTTTCACCTGACCACTTTCTTTAAGCTAGGTCACCCATTGCTGTAATATTGCATCCATGTTAATAGGTGAAAAGGTATAACTCCTTAAGATTAACTCTGAATTATTTTGGGTTATTTTTGTTGCTTTTTTATATATGACTGTTGAGGTTGAATATTTTTGCATGAATTTGCAAAATTCCCAGCACCTAAGACCATCCAATCTTTGACATACTTGATTGTGAATTTCAGAAGACTCAAAGCAGAGAAGCAGCAAAACAGAAGCAAGGGCAAAATTGAAGGAACAGTGGCCTAGGAATGAAGAAACCTGATTTCTGACCCAGGGTCTATAATTAAATCACACTGTGGCCTTGGGCAACCTATTTGAACTCCTGAGCTCTATCTTAGTTTAAGATAAGATTGGTAGCCTGCATGAGTTAGGACTAAGAATTAAAATGCAGTAGACCACAACAATAACTGAAGATAAAATTGCATCAGGTCTTAGCATTCTTGTTTATCTCTCTTTAAGTGTTCTGGCAATAAGTTCCCCCTTGAAAAAATGAGTATTAATGAAGTTTGGGAATAATTTTCCTTAATAATTAGAATTAATTTCCCAAATAATTAGAATACCTAGAAACGCATATACAGTTCATCTATCTGATATTTATGCTGCTATCACTGAAATTCAAACAACTGTCATATCCTCCAAGATTAAGATTAAGAATTACAGGACATCAGCATAAAGACAAAGGGGCATCAGTGACCACCTCCATGGATTTCCTCCTAACCCCAAATTTTCTGGAGCAAGGTTTCTCAGCTCTAGCACAGCTAACATCTTGGATCAGATAATTCTTTGTTGTAGGGAGCTGACCTGGGCAATACAGGATATTTAGCAGCTTCCCTGACTTCTACCCACTCCAGTAACAACCCCCCACAGTTGTGACAACCAAAAATGCCTTCAGGCACTGCTCAATGTCCCCAGAAGAGAAAAATGGCCCCCAGTTGAGAACCATAACTATGGATCCTCAACCACAGCTACCCTAAATTCGTTTGGAATTAAGTTAATGCCGAGATCTGCAATTTTTAGTGTGTCACTACTTATGACACATTAATACAACGTGGTGTGATCAACCACTGGCAATCTGGATTCTCAAAAGGCATAACCTTTCCAGTTAATTTGCACTTGATACCCATATAGTAGAAAAATGCTTTTGTAAAATGACCCGACACAATGCAGAGCTTATCCATGTATCTTTTTCATAGCCCAAACAATGTTTTCATACAAATACCAATTTCAGTAGCTAATATTTAAGTTTTAGAGCCCATTATATATGGTTTTAATTTATTGATCAAAATTTACAAGATACTACCCATCTACAACCTTATTCTCCTCCATCAAGTCCCCATGCTTCCTCTTACTCACCTAATTTCTCACATTTCTGGTTCACAATAAGTGGGCCCTATATATCCAATCACCCACCTATTCATCTAAAGTTTTGACAGAGGATTATTCTATTTCCTTGGGTCTTGCATATAAGCAAACTGGGAAAGAGAGTTTATCAACCATAAAATAACAGGATCAACCAAAAACATACAATATCTTTCTTTAACACTGTGGGGACACAAAAAGATATACATATTATATATGAATGAATCACAGAACAGAAACCACCACAGAAAGAATCACATCAACCATATGCCCAAAGTTGGTCAGCTAGCTAATTTGACATGCTGATAGCGGAGCACTCAAGTAAGAGTATCCTCATTGCTGCTATAGATAAAAAACTAGAGCTTAGAGCCAAATTTAAGGGCTTGGGACTCAACACCTGGAAAATAAGACACCAATGTTATAATGGTGGTTACCTCTTAGGAGGAGGTTGAAAAAGGAGACACCTTCACTTTTTACCCAAGATGCTTCTACATTTTTAAACATGAATAAGAAATCATGTGTTACTTCTATAATTAAAAACCAGCATAGGTAAAGCCAGGACAGAAGATGAAATCTAAGAGGGAGAGAAGAGTAAACAGAGAAAAAGCAAAGAACTCAAAACTCCCAAATATAGATAATTAGGGGACAGAAGGAAGCAAAAGCAAAGAAGCAGGAGCGGAAGAGGCAAGCAGAAAGAGAAATAAGAGAGTATAACAACTCTGTGGCCAGGAAGGGAGGGAAGTTTCAAAAAGGAACTGAACTGTCAACAGAACTGAAAAGAGGAGAGAAATAAGATGACAGAACAGAATTTAGATGTGAAATAGACTTCTTAAAAATCATAACATTCTACCTACATCATGCCTCTCAATCTTGGAGAAAATTGAGGCCCAGAAAGGTTAAGTGGCTGCCTAGATAGGTACTGGCAGCCAAAGAGCATATCAAAGGGAGGCCACAACATGTTAATGGAGTCAAGTGAATGGATCCAGTGGAAAGGAAGACAAGATACCAGAAGAAGGGGGTGGGGGTGACTGGATAAGTAGTACCTGAAATAGACAGGAAGAGATGGGACTGAAGACAGCAGCAAATAAAAGTGACTTTTCTTCTGAAGCTGGATAACTTACTTCCTTTTTTGTTGGGGTTGTTAAATTAGGAGGTCAGGGGAATCACTTAGTACCTGGGTTCCCCCCAGAACTCCAACCTTGATACCTTCCCCCTCTCAAACTATACACATACTGTAGGCTCTATTTACCATCTGTATTTGAAAGATTCCCAAATCTCTACTCCAGCCCAAACCCTCTCCTAAACCCCAGACCCAGGGGAGATGAATCTCTGCTTAGATTACCCATAAGCATCCAAACTGCTATCTCCATCTCCACAATTCTACTCCTGCTCCTGTGCTCACTATCTCAGTGAAAGCCACCACGTGATGAATGATTTTAGGCAAATCATTAAACATCACTTCTCAATAAATCTTTGTAAGCAAGATGAAAAACATTCGCTACATGATAGTAAAGTTAGTCACAGCTGTTAGTCACAGCTATATTAATGGTAAGCTGCAAGGTCTCCAATTAGCCTCATTCAGCTCTATGTCAAGTATAGCAGATACTTGTAGGTGACCCCCAATAATGCTACCTCCTGGTGTTCATGCCTTCATATAATCCCTTTGCCTTGAGTGTGGGCGGGACCTGTGACTAGCTTCTAGCCAAAATAATAAAGGTGATGGGATGTCACTGCTATGATTAGGCTAATACAGAGGGTGCCAAAAAATGTATACACATTTTAAGAAAGGAAAAAAACATTATTAAAATTGTAATACTCAATATACAAGGTCAGACAATTAATTTCATGAACTCATCCTAGAAAAAGTGCTACATACTTCATTGCTGAGTATCACCACGGGCACCTTCGAAATATTCCCCTTGGGAAGCTATGCACTGATGCCAGTGCCTAGTTCAACCTTTAAAGCAATTTTGTAACACTTTTTCTGGAAAGGACATTATAGCTGTCATCATATCCAATATCTGACAATTAAGTTCACAGACTTGCCATCGGGTGCTTACGTTGGTTGCCAGTACTGTACAAACATGGCACCTTACTGAGTTGTTTCTATAGTGCTGCCAACGTGAGCATAAGATGGCAAGTCTGCGAACTTAATTGTCAGATTTTGGGTATGATGACAGCTCTGAGTTCCAAAATTGTTGTAGTGATATTCAGCAATGAAGTATGTAGCACTTTTTCTAGGTTGAATTTCCAAAATTAATTGCCCGACTTCCTATACCAATAACAAAAGATGAATACAAGTCGTGTTTGACTTCTGCAATTACAAGAGGTGCTCAAAGTGGTTACCATCAGCATCTAGTACATAGATAACATCTCTTAAAATGTGCATATATATTTTGACACCCCCAATATATATAGTAGGGGTGCCAAAAATATATACACATTTTAAGAGATGTCATCTATATATTACTTTTTGAAGTTGAATTGAATTATGGTAGCAATGTGTACTATGACATTTGCTCAAAAGATTAATCAAATGAATGCTAGCATCACCATGTGACAGGCAGGAGAATCAAAGAAAATAGCAGAAGCATGGTCGTTCGAGGAGCACAAGACCATTTTGAAGTGGTATTTGAAATTCCAGAACGTTGTTTGAGTTTCCTCTACATTCTCCTAACTAAACACCCCTTGACTTCTACCTATGGGGAACTTGAAAAAAATTTGGTGTACCATAGAAAACCTGGAGGTACTTTGGGAGGAAATTGAAATGACATGTGCAGTGATACAAGTAGACACTTTGGTCAATGTTGCTCAAGCAGTAGTTCACTGTAATCAGAAGTATCTGGATGCTAATGTAACCATTTCAAGCACCTCTTGTAATTGCAGAAGTCAAATGTGATTTCTATTAAACTTTTGTTATTGGTACATATTGAGTATTACAATTTTAATACCGTTTATTTCCTTTCTTAAAATATGTATACATTTTTGGGCACCCTCTCTATGTATACGTACACACTTTTTTTTTTTACCACACACAAGTCGGATTCCTTCTTGCTAGCATGACATAGAGACATTATCCTTTGTTGGCCTTGAAGGAGTAAGCCACTATGCTGTGTAGTGCCTATAGAGAGTACCATGTGTGAGGAAACTACAAGTGGGCCCTAGGATATGAAGGCCTCAATCCTACAACCACAAAGAACTAAATTCTGCCAACAGCCACGTACGCTTAGAAGAAGACCCCAAACAGCTTGATTGTAGCCTGAGAGACTGAGCAAAGGACCCAGCTAAGGCATAACAGACTCATGACCTAGAGAACTCTAGAACCATTAAAGAGATCTCGGAGACTGCCTAGTATGTGGATTGCAATGTTGAGGACCAACACCCTCAAGACATCATAGATGGCATCAACAGTGGTGCAGTGGAATGCCCAGCTACTTAAGAACTACAAAGGAAAATATTTCAATTAAAGATCATTTGACAACCAAAATAACAACAAAAACAACAACAACTTGAAATTCTGAGTCATCCTTTACTCTTTGTCTGCCTCCAAAGTTGACCAATAGTCAAGCTTTATCATTTCTTCCTTTATGATATCTCTTGCACTGATGCCTTTCTTTAAATCCCCAAAGTTAACATCTTATATCCAGGCTCTCATAAGGCTTTACCTGAATCTTTTTCAGTAATCCCTTAACTCAGGGGTCTCCAAACTTTTGGCTTCCCTGGATCAGACTGGAAGAAGAATAATTGTCTTGAGCCACACATAAAATACACTAACATTAATGACAGTAGATGAGCTAAAAAAAAAAGTCACAAAAAAATCAAGAAAGTTTATGAATTTGTGTCGGGCTGCATTCAAAGCTGTGCTGGGTCATATGTGGCCCATGGGCCATGGGTTGGACAAACCTGTCCTAACTAAGCTTCCCCATTCCAATATCTCCTACCCATTTGTCTTACATAGTTCTATGACATTGGTTCCCAAGCAGTAATACACATACCCCTGGGAATACATGTTGGGTCATTCAGTGGTACACAAAAAATAATTAGTAATGGAAAAAAAAAGTAAAATAAAATAATGCAAAATGTTAGTTATGAAACAATACATTTCAAGTTTGAATCATTGTTAATGGAGACACTTCAAAATTAGATCACATTAGCGAATGATGATTGGGGAGGGTGTGGCTATGAGCCCTTCCCCAAAACCAGTCTTCTACCAATCATTATACACAGTTTCAGAACAATCCATTTGTGACATTTGTAGAACTTCCCCAAACATATAAATACATCTGTAGCCAGACTATTTGGTCAGTTTAGTTATTGACTGAGTAAAAGTAAGTGCATTATCTTTAATCGTGATTCTTTTCAAGTAGGTTTTTTAAATTTAATGTTTAACATAGTTTCAGTTATTATCGTCAGTGATTTTTAAGTGTGTCAGTTATGGATCAGTGGTTGAAAACAGGAACAGTTACAAAAACCAAAACATGATAATGGATTATAACCTGTTGCCAAGTCATTTTCAACTCATGTCCACAGCTACAAGTACAACCATATCAAGAAAGTAAAAAATTGTGTGCCTCAGATATTACACAGAAGAAAAGGAAATACTCTGAAGAGTATATTAAATATGGGTTTTCATTTGTAGGAGATGATGGCTTTCCTAAGCCTTTGTTATGTGTGTGGGGAAATACTACCCAACGGTTATATGAAACCCTCTCTATTTGTGTGACATTTAGAAACTAAACATCCTATGTATAAAAACAAAGAAATACAGTATTTTCAGTGCTTAGAAAAGTATCCAACTGCTACTTCATACATGATGTCAGGAAAGAATGACAATGAGAATGCAGTTGAGGCTTCATACCATATCACTTACCACATAGCTAATGTGGTAGAAATCACATCATAACTGAAGATTTAATTTTTCCTTTTATTAAGGATACCGTTTTGTATGTTTGAGGAAGAACATGTCCGCAAAATCAATACCATCTTTTTCAAACAATACAATGTCTCAACGAATTCAGGAAAACCTGACGATGTTGAAGCTGTAGTAGTAGATAGACTTAGAAAAAGTAAATTCTTTTCCATCCAGGTCAATGAAAGTGTAGATGTTGCTGATTTATCTATTTTGCTCATTATCACAAGGTACTTGGTAGGAAATGAAATTGAGGGAAACATGTTGCATTGACAATGTACCACAAGCAAAGACATTTTTAAATTCTATCAATGGTTATTTCATTGAAAAGGACAATAGTTGGTTGAGTTGCGGTGCATGCACTGACAGAGGCAAGCCTATGTCAGGTTGTTTTATAGGCCTATGAGGCTGAATTAAAGAAGTAGCTCCCTATGTACCACGGAGTCACTGCTGCATTCACAGACAAAAATCTTGCATCCAAGCCTCGTCTGAGTGACCTGAAAGATGTTCTTGATGAGGATGTAAAAGTTAATTTTATTAAGTCACAACTATGAAACTCCAGATTGTTTAAAGTGTGGTATGAAGAAATGAACAGCATTCACAGCACATTGCTTTTGCATATGGAGGTAAGATGGCTGACTATCTTGTGGCAAAATACTTGCATGTATGTTTGAACTTAGACATGAAGTCCAGGTACTTTTTGAAGACCATCATTTCCCTCTTGCTCCAAAGTTTCAGGACAGTGATTAGCCTCAAAGTCTTGCATATTTGTCAGATTTTTTTTTTTTTTTTTTTTTAGAAATAAACAACTTCAACTCGGGACTTCAAAACAGCTCAATTACTATATTTAAAGTAAATGACAAAATTGAATCAATAATTTAGAAACTGGACTTTTGGAAAGTGTGTAAAAGAGGTCAGCCTGAAGTTTTTGAAACTCTGTACAACTTCTTATCTGAGAATGACTTGCACCTATCCCAAAACGTGAAAGAGAATATTGTAAGTCACTTGGAAGGTCTTAAAGTATCCTTTTATAAGTACTTTGCTCAATGTGGAAAAGAAAACAACTGGATTGCAGATCCCTTCAATGAAGAATTCTTCAAAGAAGCTAAAGTATCAATGAAAAAGAACAGTTAATCAAACTTTCAACCAATCCTTCTTTAAATTGTAACGTTAAAAGAAAGCACCTTATTACCTTCTGGGTAGCTGTCAGTGAAGAATATGAACAGCTCAGTGAATAGGCACTCAAATACCTCTTGCCATTTACTAATAGTGAACTAATGGAGAGAGCTTTTTCTTCCGACACCTTCATAAAAAATAAGTACCTCAACAAGCTTAATGCAAGTCCAGATTTAAGACTAAATCTTGCATCTTTTGAGCCTGATTTCCAGAAACTAAGTGCATCAAAGGAAGCTCAATGATCTCACTAACGATGTTTCAATCAGCCAGTGATCCGCATAACAATTATTGCAGACTTTTCAGATAACACAAATGTTATTAATAATAAAATTTTGTTAAATACCTGATCATCATTACTAATATTTAACTGTGTTACAAGTATTTTAAAAGTAAGTCTGTGGTTTGTACTTTTATAGTGTAGTAATTTTCCTTTCCTAACTTATTACCTCATTTCCACTATTTTACATTAAGATAGGCACTGAACAAAAGTGCCAGTATTTAAAAACAGCTGTTTTAAAAACAAGGAGTTTTAAAGGGGTACACAAGTAGAAAAAGGTTTGGAACCACTGGTCTATGACATTCTTTCCTCAAAGCACTTAAATAGTCCTCCATTGCTTACAGAATGAAGTATGGATCTCTTAGTTTGGGAACCAGAGCTGGATTCAAGTCCTAACATTACCATTTCCTCACTATGTGACTTAGAGCCTCATTTTTCTCATCTGTGGAATAAGGATAATACCAACTACCTCATAAGCCCTGGTTTTCCTGAGTCAGCCCCTATCTATGCCTATCCCATCTGATTAGCACACCGCTTCACTCTCAAAAGTTCTGATTTTGACAATATATCATTTGGTCAATAAAGGGTTGTTATGAGGTCTTAATGAGACAAGCATATAAATATAACAGGCCTGGCATGATACTTTCCTCCTTACTTCAAATGTACCTTGTACTTTGCTGCTTGAAATCATATCTCCAACATCAGTAACTATAGAACTTACCCCATACTACATGGTCTACTTCAGAGGCCACTGCCTTACCCTTGTCTAACTCCTATGGTATTCTAAATGTCTCTTATAATGTGTATCCAGCACTAGCTCGGGTCATGGTTATTTGTGCACATGTTTTAACTTCCTCAGAGACTAGCTGTGGGAAAGACAGTATCGGCTTCTGATTCCTCTTAGTCCCATATGTAACATCTAGTAGTGTCTTCCACACAGAATAAACTCACTATGTATGTTCTACTAAATATAAAAGTATGTTCTTCATTATAGAAAGAATCCAGAATTTTGGCCACGGAATTGCATTTCACTTCATCATCAGCTGTTCACTCAAACCTTCTGCTTTCGTACTCCCTTGAGATCACTTCACTTGCTCATTAGTATAATACCACAGCAAGGGTACTCTAATAGAAAGCTTCCTTCTTTCACAGCTGGTTACCACTCTGATTGTTTTGGTATAGTGGTGGATGAGGGATTCTTGGAGTGATGGTCAGAGGAATACAGAGTAACCTTGAGCACAGGTTCTAGAGCTAGACTGCCACTCATAACTGTATCTCTATCAGTTACTAGCTCAGAATCCATTAAACGTACTTGGAAAAGAAGCACACAGTAAGTATCCAATAAATGATAGCTATCCTTATGAGAGCAGACTGATAAATTTGGCCTCCACTTAAACAGAAAACGAATGGGAAAATACATTTTAATGAAATAAAAAAGAAATATATCTACATCATTTATTTTCAAAGGTGCATAATTATTTTTCTGCAAAAGCACCACACACTACAATACACTTCCACCAACACTGCATTATTTTTGAAATCTGTCCTTAAAAAAATTGGTATTTTGTTTTAGAAACCATTTTCACTCCATCGCAGATGAAATGCTGGCCCTTCAGGTTTCCTTTAGTTTTGGGAACAGGTGATATCATCAGGAGCCAGCTCTGGGCTACATGGTGGATACAGCAGCACTGAAAATTTCAGGCACTAAATTGCATCTCTTGTTGCTGCACTTGTGTGATACCTGGTGGTGTTGTACTGAATAAGTGTTTCATTTCTTATTGCAATCTATTTGATTCTTCTTTTTAATGCAGTAAGAATTCCAATATAATGTTCATAATTTGTTGTTGCTCCTTTTACAAAAAAGTCCTCAAAAACAACATGTTCAGAATTAAAAAACAAAAACAAACAAAAAAAAAAAAACAAAAAACCAATCAACATGACCTTCCCTGCTGAGGACTGAGTTTTGAATTTTTTTGGCTGAGGTGATCCCTTATGGTAGTACTCCATGGACTGCCTTTTGCTCTTGGGGTCATAATGATGGACCCAAGTTTCATCATCTTCTTTAAGAAGTCCTCACCTTCCTTTTCAAAAATTTCAAAAAAACTGGAGGAACTTTTTCTGCTGTTAAGAATTCAATAACAGCACACCATTTGAACTGAATGTCTGAACACTTCCATTTCGATGTGTGCTGGGTGAAAATTGTAAGCATCTTTGTGTACGAGGTCAAGAATGATGGAAGGGAGATACCATATGACTACACAGAACTAGTTATATCCAAATATGTCTAATGTAACAAAAACATACAGTGGAGGCAAAATTTATCAGCCCACCTTTGTATTTGTTCTCTTCCCCTCCTTGACCTCAAATCAAATCAGAATGCTTTACTAAGGAGTGAGGCCTCTCAATAACATTCTCTACACAGGCAGCCAAGTACCAGCTCTCAACAGATACAAAGACCAGTCAACTCATTGCTCAGGTCTTCTCTGTTCAACTTTCTAGGATGTCTGTTTCTTGTCCCAGTTACTCCCTCCTTTATACTTAGGCCATGCTGGAGCCTTTTCTAACAGCTTTTATGATCACCAGCAAAGATGAGAATCCTCTTCTATGGCTTTCTAAGCATAACTTCTAGGTCCAGGTTGAGGTTCACTCCAGGTAGCTTCTCATACTCCATGATTTGCAGAACCAGAAAATCTCTCAAAAGTTGCACACTTTATGATTTCAGTCTTTCTATACCTATATACACCCTGAAATTACTTAGCCTTTCTTCTTTCTCACAACTATTCCCATCACTCCAGTCTCTGCCACCTGCCCAATTATACATCTTATGCATATAATTATACATCCAAGAGTAAAACCTGTCTTGCTTCTTAATCTATTGTTAAGTTTTCCACCACCCATCTCCTGGCTAAAACTTCAAATATTATAAAGCTAGGGTCAGCTAAGACAGGCTAGTGACTCTTGTCTCTAAACATATGCAACTAAGTGAAGGAACTATTCATTGCCAAATCAAGAGGACATTCAGCTGGTCATTCCTTTTAGTTCTTGGATCTCAGACAAAAGCCTTATTTGCGGGGGAAGGGAGGGAGAAGTGGGCTAAAATGATCTTGAAGCATTTGAGGATTCAATTTAATCACTTTATCATGTAAATACCTGCAGTCTTGCTCAGGTCCTTAAGCAAAAGCTCAAAAAATTGTAGCCTAGCATTCATTTGCAGTATTTAAACAAGTTAAGCAAGAACAACAACTATCCAGACACTGAGACACTGGTTTAATTGTTGCCTAAAATACAATTACTATGCTACTCAGGTATTAAAATACTCACAGATCAAAACTAATGACATAATCAAGATTGCTTCATAAAAAACTTAATAAAACCACAATTTTTGCCTATTTTTATCTCCTTTTCTTAGCATGAAGTTTTAACAAAGCCAAGCTCCTACCCCATTCCCCTGGCCATGATGATTCCCTCATAACTTTCAGAGGTCCTTGATTTGCCCAGACTCCACCTCCTGTGCGTCAGACCTGACCTCTCACCTCAATCAATATTACACCTTTTATTTCTTAGTATAATAATGTCAAGAAAAGAATCGAGTGGGGTATGTGTTTTATTTAAGTGTTATTATTTAAAAGCATGATAGCTTGTTGTAAACAAGCAATATATAGAAAGGTGCCAAGTGAAAATGAAGAACCACTAGCCCTGCCACCCCTAATTTCCAAGGTAACAATAATAACTGTTTCTTCTGCATCATTCCATAAAATGTCTATGCAAATGTAAGTATACTTATATACAAACTCATACCTATCTATTCTCTACCTCCCGCTTCATTCTGTTCTACAAATGGCATCATACAATACCATTCTGAATCTTTTTTTCCCCACTTAAAATGTATTGTGGATAGTATTCCTTTCATTGTGTATAGATTTACCTCATTCCTTTTAATAAAATGCATTGTATTTCATTATGTGTATACAGCATAATTAATATAACCAGTCTCTCATGGTGGACATCAACAGTGTCAATAGTGAAATAATAAATAAATAAATAAATAAATAAGCCAAAAACAAGCAACTAACATCCTTTAACAAGTGACTTTTGTGCAGTTCCTTTTTAGGCTAGATTCGCTGGGACAAAAGGTATACACATCTTACATTTTCATAAGGACTTCCAAGCTGCCCTCCAAAGGGGCTCTAATAATTTATATTCCCATCAATAGTGCAGAGAGGTGTGCTTTTAAATAGATTGCCTAAAAGTTCCGACAACACAAACAGGGAACCAGATATTTTAACACAAAAATAGCAGCTCACTGAGGACTTTGTTACGTCTTTTAACAGTCTCAAAAACCAAGTGCCATAGTGGGTGGCAGCCACACCTTGCTGCGATTAGCCTTGCTCCCATCCAAATGCAAATTCAAAAGGTACTATTCCTCAGAATTGTAAAAGAGAAACCGATCCTGCTTCTGGCAACATACCCACAATTATCTCTAACACCAGAAGTACTACATAATGGAGTGATGTAAAGTGGTTTCCACTCACTCATAATTAAAGGCACTAGCAATGGAGACACACTTTGAATATGTAAGAACTCAGTATATGTGCATATTCATGGCATTCTATGATCTCTGAGAATCGTTTCTTTTTTCAAGTCATAGTGAATATAGAAGCATCACTGCATAGAATCTCGTGAATCACATCTAGAATAACACTGTTTAATATTTGATATTTTGCAAAGCACCTTAGCGTACCTCATCTCATGTAAACCCCATGGCAATTCTGGTAGAAAAATAAGGTAACTGTTATTCAGTAAAGACAGTTTGCACGTAGGACATGCTGGGCCCTCTCTACTAGGTAGGTGGTATGCGAAGGATGAACAAGACACTCCTCTCTCATTCACTGTCACTCTGCCCTATCCAATCTATCCGCAATACCTTCACTTGCACTTCCGATATTTAGTAATATGGCCTACAAAACCCTGTGTGACCAGTGACCTGCCCACCCCTCCAATTTTATCCCATGCCCCTGTATACTCATTCACTATGACCCAGCCACACTTGACTGTGCTGAGGAAGAATCCAGTATCTTTCCACCTCAGGGATTTCCACTTCATTTCCTATGCTTAAGATGCTGTTCCCCCAACTCTTCACCTGGATTAACTCCTATTCATCTTACAGTCTCAGTTGAACTTTTCAGTTCCTCCTAGACCCTTCTTCCCAATAAATTATGTCGTATTTATTACTCATTTTCATAGGACTTTACTTCATAGCACTCAAAATACTTCATAATGAAATATTTGTGTATTTATTTGTTTGCATTCTAACTCTCCCACAGGACTCCAAGGCTGAGGAGGGCAGGAATCATGGCTTTTGTGTTCAATGCTATAACCCCAGCACTTACCCAGTGCAGTGCCTGGCACACAGCAGACACAAAAACATAAATACTAAAAACATACCTTTGAGGGCTATACAATCTAGTGGAGAAACACAAAGAAGGGAAAGGTGAATTTTACCAGAGGATGGGCAAGGTTTCAGGAAAGACTACAGAGAAGAGCCGACTCTTGAGCTGATGCCTGAAAGGTACCATATTTTTCCATGTATAAGACACCCTCATGTATACAACAACACCTACTTTTCTAACTGAACATTAAGAAACCACGTCAACTCGTTACTCCCATGTATAAGACAACCCCCAATTTTTTGTCTAACAATTTTAGACAAAATCATCACCTTATACATGGAAAAATACAATAAGAGGCATTTGCCAGGAATGTGACCTACTGAAATGATGTAGGCCACCAGGGGTAGACAGCACGTGGGGAAAAGCAAGGACTGTGTGGTGCCTCACAGACTTTTGGCTTTGATATCTGAGTGGATGGTGGTACAATTATTCAATATAGAGAAGCTCCATTAAGATTATTTATTACCAGTAGAACCCAAGGGAAAGAAGGCCTTGGCAGAGTTGGAAATATGGATGGTGGCAATTCCTCTGCCTACCTGCCTCTCACAATTCTCAAGCTCAACAGGAAAGATCATGATTTCAACCTGAGAACATTCAGTGTTGAGTCACCAGTGGCCACAGGTCAGGCCGGGCCAAGGGAGGGCAGTGGAAAGACCAGAAGACTTACAACAGACAGGTTCAGGGGGGTTCTCTACATCTGAAATTCTTTTTTGGCCAGAAGATGTCAATTAGTGTGCTTTTTTGTGTGTGTGAGGGCCAGAAGAAGAAAAGAAAAATTCAGTGCCCAAGGTATCTCACATACCTGGCGATACGCAGTTTATCTCCATCAGATGATCCCTATATTTATTTCTAACTGCTTTATGTTGAAATTTCTGTTATTCTTCACATAATTAGTCAAGACATAAATCCTCAATAAATACTATAAAATGCTATTGACTGTCTCAATGGTATTAGGTTGAAAAAAAAAAACCATAAAAATATGCCATTACTAAGGGGGTTAACTCATCCTATTAACTCAACAGCATCTTTGGTCTGACCATAGGTCTATAAATACCATTGTGTTAACAGAAAGTAAAAAGAGTAAGAAGAATCTGGCATCTATTGCCACCTGTAGTGAAACTTCCTAATTTACCCTCCTCCCCACCCTACCACACACAGAACAGCCTTATAAGAAACAGGAAGCTTTGAATCATAATTCTGGTTAAAACATAAGAACCTACAGTTTATTTTAGAAAATGCTAATGGAGTGACAGGAAGAAAACATATACCCCCTGGAAGCCTCAATGACAAAACAATTCTTCGGGAAAAAAATTCAAAACACAAAAAAACAAACAAACATAAAAAAGAACTTGTCAAAGTAGCAATAAAGCATAGTAGGGAAATACTAACATTCAGCAGAAAATCATAAAACAGCCAAGCCTAGGTGGGGCAGTGTAATGCAGTAGGTCTAAACAGGCAGACAAATTAGAAGAGAGCACATCAGAAAGCATTGATTGTCAGGAGCCCAAGGCCTTGTCCTGGCTCTATGACCATATGACAGCTGTATGACCCAGAATGAGTCTCACTGGGCCTTGGTTTCCTCCTTTGCAAGATGAGACATTTGCAATAGAGCACCTCAAAAGATCCTTTCCAGTTTAAAAACATCCCTTTAAGAGCATATCAATTGTTTTTGTTTTTTCTGCTGCAATTATTATACAATCAGAGCAACTAAGATAAGCTAGGCATTTTGCTAATTCTCATTCTCATCTACAACCATAGGAGGTCACAGTATCATATCCTTTTGCATATAATAATAATAAAGGTCAACATTTGTGAGTGCTTAACAAGTGCCAGGCAGTGTTCCAAGGTTGTATATGTGCATATTAACTCACTTTCTCCCTCAATAATCCTATGAGTAGGTATGATTATTATTAACCCGATTTCACAGATGAAGATGATGAGGCAAAAATAACTTGCCCATAAACTAGCAGTGACCAAGCCAGTATACAAACCCAGGGAGTCTGTCTCCAGAGACTACCCTTGACCCCAGCTGAAACAACTGAGGCTTTAAGAGTATAGGTAACTTTGGCTACCAACTGGCAGAGCTGGATTCAAATTCAGCTGTATCAGATTCCAAGGCCTATGCTCCTTCCACAGCTGTATGCTTGGGAAAGAATAACTGGCTCTGAGAAAAAAAAAAATACCTGAAAGATTGTTCTGATTTCAAAACAAATAAAAACTTCTCATCATAAGCCATCTCCCACCTATCCGCCCTGCTGAGGAGCTATGGAAGGGTAATAGTGCAGAGAAACAAAGAACTCATCTCTGAACCCCTTATATGAGACACTGGACCACACAGAGAAAACAAGGGAGGAGGGGCTGTTTTTTTTACTCCTAATCTAACAACATGACTTTTGACAGTCACACAGATACTAACATTTTTGGTCAACAGGCTTTTCCTAGGTGATGGTGGTACAACCATCAAGCCACACAGATAGCCAGATTTCATACTGAAGCTGTGTCGTCAATTTACTGACTGCTCTGTGATGCTCCCCTGCCCTCCATGTGTTAGCTAAATCACCAGAGTGTTTACAAATACACTGTAATGTATTAAAAAACAAACAAAGAAAAAGAAAACAACTGCAAGGTTGAAACACACTTCCTCTGGATCTGAAGCCAAGAGAACAGTCTATCATTGCAACTTTCTATTTTATTACAATTTCCCTCTGCCTTATTTTTATATTTACCCTGACATATTTTGCCACCTTGCTTTATTATGTAACTCCCACACTAAATTAAGTGTGATTTCCTCATTTTTGTACATTCTCTCTGTCCCCCACTCTTACTCCCAAAAGAGTTTTTGGAGTCAATAGGAGAAATGGCCCAAAATTACGAAAGTACAAGGGCTGTCCAGAAAGTATCCAGCCCTGTAATATGAAAAATAGAGGCATTTATGGCTGGATTTTTTTTTCTGGACAGGCCTCATACTTGAGGAAGTATTAGAATCAAAAACCTGCTCTAACCAAACCCTCAGGGTTTGGTTTCTTTTTTTCAGTTTGGAGGTAGAGGGGGCACAGAATGGCTGATACAGCTGTCCAGAAGCCCACAAAATTCACTCTTCATAGGAAGCACTGTTATTTTATATCTCATTTTCAAATCACTTGTTTTATGATTATAAAAGTAATACATATTCATTATATAAAATTTTGAAAATAAAAGTATAAAGAAAAGAAAAAGAAATTTATCCTACTACCTGGAGATAGCCACTTTAACAACTCTGCTTCATTTCCTTCTATTGTCATATTCATAGATGTGCATGTAACAGGAAACATACAGAGATACACATAATCTCACACTTAAATCAAAAAGCCAGAAATGGGACAATCCCATACTTTTTCATTATACATGAAAATTTTCCTTAACATTAGTCTTGACTTTTAATGGCTAGATATTTTACTCTGTGGACCTACCATAATATACTTATACTCCCCTACCATGTAAACTGTGTCTTCAGTTTTTCACTATTATAAATACCTTACTATATAAAGCTGTGCACATATATGATAGCTCCTTCAGAAATTTTCCTTATTTAAATTAATAAGGAATACATGTTATAGAAAAATTGGAAGATACAAAGAAGCAAAAATAAAGTTAACTGTAATTTCTTTTTAAAATACTTTTGTGTATGTCCCCACAGATTTTTCTTTATATTATACACATATGTACACAAGCACACATATTAAAGTGGATCATACTATAAAAAATAAGTTATTAATAACAGTTACCATATACTGAGTACTTACCACATGCCAGGCATTGTGATTTTCTCATTTAGTCCTCCCAGCCACCTGTGTGTGTTAGCTCAGCATTTCCCAAATTTGCCTATGAACTGGAGTCAGCTTGATGGGGAGGGGTCCAAAATCCTGAGTGCTGCATCCCTTCCCCAGATTCAGATTTAATCAGGATGGGTGAGGCCTAAGCTTTAGAGGGTTTAAGAGATCCCCAGGGGATCCTAATGGGTGTACGAATTGGGAACTATTTAGGTTTGCTGTTATTTTCTCTTTTACTGATGCGGAAGTTGAGGAAGACTAAAGTAAGTAACTTCCTAACATCAGGCAAATGATAAAGCTGGGATTTGAAACCAACTCTAAACCCTGAGTTCAGACTTTAAACTATTTTATCAATAGAGATAAAAGATCTGCTTTGAGATCTGCTTCCCCTACCCCATCATTTAACATCATATCATAAACCTATTTCTATGTCAATACATACAACTCCACATTATCATTTTAGTAACTATAGTACTCCATTATATCAATGCATCAGAATGCCAAGTGTTATCAATTTTCCCACTACAGAAAACGTTGCAATCAATACCTTTACTGATACATCTTTGTGCACATCCTTTATTATTTCCTTAAGATAAATTCCAAGAAAAGGAACTGCTGGGTCAAAAGGTTTTGATAGATACTGCCAAACTGACATTCTCATCAGAAGTGATTGAGTGTCCTTACACTAAGTTTTGTCATTCCCTTTTTAAAAATCAGTCTCAATGTGGCTTCTTTATATCCTTAGTTATAAAACTTCTGTTTAGCTAGACTTCAGATAGCTCTTCAGGTTGACTGTTCCCTAATTTAGTTGTAATTTTAATGTGGTCTCAATAGGAAGCAAGCACAGTGTTTATCTACTCTGCCATCTCCCATCCGCCGTTGTCATTCCTTTTTAATATTTGCAAATTTTATTGGAGAAAATGGTGTGCCATTTTAATTCTCCTTTCTTTACTATTAAGAACTATTTTGACTGGCTGCGCATCCAAACCAGCAAGCAATACTGCAGCATCTCCCGCCAAGACCTCATCAAAATGCCATCTCAGATGGAACATGACATGGAAACCATGATGTTCACATTTCACAGATTTGCTAGGGATAAAGTCTACATAACAAAGGAGGACCTGAGAGTACTCATGGAAAAAGAGTTCCCTGGGTTTTTTGAAAATCAAAAAGACCCTCAGGCCGTGAACAAGATAATGAAGGACCTGGACCAGTGCCAGGACAACAGACTGGGCTTCCAGAGCTGCTTCTCCCTAATTGCTGGGCTCATCATCTCATGCAATGACTATTTTGTAGTACACATGAAGCAGAAAGGAAATAAGTGGGCAGTGCTGAGCAGTTCCTCCCACCCTGATAAGAGTTCCCCCAATAGGTCGCTTAGGGAATCTCTCTGACCCACAGCTTCCCCCGCTGTGTAAAGATTTCATGGGCAGATTGGGACCCTTAGAAAATGTATAGATAAAATCCCACCCCCATTTGACAGGAGAAAGAAAAACCAATTAAAACCAGATAAGTTTTTGATTTTTATATTGCTTGTATCCTGTTGCCCTGAATAAACAAATTCCTTTTTTAGTTCCTAAAAAAACAAAAGAACTATTTTTTCATGTTTACTGGAGATTTAAATTTCTTTTATATATTTTCATATTCCCATCATATTTTATATATTTTCATATTTCCTAGTAAAATACCTCTATTTTTCTTACTGCTCTGTAAGTCTTTATGCACAAGGGCTGTCCGGAAGTATTCAGCCACATAATATGAAAAATAGAAGCATTATGACTGGATTTTTTCTGGAATAAATTTTATTGCAATTGTTTCTAGCTTTCTCATTAACTTTATGGTTTTTGTGCAGAAATTTAAAATTTTCACATAGGTGATTATATTAATCTTTTTCTTTATTATTCTACCTTTGATATTATGAATATAAATATCTACCCCAAAATTATATAGTCTCCTATATTTTTTTAGTTCCTTTATCATTTCTCTCTTTAACAAAAAAACTTTTTATTCTTTAATGCAGCAGTACCCAAACAAGATTACAAATGAGAATTTCTTACAGAGCTTCTTTAAATGCTCAGGTCTTAAGACTGAATCACAATTTTCAGGGATGAGACCTGAGCAAGCAATTCTGATGCACCCCCTATTTATTAAGAAACAATTTTAATCCTTCCAAATTTACATTGGTGTCATTTTTCCAAATTATTTCAGTACATTTGGTAAGTACTAAATAATTTCATGAATTTGAAATGTTACCTTTATCTTATTTTGGAGGCTCCATGAAAGCAGAGACCACACCTGCTTTTACTGACCACGACCTGTGTAAGGCCCAACACAGTGCCTGGTACACAACTAGTGCTTCATAAATGTTAACTAACTAAATAAATAACACCTGACAACACAAGTCTCCAACTTCATCTTATTTGAAACTAGCTAGTCCTCTCTTCAACATTTTGACTATTAGACCAATAAAACTGATATTATTAATAATGACCCTTAGTTATCAAAGATATTAAATTATGCCCAGTACATTCTGTTTAAAGTGGCCAGGAAATGTATCAGAGGGCTCCATCAAATGAAGTCAAAATAGTAATGCTGACCATGTCTAAGAGGTATGGAAGTTCTTATCCAATTCTCCATGGAGGAATTAGACAGTGTTGACCTGAGAGACTAAGGAGACTTGGCTTCCTCCTCTAGCTCTTAAGAGTTCCTCAGCTAGCTCCAGAGACTGACTCAGAACTTCCTTGAGCTGAAGGGCCCACACATACCCTCTTCCATGAGCCCATGGAAAGAAAATTGGAATAGGGTACCAGGACACCTGAGTTTTAAGTCCTGTCACTACTATCAGCCTGTCTGCCATGGGCATGCCACTTAACCTCTAGGGGTTGGGCTATATGTTTTCTAATGATCTCCTCACCTCTAAATCTCTTAACTAAAGACTCAAATAGACTACCACAGGGCAGGGCTTCCAAGGACAACATGAAATTCCCTCCATAGAACAGGGTCCCAGTCCCACCCCAGGCTATAACAAAATAATAGTGACAATAGCAGTAGTAGAAAAAGAAGAAGAAGAAGAACAAAAGCTACTGCTAAATTTTACTGAGCACTTATTATATGATATACAATATTCTAAACATCTTACTACTAATAATAATGGCACACACACTTATAGGGCACTTACTATGTATGTTCCAAGTGCCTTGAATATATTAACTTAATATTGCTTCACAACAACCATATAAGGTGAATTATATTATTATCCCCATTTTACAAAGGAGAAAACTGAGACACAGAGAGGTTAAGGGACTTGCTCAAGGTCTCACAGCTACCAAATGATGGAACCAAATGAGCCGAACCCAGACCCACACTTTTAAATACTATACCATACTGCCACCCAAACTATTACTATATTATGCTTGTCATTTCAGAGGTTGTGCAAAACAAGAAATGAGTTGCAGTTACTTATGTAGAATACCTGCCTCTTTACTAATGTCAGAAAAATTAGGTTTTACTTCAATGTAATTTTTTATTGTTAAATTTATTGGGGTAACATTGATCAGTAAAAATTACCTCGGTTCCAGGTGCACAATTCTATATTATATCCTCAATGCACTGCATTATGCGTTCATCACCCAGAGTCAGTTTTCTTTCCACCACCATATATTTGTGTCCCTGTCCTTTCTCCCCTTACTCCAATGTAATTTTAAGCAGATCAGATTTCAGTGCCTGAGATAGCAAAGTATTTTATTAAGAAAACAATGATCTTTCAATTAATAAGTGTTATCCATTAAAATGCGTGTATTATAAAATAAATAAACCATTAACTACTACATTTCCATTAAATAGAGAAAACACACCAGCTCTCCATGCATCATTAGGAACAAAACCTTAGATTCCCACCTGTACAGACTCCAGTTCCACACTTTTAGAACTGGCTTTTAAACAGTGACCTGATGGCCCACAGGTGTCTCAAACAAAACAGGTCAAACAAAATGCAGTACACTAACTTTGCACCATCCCCATGCCCTTCTCACTACCTCCCATGTTCCCTATCTCAGTGAATGGCACCACTGGTCCCAAGCACCCAAGCTGGGTGTTAACCCAGGCTCAGGTTCCTCCCACGTCTAGTCATAGAACATTTCTAGAATTCATCCCATTCTATCTATCCTTGCTACCCCTGCTTCTGTTCAAACCTTCACCATCTCTTCCCTAAACCACTATACCAGAAACCTCCCAAATGGCTCTCGGCTTTCATTCTCTCCAAATCCAACCCCACTTCAACAGTGCTGCCAAAATCATCTTTCTAAATCTGATTATGTGATTTCCCTGTTTAGAATCTTTGTCTTCAAGATAAAGTGTAAAATAAAATCCTTCCTAGAACATACAAGGCTCCTATTATTTGGCCTCTGACTACCTTCCCTGCTTCAGCTGAGGTCGTGCCCCACGCATGTCACACGAGGCAAACAGAGCTACTTGGAAGTTCCCAAACAGTGCTTCTCTGTCTGCCCAGAATGCAATTCTCTCATTTGCCCATCTGGGAAACTCCCACTCTTTTTTTTTTATACTGGCTCAAAATTCAGAGTTCATTATGCTTTCATCTAGGCTTCCATCACATTTTGCAGTTCTCCCTATTATAACACTTATTTAACCTGACACAACTATTTCTTTATTTGTCTGTCTTTCCCATAAGACAAGGAACCATCTAGAGTTCTGTGTCTTATTCATCTCTGTAGTCTGTTGGTTGAATGAAAGAATGTCTGAGGATTTAAACAAGAATATCCAAACTTCTCCTGATAAATGTGTGAGTCAAAGCAGGCATACAGGCTGAATTCCATTTCAACAAATATTTTTAATTTGATAATCACTGTACATCAAAAATAGTTGTTACATTTGTGTGACTACATATTCGAAGCTATAACCATTAGGAGACAGTTTTAAAAGATACATTAAACCATCAACAACTTACCTGTTGAATATTTATAAGACATCTAAGCTCTTCATTCTACCTCATCCTTAACATTCTGTGGATCATAGACCAACTTGGGTAGTGTTTGTAAATCATTTCTTAAACCCACGCTCCCTTTTGATAAACATAAAAATCCCACATATCCCTGGAGAATCCCATACTCTCCCAAAGGGCCGAAACCTCAACCTTCCCAAAAACTGTTTTAAAAAATTCACAGGTTCACAAGAGATGTAATCCATCAGGCAAGATATCACTGAGTTTTGCTGTCCAGTAGTTGATAATATTAAAGCAGGCATTTTTCCTTCTAGCACCAAATATAAACATTATAACATTAAATACACTTGAAAGTCTTTACTGAGAAGAGGAAGCCAGGAAATCTTGACATCATCCTCCCCCACCTTTGAGAACCTTATGATATAAATTTGCCAGAAATCAATGAAAAACACAAATGTGAAAAAATATATCCCATTTCTTCACATATATCTCCCACAAGCACATGTTCAAACAAAGGGAGTTCTCTGAAAATGCTTCTGGTGCTACATTTTCCTGCTAATTCCCCCACCACCCCTCTCTACCCCCACTTTAAAATAATTTGAACTTCTAACTAGCAGTGACTTATTTTAAACTATTATGTTTTGTCCTTACAAAAACAAAGGGTTAAAAAACCAGCTGGCTGGTGGCCATTGGCAGGCGGGTGGTGGATAGGCAGGAATGGAGGATAGAGAAGGAGGAAAACCAGTTAGAGGAATGAGTACTAAATTCTTACCCTTCCACATGGCCATGTTGAGCCTATCCTCTCCCACGTTGGGGTCACAGGCTCAGAGTTTCCCAGAGCCCCCCAAGTTTTATAGGGAGGCTTGAATGGAATGTAGCTGGAACAGCAACTGTGTGGTCTTACTTTCTGCCAGATGCTCAAGCCCCAAACCTGAACATGTAACAGAAAAATGAACACCTAAGTGAAAAAAAACATTTCAAATCCTTGAAAATTATCTCCTGTTCCTCCCTGAACCTCTCTTTCAAAGATACACAGACATAGGCAATGTCAAGTTTCCTCCAAACAAAAAGGGATTGCTGAAGAAAGATAGAATGGGAAGATACTGGAGCAAGTTTGTCCAAACCGCAGCCCAAGATGGCTTTGAAGGCAGCCCAACACAAATTTGTAAACTTTCTAAAAACTTATGAGATTTTTTTTTGCAACATTTTTTTTTTTTTTGCTCATTAGCTATCTTTAGTGTTAGTGTATTTTATGTGGTCCAAGACAATTCTTCTTCCAATGTGGCCCAGGGAAGCCAAAAGATTGGACACCCCTGATCTAGAGTCAGTGAATATTGCCAAAGAGTGCAATTCAATTCTGCACGAATTGCTGGATCTTCAGTAAATGGGTTTCAGAATCTCAAAGGATGGGTGGGTGTATGAGATGACCATTAAGCATCTTTCTTATCTTGACCTTCCATGCTTTGGGGAATGAAGACCAGCATGATATTCAATGTCCTTCCCAAACCCCAAAACACCCAACTTCACATTAAAAAATAATAGGAAGGACAGCAAATTTTGTTGACTATTTAAAGTTTTAAAACAGATCTTGTATAGGAAAAGAAAAGAAAGGAAACATAATAAAAAGTTAAGAGTGATGCCCTCTAGGTCCTAATTCTTCCTGTTGGTTCATTATACTTTCCCACACTTTGCCAATGCCCTATAGGGAACATATATCGCTTTTATAATCAGGGGGAAAGAACCAAAGAAAAAGAAAAAGAAAATACTAATTTAAGTAAAGTCAAATTAATTTAGCTCATTCCTATTTTTTAAATGTCAAATTTAGGGAGTTCCCTGGTGGTGTAGTAGCTTAAGGTTTCGGCGCTGGCACTGTCAACGCTGTGGCCTGGGTTCGATTCCCAGCTAGGGAACTACCCACATACCAATAAATAAATAAATAAATAAATGTCAAATTTAGTCTTAGGCCAACACTATTTGCAACGATATATATAAAAGGCAGGCACTGAGAATTGGAGGAAAAAAACGAAAGGTCTGACTACTTTGATTCAGAGGTTTAATGTATTAAACAGTTTGTCCATTTACACAAGTTCCTCATTAATAAATTGGTCTTATTTAGTATACCAGCCAACCAGCCTTTTCTAAGAAAAAGTCCTCACCTTTTGACCTGGTGAACATCAAAATAGATTATTATTTTCATAGCTTTTATGTAAGCAACACCTCCACCCTGAAGTGAAAGTGCTAGCTCACACGTACTGAAGACTAATAATACAAACTTAAGAGTCATCATTTTGGCCTTTTTTAATGATTTCTTTAAAGACAAAAATGTGAATGTGTACATTAGTTCCAAAAACACCAACAGAGAAAAGACAATGCTTTGGATAAGGAAAGGTTCGCTTAGTCCAAGAAAACTAGGAACTCACAAAGTTCCAGGATGGATTCACCATGAGAAAGTGCTCCAATGACTTAACTGGAACCTGGAACAGTGGTTGGGTTTGCTTACTTGCTTCTCTCTCTCTCTCTCTCTCTCTCTCTCTCTCTCTCTCTCTCTCTCTCTCTCACACACACACACACACACACACACACACTCACACACACACATTTTGCATGCAGTTAAATAGTACTGATCTGCACCTGGTAGGACCAGGTGAAATTTAACATCTCTGACATCCAACTGGGTAACTGTTCATAAATGTATGAAGTTATGTAAAGCAGATTCTTACTGGCTTTTTATGCTCCACACTTCTGGATTTCCCTCACTTATTCAAGGTAGCTTACACTGATGTTATCACATGGGCACATGCACAACTTCACTTGGCAGTGCAGGAAACTGATTTGTTCTGAAATGTATAAAGGTAACGCTCCTTATTGTGAAGGTAAAGCGCTTCGGAGTGAAGGCACTCAGGCGCAAGCTTGCAAAGTCTGGAGAGAAGCGGCTACCCGTGTTAAGAGGGAAAAGGAAAACTCGCAGCAACTACTTTTCCGAGAGTATGGACTCCAGTTCGCTAAGACCCACACCAACCTGTGAGTCCAGGGCAGAAGAGAGAAGAACTGGGCCTTGATAGAATGTTACGAGCCAAAGCCACGCTGCCCCAGTCCTGGAAAGGGGACGCATGCAGCTAACCTCCCCCCATTCAAAAGCAGGACGAGCTTGGCGTCGCTCCTGGAGAAAACTTCGCTGGGACAGCGCAGGGACCCTTGCTCGGAGACTAGGGCTGGGTTCCCCAGAAGATGCCGCCCTGCTCTGGCTAGAACTAACCGGTCTAACTCCTTCCAGTGCCAGGCGGAGGCGGCCAGGCACGGGGAACCACATCTCCGGGGGGCTGAGGCAGAGGGGTAGTGCTTCCCCATGTCGCTATGCCCAGGGGCTGCTCCAGGGGTGGGCCGGGGACCAGAGGACCGCGAAGGACCTGTTGGGGAAGCCACAGCCCCATCTTTCTTTACCTGTCGCCGAGGTCAGGAGCCGCGGAGCCTGTGTCTGCCGCGGGCCGGCCAAGCGCACAGTTGGCTCTAGCGTCCAAAACACCAAGTTGAGCAAGCGCCCCACGTAGCCGGCAGAACTTCATTCACAGACCGGCCGGGGGAGGGGTAGTGGAGAGGGCGCGCGGCTCATGTGACAGGCGCCTAGCCAAGTATCGGCCGAGTACAGCTGACATCTGCGCGTGCGCGCCCCTGCAGGCCCTCTCCCCGCACTTCAACCAAGCGGAGACCGGGAAACGCCAGCCTGGGAGGCGGCAGGGCCCAGACTGCTGCTGAGAACTAGGCGCTGGGAGGGGTTTCGGCGTGCGCAGCCGCAGTAAGCCGGCCCTGCTCGCTGCCATATTTAATGAAGATTGGGCGGGTCCTAAGCTGGGCTGGGCATGTCAATTGCTTTTGAAAGAGAAATGCTACAATGTGTTTCACTGTTTCGAGCCTGCGGTACTTTTTTTGTTTGTTTTTCTTTTGTTTTTTTGTTTTTTTTTTTTTGGTTTTTTGGTTTTGTCCTTAGAATGAAATTTATCCTGAGTTCCTAGCCCACAATAATTAGTAGTAGAAATCGAATACTAATTATATTAGCTCACGTATTTTGAGCCTCTAATTATATGCGAAACACTGTTTAAGTCCTTTACTTTTTTCATCTCCTTTAGTGCGCACAATAATCCCATCGGAGTACGTACTATTATTTCTCCACTTTTATTCATAACAAAACAAGGCACAGAAAGATTAATTTGTCTTAGCTCACATTGTAGGAATAGAAATAGTGATCAAATATAGTGATGCTTATAACAGCCAACCTGGTCCTCAATACAACACTGGAAAATCTACATGACAGTTTTCAGTATTATATCCATGTTAATTATTAAAACTAAAACGGAGGCTCAGAAAAGCAAAAAACACAGATCTTAATGGTAGAACTGAAATTCCAACCTGGGTCTACCTAATGCCAAAGCCCTTGCCTTGGTATTGGAAGAAATGTTCCCTCCTTTTATAGAAGAGAAGCCAATAGGATATGTTGAATTAAGATGACCCTGCTAATAATTAGTTATTGGTAGAACTGAGAATGGAATCCATATAATCAATCCAAGTAATCTAACTAGAACCCCAGTATTCTCAGTGCCTGTTATAGCAGGCAATTTTGAATGCCTACTTTGAACAAGCTAAGCAATCAGAGATACAAAATGTCCAGTCAGTGTAAGGCCACAAAAGACAAATCTGTACTACAAAAAGTCAGGCTTTTGACCCCACACCAGAGAAACCATGAAATATCTCACCAAAGAAAGAGTTATAGGAAAGGATGGAGTTTAGGTAAATTTTAAACGAAGCATTGTTTTGGTAAGCTCAAACCAGAGCTGTGTGAAGGGGTCAAAATCAGGTCTGGACTTCTAAGTGAACCCAGAGTCCTGTTTCTTTGGGAACCACAAAGTAAAGATAGATGTGGAATGTTGTGTCTTGATACCTCTTATCTGAAGCTCTGCATCTGGATTGGAAATGAAGGCTGCTCCTCTGTGCCCAAGAAACTTATGTCCTCCAGACAAATGTGGGCTATTTTATTCTCACTACTGTGATTTTAAGCAGCAAAGTTTCTGATAGTCTCTGATTACAGAGAACAAAGTTTCTCAGTGAATAAAAAACATAGTGATTATTTAGACAAAGGAGGTTGTTATCACTTTACAGCTGCAATGTGTCTTTGGGAGAAATATTGTGCCATGTTAAATTTACAGCTGGCTTTATCAAGTGTCTGTTATTCCAGCCTGATGAATAGCTAGATTTTTGCTTTCTCAGTCCAAGCTAATTTTTACTTTTTCATCTGGTAACATTTAGTCCCTACCTTCAGGCACTCATAGTGTATGGGTGGGTGGAGAATAGCCACAAGTAAGTATTAATAGAAATAATTACAATTAAATAAAATAAATTAAATTGTAATTAATTAAATCACATTATGCTAAGTCCTCTGATAAAAGTAAATCCAAGTGGAGGTAACACCTTATGCAGAAGAAATCATATATGAGGACCTGTGAGTATTCCTGCATGGTTGAAGCTTAAGGTAGGGAAGTGCAAGGGAGTTGTGGGAGATATAAACAGAAGATAAATCAAGGTCCAATTTTGAGGGATCCTGAATGTTGGACTGAGATTTGTACTTAATTTAGAAAGTGGATCTGGCCAAAAGACTAACTGGAAAAAAAAAGTGATTGAAAAAGAATCAAGGTTTTTGAACAAGGGAATCCCTTTATTGGAACTTTTTTTTAAGAAGGTGAATCTGGGGTGTTTGTTTGTTTGTGTGTTTTTGTCATTACAGGACAGGAGAAACCAGAGCTTACATGTAGATTGAATAGGAAAAGTCACTGGTGAAACAGAAATTGAAGAGGCAAGAAAAAGAGAGGATAGATAATAGAGTAAAATATATGGGGAGACAGAAATGAGATGCAAAATACAAGCTAATGTTGGAAAAGATGCCTCTTTCTCTGAGACAACAAAAAGACGGGTTGAAGGATAGCAATCTGTTTAGAAGCAGATTTGTCATGAAGTTACCTCTACAGAGAGAGTAGTTACTTGGGAGAGCTTGCCCAAGAGCGGTTCATGGCGAGTATGTGCAGTACACCCAGATTACCACTTAGTGTCGCCATCGACCACAGACAGCTTGGAAGGCTTCTGTTGGGATTTTAGACTAAATGCTCAATAAATGTTAGCTAGTATTACTATTGATGATAATGAAGTCTCCTTCAGCCTTTAGATCCTCAAGTTTTGCGGGAGCTATTTATATTACGAGTGACAAATGCCTATACAATACCTTCCCAAGTGAAGTAGTTAGAGTGTGATGCTAATGAGGCGAAGTTAATAATTTAATCAAGAGTTACAGATTCGTTTAAGTATGTTCTTTTCCCTAGGAGAACCTTAGCCAAGTGTCCCAAAAGTGGGTGTCATGGTCACAAGTGGACCTGGCCAAAAGACTGTATAAATCAACTTACATGAGTGTTCTGCTCTCTTCCCCCTTCCTTGGAAAAACTGAAAAAAAATATTCCTACCCCATCCTCCATGGTGATCCACAGACTTTTGGGCAAAAGCCATCTCAGGTATGACAAAGCAAAGAGTAAATCCAATGTGGTCTTAAAAGTTAATTATAAAGAAAGAATAAAACTGAATTTCTCTGTATAATGAAAGGTAGCACTTTAGGGTTAATTTTGCAAAAGAAAAACCTTCAGTGCAATGTGACACCTAAAGTGTCATCTAAAACATCTTTATCTTTAATTTTGAAGTTGTCAGTGCAAATGTAGACTGAAATAGTTACATAAATACATAGCCGTGTGAAGTAGTGAATCTTTCCGGTATTGTTCTTATTGATTTGTTCTACATTTTGTTTAAGTGCTTTCTATATTTTGTTTAAGTGGCAGGTACTGTGTTAGCCCCTGGGGATACTAGTTTTAAAATAATATGTCTAGGGTACCCAAAAAATGTCTGGTCAGAATAAAAGGAAATGAACAAAGTTCTTCAGCTCAGAGAAACAATCAAGACAGTAGCTTAGGAAATTCGGAAAATAGAGTCACCTAGGATCATTTGTAATTTCCCTGTACCTGTACCCTGAGTATCAAAATGAATAAATGTGTTCTATGCCAATAATAATATCTAACCTCATGACTGGAGAAATACTAACCAAAACTACAGTGAGATACTATTGGTAAAGTATAAAAATATTGATAATACACTGTGTTGACAAAGGTGAGGAGGAGAGTCCACTCATAAATTGCAGATGGATTGCAATTGGTCAGGTGAGCACAATTTTGCAATAACTATAAAAATTACAAATACATGAGACTTTGATCCCAAAATTCAATTTCTCCGAATTTCTCCTCCAATTATATGTACAGGTTACTCACTGTGTCATTGTTTATAATAACAAAAAATGAGAAACAACCAGATGTCAAATACAGAACTGGTCAAATAAATAGTAGTACATTTATACATTGAGAAAACTCTGTATGTACTTATATGTAAAATTCTCTATGATACAATATGTGAAAAAAGTAAGATGTGGAGCTGTATACTTCCCAATTTTCTGCCATGGAAGTGTATTTCCTATTCAATTTATATCTTAAAACATAATATAGACAAATTTTTGAATAGCCTGTCAAGGGTAGTATTTTAGATTGAAGAGCCAGTTGGTTAACTGACTGCCTTAGTGCCAGCTAAAAAAGGGTCCCATTAGCCCATGAGCATACTCATATACTAGACAGTTTATGATATGCAAAAATCCAGTCTTTATAGTCCTCAACTGGGGCTAGCATAATTTTTGATAGATGATTTTCATGAGAAATTTTACTTTTTAAAAGTGTCATATAAGGTTGCCTTCTATTTGACAGAAGTCCAATTCTACTTTAGATTAGTGCTGCTGGTATTCTCAGGGGGCGAATATGAGAGTTAGTTCAGTGAGTGGTTTTGAGGATTTGCAGGTCTCTAATCTGTAAGTCCATCCAGGTATATATACCCTTGTGCCCCATGAAGGGGTTGAAGCACATGGCGCAGTGGTAGTGGTTTCTTGGAACCACTATGATACCTGTTCACCTCCCAGCATGAGAGGTCATTGAGGGCATGGTCCATGGCCTGTATTCCCGTTATATCCATCACAACAGTGATTTTGAAACCATTTGTGAGGAAGGACCATTTCCTCCCCAATCCATCATGTACCAATACTTTTATAAAGTACAATAAAAAGCAATTACTAGGAAAATGAAATAAAAACAAAGACATACAAAATGCAAGCCCAATTATTTTATGGTTAGATTCACCAAACATGAAATTATTCTGTCAAATTGTTATTAAGTTTTTGAAACATTTACTCTCAATTTCTTGTCGTGAATCACTAATAAACAGTTTGTGGACTGGCACTGGGCCATGAACCACACTTGGAATATTACTGCCTTACAGCACTACCACAGTATCTAGCTTTTGGTAGGCATTTGATAAATGCTGAGTTTAATACATCATTCTCACAGTGTATTCTACTTTTCAGGGCGTTTTCACACATTTCTCCCCTTCTACCACCTTCAGAATGAAGGGAATCAGATTTTGTCATTCACATTTGACAGAAGAGGAAATTGAGGCATGCAGATTAAATGACTGGCCTCATCTAAAACAGCTCCTTAGTGTCCAAGCCCAAATTAGTCTCTGATTCCTATTGCACTTTTTGGCAGCGGCACCAAGAAAGCTTTCCAGTCAGACTTCCCAAGTGTTCCACCAATCAGAAAATTAAAAGACCTATCTTAGGCTTTCCAAACGCAGCAGGTTGATCATGTGGTGTAATAGGGAATCAGAGAGCTAGTTTGGAATTCAGGGTTAAGTAAAAGATTTTACTACAGAGCCTGTCTCTTTTGCTCTAAAGTGGGGATAATAACAGCTTCTCCGCAAAACTGCACTAAGAACTAAATGGTGAATGTAAAAAGTCAGGCACGTATTCAAATATAATAATGATGATTATTATTAGGCTCAGTTTAGGACTGCTTTGAGGGGCTTGCTCTGTAATGCAATCACATGGAAGGCACGCCATCTACTGGTGGAGTGAAGAACATGTCTCTGGGAAGAGACCGTTGCTTTGAAAGGATGGGTCAATGAATCATGCCCTTCTTGTCTTTCTCTTTTTGCACTGCCTACTACAAAGTTCAGAGCCAAATGTTCGGTTTACCACCTAGAAAGTCAACAGGATTTTACAGATTGTATTTTGTGTTAACCTCATCTCATGCTCCATTTTATTTTTTCCTATCTGTATTTCCCCTTGGCTTGATTATCACATTTTAAATATATTTTTGTAGGTCATTTTAAATATGCTTCATAACATGCAGAATGGTGATTTATTAAACTAAATGAGACTATGACAAGAATACATTTTATTTTTGGTTACTGTTGGTCCATTATCTTGGCAATCTCCAGAGTCTAATCAAAGATACAAGAACAGATAAGTTAATTCTAAGATGTAAGTTAAAAAATAATAATTCAAATTAAAATTGAAACGTTAAGACTCAAAACCTATGAAAATTGAAATGGCCACTACCGAATGGGGGAAACATACACCCAGAGGAGATGCCCCCGTGAAGCCAGAGGCAGAGATTGGAGGGATGCAGCCACAAGTGCTGGAATGCTGGCAGCCTCCATAGCAGGAAGAGGCAAGGAGCTGTTCCTCCCCTAAAACCTCTCTGGAGAGAGTAGGGTCGTGCCAACACTGTCATCTCCGCCTAATGGCACTAATTTTAGAGTTCTGGACTCCAAGACATGAAAGATTCCATTGCTGTTTTAAACCACGCAGGTTGTGGTCATTTGCGACAGCAGCCCCAGGGAACTAATACACTCTGAGTAACATTTACTTCGTATCCCACCAACATCCAGGATCTCACAGGGCTGGTGCATTCACACACTTTAAGGCTCAGACTAAATGACACCTCCTCCAGTGGCTTCTGGACCACCTCCTTCACCAGAGCAGGTTAACCCCTTCTCGACCTGGCTCACAGCAATTTGTTAAACCTGTAATTACTTCTTTATTTTATGTGCTTGTATTTTGTCTGCCTTCCCCCGACTAGAACATGAGCTTCAGGCAGTCAGGGACTGTGGCATCCTGCTCCCCACTGTACCCCCAGCCACTACCGGAGATCCTGGAGCAGTGTGGACACCCCACAAAGGTTTGTTGAATGAGTGAATGACCTTTGACAGTGTCCTGAAGGTCAACTGAGCTTGACTGGTATGAATAAGACTGGTCCTCTGGCTTGCCTGGATCCACAGGTATGATGGCCATTTAAATCCTCATTTTGGACCCTTAGTCTGCCAGGATGAGAGGATAAGTTAATTCTAAGATGTAATGTAGGTTAAAAAATAATAATTCAAATTAAAATTGAAATGTTAAGACTCCAAACCTATGAAAATTGAAATGGCCACTACCAATTAGTACTGGGACACTACAACATAACTTAGGTGATTTATTCATTTATTTAAACACTGAGTACTTACCATGTGCCATACCCTGTTCCAGGTACAATGAATAAAACAGTGAACAAGAAAGCAAAAGTTCATGCCCTCACTGAGCTTACACTTTTACTGGGTGGGTAATGGTAAGACAGATAATGAACAAGATAAATAATAATATTATATGGCATATATAGAAGGTAAGTGCTATGAAAAAAAAGTAAGCTGTTGAAGGGGTATAGAAAGATCTGGAAGGTTACAACTTAAAATAGAGTAATCAGAGAAGGCTTTGAGAAAATGTGAAATTTAAGAAGGTGACAGGAGAAAGAACTTGAAGGAAGTGAAAGAATAGGCCATGCTGGTACCTAGAGGAAGAATATTTCACACAAAGGGAAAGCAAGTATGAAAGCTCTTTGATGGGGTCATGCCTGGTGTGACTGGGAGCAGTAAGAGGGCTCATGTGATGGGAAACAGTATGAGCAAGAAAGAGGGTAGTTGGTGATGAGATCACAGAAATCAGAGTGGGCCAGATCATGTGTTGGCTAGTGTAAGGACTTTGACTTTTACTCTTGCTGAGCCATGGCTTAAGAGCCATGGGAGGATTTCAGGAAAAGGATGGTATAATTGACTTATCTCTTAAAAGGATTTCTCTGGTTACTCTTTTGAGTAGGAGGGAGAAGCACAAGTTAGGAGGCTATTTCAGCAATCCAGACAAGAGATAATGGTAGTAGCACGGACCAAGGTGATAGCCATAGGGGTGATCAGAAGTGGTCAGATTATGAATTTGTTCTCAAGGTAGCACTATCAGGATTTGCTGATGGATTGGCTGTGAGGTGTTAGTAAAAGAGAGTGATCCTGATGTTTGTCTGCTGAGCAATTGGAAATAATGAAGAATAAGTGGGTTTGGGAGGTAGAAAACAGAAATTTAATTTTTAATATTTTAAAATTTGAAATATGCATTAGATATCCAAATACGCAGCTAGATGTACAAGTTGTAGTTTAGGGGAGAGGTTTGGACTAAAGATAAAAATTTGAGGATTGCCAGTAGATGGCACTTAAAGCCATGAGATCAGATGAGATGACTAAGGGAGAAAGTAGAGATAGAGAAGAGGACAAGGCTGAGCCCTGGAGCTTTCCCATGAAAAATCAGGAAGCTGAGAAGGAACTGAAAAAAGTACTAAAGAGTAGCCATGCAATAGGAGAAAATTCAGAGCAGTGTGGTGTTCTGGAGATGAATGAAGAAAATGTTTTAAGAAGAAGTGGGTGATCAACTGAGTTTAATGGTACTGGTGGGTCAAGTAAAATGAGGGCAACATTGGGTTTGGCTATGTTGAAATCAATGGTGACTTTGACAAGTTCAGTTTTGATAGAGCCATGGAAGATGGAAGCTTGATAAGAATGGGTTTAGGAGAAAATGGAAGAGAAGGAATTCCAGTTCGCCAGATGGAGTGAAAGATGAAGAGAAGAAGGAAATTGACTAAGGACCTTAGAATCTGAGGAATGACAGTGCTTGAGTGGTATCAGTGGAGGCCTACTGGGGAGCCTGAATTTTCACCCCCTCCCAATAGTAACTTGGTGCCTCTCCTGCCCCACAGTGAAAACAAGGCAGGAAACATGGTCTTCCACTACAACTAACAGTAGCAAGGTGGCACCCCATTCTTGACATGGCATCAGGAGAGGCCAGCTAAACAAAGATTTAAATAATATTCAGAGTTTTATTACATAACATCCAAAACGTTCAGGATACAAATGAAAATCACTTATAACAAAAAGCAGAAAAATCTCAACTTAAGTAAGAAAAATAAGTCAACAGACCCCAAGACTTATGTGACACAGATATTAGAATTATATACAAAGATTTTAAAGCATTCACCATAAAAATGCTTCAAAGAGCAGTTCTGAACAGGTTTGAAATGAATGAAAAAATAAAGTCTCAGTGAAGAAATAAGATGATGTAAAGAAGAACTGAATGCAAATTTTAGAACTGAAAACTACAATGACTAAAAATTTCCAAAATTCGGGAAAAGACATAAACCTACAGATTCAATAGCTGGGCAAACCACAAACAGAATAAACCCAAAAAAATCCATGCCAAGGCACATCATAATGAAACTTGAAAACTCAAAACAAAGAAAAAGTCTTGAAAGAACGAAGTGAGAAATTACACCTTACTTAGGGGAAAAATTATTTGAATGAAGGCATATTTCTTCATCAGAAACCATGAAGGCCAGAAGGAAGTGGCACATTTTTTTAGAATATAGAATATATAAAGAACACTCCAACTTGAACAATAAAAGAAAACAATCCAATTAGAAATGAGCAAAAGGCATGAAGAACCATTTCACTGAAGAGAATCTATAGAAGGTAAATAAACATAAAAAGATGCTCGATATGACTAACCTTTAGGGAAATGCAGATTAAGACTATGATGGGATATCACTATACATCTACTAGAACTGCTAAAGTAAGAAAATGTGATAATACTTAGTGCTGGAAAGGCTGTGGAAAAACTGAATATATCATATATATCTGGTAGGAATGTAAAATGGTACAACCGTTCTGGAAAATACCAGTTTCTTAATAAAACTACACATACACTTACCATATGACCAAGAAGAAGTTCAAGGTCTTCTATAAGGAACAAAAGGGGACCATGTCCTCCCTTAGTCACTGCAACTGCTGCCTGGTGTCTGCCATCAGCTACATAGGTTTCCTGTGGAACCTATGGGCCAGCGAGCTGAGGGGTATGACCTTCATTGACACCCAGCTGTACTTCCACCAGATGACTGTCATGAAGCACTTTATCCTGGCTGACATCATGAAGAATATCTTCCTGCTACGCTACCAGCAGGACAGAAAAATGCTAAGCTTCTGGTTTCAGGACACCAAGCCCCTAGTGTCGTACAGCATGGACTTCATGGTGGACAATGCCCAGCCACCTAGGCTTCAGGGTGTCTGCCCAAGACTGCAACTTCATGGTGTATGTGTACCAGCCAGAAACCAAGGACAGATTCTGGGACATGTACCTGCCGTGCTGGGCAGACTTCCACGTAAGCACGCATGTGAACACGTTCTGGAGGACCTTGTTCAGGAGGCCACCTAAGGGCCCAACAGAAAGTCAGTGGTATGGGAGAACAAGCCCAAAACGTAGTTTGTCACACTGGATAGAGGCATCGGGCTCTGCTCCCCAGGCAGAAGACACACTGGTGGTGGCTAATGTTGCTGTAGAACACGCTGACCACTGTGCTTCCAGCCTCAACCCCTACTGGTGCAGATGTGGTACATGGACCTTCACGTACTATAGGACACAGGGTGGACCACTGGCGCCAGGCTGCTCAACCACTGCCTTCACCTCAGCACCGTGGAGGACCATGAGCTGGACAGAAACATCAGCACCATGCCTAGCATAGTCCTGGACAACCTCATGGGGACAAATGGTGTCCCCATGCACTTATAGCCACATGGATGCTGCTTCCACCCCTGTACACTGCCTCTCACCCACTTTTTATATGAAACACAGGGATGGGGGGGAAGGGATGGAAAATTGATGCATCCAATAACTTAAATGGATCTCCAAGACATTATGGTAAGTATAAAAAAGAATCTCTAAAGGTTACAGGATTCCTTTACTTAATATTTTAGAAATGAGAAAATTATAGAGATGGAGAATAGGTTAGTGGTTGCCAGGAGTTAGGAATGGTGAAGGCAAGAAAATGGGTGTGACTATAAAGGAGTAGCAAGAGGAAGATCTTTGTGGTTTTGGAACAGTTCTGTATCTTGATAGCAGTGGTGGTTAAACAAATCCACACATGTGATAAAAGAATTCACACTTTGTACCAACGTCAATATCCTGGATTAGATTACTATAGTTTGTAAAATGTAACTATGGGGGTGGAGATCTGTGTGCAGTTTACAAAGGGCCTCTCTGTAGTATTTTTATAGCTTCTGTGAATCTATAATTATTTCAAAATAAAGTTTTTTTTAAAGAATAGGAAAAGAGGAATTGTAGATAGACATTGAGTATAGAGGAATTTTATTGTCAAGGAGAACAAAGAAATAAGATGGGTAGTGACCAAGCAAAAATGGCTCCAAAAAAAGACATTTTGAATTTTTTAGTGGGAACAATAATAGCATGGTTAAAGCTGATGCGAAAGGAGGGGGAAATTATAGGCAAGGGGCAAAAGAGGAGAGAGTTGCCAGAGAGTATGGGATCTGGTAAACAAGAGGGGGAGGGAGGGACTTGGCCTTAGCTAGAAGCAGGGACAGTTTGTCCATAGTCATAAAAGAAAGGGTAGAGTATATGAGTATACATAGATTTAAGTAGGTGAGTAGATGCAGTGGTAGAGATTTGTAGACTTCATTTCTGATTGCTTTTGTTCTCTCAGTAAAATCAGAAGCAAGGTCATGAACTGAGAGTGAGAACAAGTGCGGAGGTATTAGAGGCTTGATGGGAAAGGAGAAGGTATGAAACAGTTGTCTAGGAAACCAGGCAACTAAATGAACTAGGATAATATGTTATTTCCTGGCAACATTAAGTGCCCACTTCAAATCTGTGGTCTTGAATTTAAAGGAAGAGTATCATTTTGTGTTCATCTCCAAACATGTTCAGCTCCAGGGATATAAGAGGCTGTAGGAGTTATTGCTAATGACAAAATGGAAGCAAATGACTGCAATTAGGTGGAAAGCAAAACTGGAAGAGAGGATTTCAAGGAACTGAGAAGCTAGGGTGTTGGAAGGATCAAGTATTTAGATATCAAAATCACAAAAAATTAAGATAGGAATAATTGGAGAGAGTGACACTGAGACAAGCTAAAATCTTTGAGAAGTTGGAGGGGCACCTCAGGATCTACAGATAACTACCACAAGATAGGATACTCAAGCCAAAATACTTTGGCCATAACCTGAATTCCCCAATTCTCTTTAATTGGTCTCTTTTTCTCACACCCCACACCCAAGGTATTAGGAAATCCTTTTGGCTGTCTCTTCAAAATATATTCAGAATTGTACCACTTCTCATCTTCTCTACCACTACCCCTGTGTTCTGAATCACCATGTTCTCTCACCTGAATCATTGTAATATTGTCCTAACAAGTCTCCCTGATTCTACCCTGGCCACCCTATCTATATTCTATTCATGACACAGAAGTCAAAGTGATCCTTTTATACCACAAATCAAATTATGCTACTCCTGGGATTAAAACCCAATGGCTTCCCCATCTTACTAAAAAAAATCTATACTGCTTATGATGGCTTATAAGAAAAGCCCTATGATCTGTTTCCTGTATAACTCTCCTGTAGACACACTAACTTTGTGTTGCTGTTTTGGACCTGCCATGCTCTTCCCACTTCAGGGCTTTTGCACTTGCTACTGTCTCTGGCTGAAATGTTCGTACCCTATACCCCACCCCCTGCCTAATATCCCCTTGGCAATCACCCCACTTCATTTGGGTCTCTGTTCATATGTCTTCTCCTTCCCTTCTACCACTCCTTCTAAAATAACACCTACTTTGTCATCCATTCCCTTGATTTATTTTTCTTCAAGTAGCTTTTTACAAGGCTATGCATTTTACTCATTTTATTTATTATTACTTTCTCCCTTTTTCTTCTTTCATGAAGACTGCAATTTCATCTCATTCATCAATGCATCTCTGGCCTTAACAACAGTGTCTGGCACATAGTATTCAAAATTTTGATTGAATGGAGACAAAAGTAAAAATAACTAAGTACATAGAAATAAATTTTAAATGGAATTATACATATCATAATTTTATGTAAAATACTAGTTTTAGATTTATTACTAGATACCTTATACTTTTTTCTATTATGAATGAGATTACATTTTAACTGCTAATTGTTACTATATAGGAACTCTATTGACATTAGTATGAAATTCTTTTTTTTTTTTTTTTTTTTTTTTTTTTTTTTTTTTTTGCTTTTTGGTATGTGGGTAGCTCCCTGACTGGGAATCAAACCCAGGCCACAGCGCTGACAGCACCAGCGCCGAAACCTTAAGCCACTACACCATCAGGGAACTCCCTAGTATGAAATTCTTGTATCTAGCAACCTTGTTGAACTCTTATTCTAATAGTTCTTTTTTAGATTTTCATAGATTTGTTTTGCATATACAGTCATATTATTTGTGAATTATATTTATCTTCTTTTACTATCTTTATTCCTATTTTCTTTTTATTATCTCAGTGCATTGTTAGAATCCCCAATATAATGTTGGACAATAATGGCACTAGGTTCAATGTAGGTTTTGAGTAGAAACTCTTTTTCACCTCTATATTTGTTGTGTTTTGCTGTTTGTTTTAAAATTATGAATGGTTGTTTAATTTTATCAATTGCTTTTTCTACAACTAAGTTGAACATTTGTTTTTTATTCTCTTTATCTATTAATATGGTGAATTATATTAACAGACTCTCTAATTAAACCACTCTTGAAATAATGGGATAAACTCTACTTAATCATATTGTTTTAAAAATGTAGATTACATAATAAATCTGCTTGTATTTTAGCTAGAAGTTTTCATTTTCCTTACAATCAAGATTGACTTATAAAATTTTTTATGTACTGTCTTGGTCAAGTTTGGGCATCAGGAATATTCTAGCCTCAAAAAATGAGGTAAATTTTCCTATTCACCAGGAATTTTTTAAGGTTGGTTTTGAGAAAAATAAGCTATGGTAAAGTCATTTTATTCTCTTGACTTGCATTAAAGGGATTTTTTTTTCAACTACCAATTTGACCTGTTTAATGGCTACAGGTCTATTCAGCTTTTGAAATTTCTTCATATATCTTGGATGCACTTCCTTTGTTAAGTATGGATTTGCAACTATTTAACCCAATCTGAGGATTGTCTTTTTATTCTCTTAATAGCATCTTTATAACAAAAGATTTAAAGTTGATGAAGTTCAATTTACCAATTTATTTTTTATTAAATTTATTGGGTTGACATTGTTTAGTAAAATTACATAGATTTCAGGTATACAATTCTACAATACATCCTCTATCTATTGCATTGTGTGGTTACCACCCAGAGTCACTTCTCCTTCCATCACCATATATTTGACTCCCTCTCCCTCTTCCCCTACCTCCCTTCCCGCTTACCTTCTGGTAATCACTAGTAGCCTGTTGTCTGTGTCCATGAGTTTTTGTTTTTCGGTTGCTTTTAGTTTTATATCCCACATACAAGTGAATTTCTATGGTTCTTGATTTTTCTGTCTGACTTGTTTTTGCTTCACTGTTATATGTATATGAGAAAGATGTACCTAATTCAAGGTAAAACAATGACTTTCTACTGTTTTCTTCCAGAAGTTTTAAAACTTTAGATTTTTTCATTTAGGTATCATGACCATTTTGAATTAAGTTTTATACATGGGAAGAGGCATACATCAAAGTTTATTTTTTGCATATTAGTGTCTAATTAACTGAGCACCATTTGTTGAAAATATTATCCTTTCTCTACTGAATTGCCTGTGCATCTTTGTCCAAAATAAATTCTGTGGGCTTATTTTTGGACTGTATTCTGTTTCATTGATCTATTTACATATATTCATGCCAATAGCACATTGTCTTGATTACTGTACCTTTATAATAAGTCTTGAAGTTGGTTATTGTAAGTATTCCAACTTTATTCACCTTTTTCAAAATTGTATTTGAATATGTGTAACAAATCATCACATTGTACACCTTAAACTTACACAATGTTATATGTCAATTGTAGCTCAATAAAACTGGGAAATATTTTTTTTATTTTATTTTTTCTCTTATTCTTTTAAATTACATTTTTACCTACAATATTATAATGGTTTCAGGTGTACACCACAGTGATGAGTCATTTATATAACTTACTAAATTCTCATTCAGAAATATCTGGTTCCACTCTAACAGCATACATAATTATTACAATGTTGTTGAGTATATGCCTTATGCTGCATTTTATAGTCCTATGACTATTCTATGACTATGAATTTGTATTTTTTAATTTCTTTCCCTTTTTTTTTAACCACCCCTCTAGCTCTCATCCTATCACCCCAACAAATCTAGTGAAAACTGGGAAATATTTTAAGCAGACACCAAAAATTTCAGTAATCAAAAACTAGTAGCTTAAAGCAGTATTTTAAAAACTCAAAATTAATGTAAAGATCCTTATAGAACAAAATATAAAATTTTAAGTAAAGACAGAATCTGACCCTATAATCAATGAATCAATTGCATATTCTTAAAAAAATTGTATTTGACTATTCTAGGTTCTTGGGATTAATTCATTTCCCGTTTGCCTGAAGAATACTTACTGGCGGCAGTAGCGGCTACAGTATTTACCCCAAATTAACTTGCAAATTACAGTCCTAACCACACCCACAAAGTTCACCACAAAATATCTATCTCACTTTTATTATTATTTTCATATTGCTCTACTATATTGATAGTCTTTGGAAACAAATGACATCATTCTATGTATAGCATTCTGTTTCTAGTAGTGGTATTTCCATTTACAAAACAGTAATTCTCAATTACTGAAAATGTCAAATCCTAGAAAATGTAGCATTCCTAAGCATTAAAAAATATTAAATACTGATCATACACACACACACACACACACACACACACACACACACACACGAGGTCTAACAATTAAGTTCACAAACTCATCCTAGAAAAAGTTCTACATACATCATTGCTGAATATCACTACAGTAACCTTTGAAGTACTCCCCTTGGAAAGCTATGCACCGATGCCAGCGCCTAGTCCACACTTCAAAGCAATTTTAGAACTTTCCTGGAATGGCCGTCAGACCTGTCATTACATTACATCTGATGTCCTGAATGTCATCAAAATGTCTTCCTTTCAATATTTCATTTACCTTTAGGTAAAGAAAAAAGCTATTGGAAGCCAGATCAGGTGAGTAGGGAGGGTGTTCCAATATTGTTGTTTGTTTACTGGCTAAAAACTCCCTCACAGACAGTGCCATGTGACATGGTGCATTGTCATGATGAAAGAGCCATGAATTGTTGATGAAAGAGTTCAGGTTGTTTTCATCTTTTTCGCCCAGTTTCTAAAAAATTCTGGTAGGATTTTGATTGAGAATTCATAGACTCTTTCAATTTGGGGACCACTGACATCATAACACTATTGAATTTTTAGTTCAATGATCACGATACATACAAGGGCTGTCCAGAAAAAATACAACCATAAATGCCTCTATTTTTTATATTACATGGCTGGATGCCTTCCAGACAGCCCTCATATGCCTCTCAATTTATTTAGATCTGTTGTAATTTCTTTTTTTACTGTTAAATATATTGCAGCGACATTGGTTAGTAAAAATTACATAGTTTCCATATGTACTATTCTACAGTACATCATCTATGTGTTGCGTTATGTGTTGACCACCCAGAGTCAGTTCTCTTTCTATCACCGTAAATTTGACTCTCCCTCTCTACTCTCCCACCCCCTTCCACTCTTACCTTGAGGTAACCACAAAACTATTGATGTATCTATGACTTTTTGTGTCTTGTTGCTTTCAGTTTTATATTCCACATATGAATGAAGCCATGTGGTTCTTAATTTTTTTTCTGTCTGGCTTAATTTGTCTAGCATCATGGTTTCAAGGTCCATCTATTTTGCTACAAATGGCAGTATTTCATCTTTTCTCATAGCTGAGCAATGTTCAATTGTGTATATGTACTATAGCTTCTTTATCCAATCATTTATCAAAGGGAATTTTGACTGTTTCCATGACTTGGCCACCATGAACAGCGCTACGATGAACATGGAGGTACATAAGTCTTTGCGGATTAAGGTTTTTAAATTTGGGGGGGTGGATACCCAGAAGGGGGATTACCAGATCATATGGTAACTCCATTTCCAGTTTTCTGAGAAAACTCCATTCTGTCCTCCATAGCAGTTGTACCAATTTGTATTCCCACCAGCAGTGTGTAAGAATTTCTTTTCTTCCACAGACTCTCTAGCACTTGTCATTACTTGTCCTGTTGGTAATAGCCATTCTAACAGGTGTGAGGTGGTATTTCATTGTGTTTTTTTCTTTTTATTGTTAGGATTTATTGGGGTGACATTGATTAGTAAAAATTACATAGGTTCCAGGTGTACAATTCTACATTACATAATCTATGCATTGTGTTATGTGTTCATCACCCAGAGTCAGTTCTCTTCCCATTACCATATATTTGACTCCTCCTCCCTCTTCTCCCCTCCCCCTCCCCCATACCCTCAGGTAACCACTAAACTATTGACGTTGTCCACAAGTTTTTGTTTCTTTGTTGCTTTCAGCTTTGTGTTCCACCAATGAGTGAAATCATATGGTTCTTGGTTTTTTTCTATCTGGTTTATTTTGCTTTGCAGGATGGTTTCAGGGTCCATCCAAGTTGTCATAAATAGCCCTAATTTGTCTTTTCTTATGAATTAGTAATATTCCCTTGTGTATATGTACACAGCTTCTTTAGCCAGTCGTCTATCAAAGGACACTTTGGCTGTTTCCATGATTTGGCCACTGTGAATAGTGCTGCGATGGACATTGGGATGCATATATCTTTGCAGACTAAGGTTTCAAATTATTTGGGTAGATACTCAGAAGTGGGATTGCTGGGTCATTGAGTTTTAATTTGCATTTCTCTAATACTAAGTTGAGAGTTTTTTCATATAACTGTTGGCCATTTGTATGTGTTCCTGGGTGAAGTGTCTGTTCAGGTCCTCTGCCCATTTTTCAATGAAATTGTTTCATTTGTTCTTGTTGTTGAGTCATACAAGTTTTTATAAATTTTAGATGTTAGCTCTTATCAGAGGCATTGTTTGCAAATATTTTCTCCCATTTGGTTGGTTGTCTCTCTGCTTTGTTGATGGTTACATTTGCTATGCAGAGCTTCTTAGTTTGATACACATCCATTCATTTATTTTTGCTTTTACTTCCCTTGCCTTTGAGGTCAGGTTTATGAAGTCCTCCCTGAACCTGAGATCTATAAGTTTAGTACCGATGCGGAGGTCTTTAATTCATTTTGAGTTAGTTTTGGCATGTGGTGATAGTTCACAGTTCAGACTTTTTCTTTTGCATATGATTTTCCAATTTTCCCAGCACCATCTATTGAAGAAGCTTTCTTTTCCCCATTGTATATTTTGTGCTCCTATGTCAAAAATTATTTGACTATGTATTTGTGGGTTTATTTCTGGGTTTTTTTATTCTGTTCAGTTGGTCTGTGTGTCTGTTTTACTGCCAAAGCAATATACAGATTTAAAACAATTCCATCAAAATTCCACAGACATTCTTTCAAGAAATAGCTAATCAAATCATCAGATTCATATGGAACCACAAAAGACCCCAGATCACTAAAGCAATCTCACATAAAAAGAATAAGGCTATAGGCATCACACTCCCCAATTTCAATGTACACTACAAGGCATCAATAGTCAAGACAGCTTGGTATTGGTGTTGTAGGATAAATTGTTCTGTGAATGTCTATTATGTCTAATTGCCATAATGTATCATTTCAAGCTGCTGATATTTATTCATTTATTTTCTGCTTTGATAATCTGTCCATGGTTGTTAAATGGATGTTTAAGTGCCCTACTATAATTGTGTTTTTGTTACTTTCTCCTTTTAGATCTGTTAGTAGTTGCTTTGTAAATTCTGGAGCTTCTGGTTGGGGGCATATCTTCTTCTTGTATTATCCTTTTTTACATTATGAAATGTCTTGTTTTGGTTTTTTTGGTTGGTTCTCTGGCTGGGAGTCGAACTCAGGCTGCAGCAGTGAGACTGCCAAAGCCTAGCCACTACACCACCAGGGAACTCTTGTTACCTTTTCTATCCTGAAGTCTGTTTTGTCAGATGTCAGTATGACAACTCCTGCTTTTCTCTGGATGTCATTTGCTTAGAGTATTGTTTTCCACCCTTTCCCTATGAGTCTGTATTTGTCCTTGTGACTGCAATGTGTCTCTTGGAGAGAGCATATGGATTCATTTTGTTTTTTAATCCAGTCTGCTACTGTGTGCCTTTTTATTGGTGAGTTCAGTCTATTTACATTTAGGGTGTTGATTAATATATGAGGATTTCCTATAGCCTTTACTTCCTCCCTTTTTATTTATTTATTTATGTATTTGGTTATCTCTGCTCTTCCCCATTTGTTTTGTTTTTTTTTTTATTTGTTCGTTTGTTTGTTTCATGTTGAATAGCCTCTTTCAGTATTTCATGAATTGCTGGCCTTGTACTGAAGAATTTCCTCAGCTTCTGTATGTCTGAAAAGGTCTTTATTCCTCCTTTATATCTAAAGGATAACTTTGCTGGATATATTATTCTTGGCTGGTAGTTTCTCTCTTTTAATGTTTTTAATATTTTATTCTTTTCCCTCCTGTAGAGTTTCTGCTGAAAAGTCTAATGATAACCTGTTGGACTTTCCTTGAAAGGTTATAGCATTATTTTCATTGGCTACCTTAGGAATTCTCACTTTGCTTTTGATTTTTGACATCTTTAGTATAATGTGCCTTGAAGACACTGCTGGAGTCCAGGTAGCTAGGGGTCTTGCTTTCTTCTTGAATTTGGGGTTCCAGATCTTTCCACAGGTTTAGAAATTTTTCATCTACTATTTGTTTGAGTAAGCACTCTTTAGAATTCTTTCTGCCCTTTCCGGTATTTCTATTATTCTAATGCTGTTCTTTCTAATAGAATCAGATAGTTGTTGTAGAGTTCTTTCATTTCTTTGACTCTCAAATCTCTTTTCTTCATTCTGTGTTTTTTTCATGTTTTAATCTTCGATATCACTAATTCTTCCCTCCATCTAGTCAGCCCTCTTTACTATGGTAGTTAGTTCATTTCTCAGTTCTTTTATTGCATTGTTTATCTCTAGAATTTCTATTTGATTATTTTTATAGTTTCAATTTCTCTATTAAAATATTCCTTTTGTGCACAGATTTCCTTTCTGAGATCATTTATCTATGCCTGGATACTCTGCCATCATTCTTTCAGCTCTCTGAGTTTCTTAAGTGCTGCAGCCTTGAATTCTGTGTCACTTAGATAATGTATTTCCAGGTCTATAAGTTCCTTTTCTGGAGATTTTTCATTTTCTTTCTGAGCAGTTTTGAATCCTAAGGTATTCCTTGTATTTGATGTGTTTCTTTTCCTGGGCATGAGGACTTCTTCTTTGGCAGATATAAAGATGCCCTTCTTTCACTTTCCACTTGGTGTCGCTGAAGTCTCTTACAGAGCTTTCCTGCAAGGTAGAGTTCTCTTATATTGACTGAGTTGCTTTGGTCTCAATGTCCCTTTACTTTGGGAAAATGTGGTGGGCGATGGTGTGCTATGCCTCTGAGATGCATGCATGAAAAAAGTTGCTGCACCTGTGTTTTTGTTGTTGTTGTTGTTTCCCTAAGCACTCTTTCTGATTTCTGCAGGGGTAGGGTTTGTTGCAAAGGGTACAGGGTTGTTTGCCTTATTTTATTTTATTTTATTTCATTTGGCTCTAAAGCAGACATGAGGTGAAGTTTTGGGTGGTTGAGCTTTGAGAGAGAGTAAGTAACCATGTTCTGTGCCTGGAGGTGGGGGCAGTGAGATTTATGCTGTTTAGTGTCCCAGAGTTACTCCCTTGGATGCTGGCTCTGCTGTAACAAGCCTACTCATTAGGTATGCCCAGGTGGGCCAGTCCTGGGCCAGGCATGGACTGGGCATGAGCCCAGCACCCACCTCCAGCTCTGCCTTTCTCTTTTCTCCTAAGTCCATGTTTCACCTCGGACGATGCTTTATTTTGGTGAGCATTTCCACAGCAGCTGGCTCTCAGTTTCAAACTTGCCCACAGCCAATTTGTGGTCAGGGAGCCATACTGCAGCTGGGGGCTCTATTCCAACCCGGGGAAATTCAGATGCTTTGTTTAGCCTCTAACTGGCCCGGGGCTCAGTGCTTCAGTTGGGGCCACAGCGCATTTCTGCTTGTGGGGTTTTAACTCTCCCACAGCCTCACAGGGTTTCAGCTGCCCACACTTCCACTCTTATAATTTCTCAGCCTCTAACCCACCCAGGATTGTTTTGCTCTTTGCCATTGTTCCCTGGTTTCCACCTTGCTCCTTCTTCTGTCATCCCTGGGTTGTGTTCTGCAGCCCCACCTCTGCTCTGCTCCCTTCCCTGCTCTCCTGTTTCCTCCCTTTCTCTAACCTTCAGGTGTTTTCTTGTGATGTGTGGATTTCTCAGCTGAGGCTGTGCCACTAAGAGTTTTCTTCTTTAAGTCCTGGTTCTTCAGTTATATTTTCCAGGAGAGGTTTCAAGGATCTCCTATCTTGCTACCATCTTAGGTCCCTCACTCTTGTGATTTCTTTTAGCAATGTTTTCTAGTATTGAATGTACTGATCTTGCATACATTTCGTTAGGTTTTTTATCTCTTAAGTAGTTTATGGTATAGATCAGCAGTGTCCAACCTTTTGGCTTCCCTGGCTTACATTGGAAGAAGAATTTCTTGGGCCACACATAAAATACACTAACATTAACGATAGCTGATGAACTAAAAAATGGTCACAAAAAATATCTCATGATGTTTTAAGAATTTGTGTTGGGCTGCAATAAAAGCCATCCTGGGTTGCAAGTTGGGCATGCTTGGTATAGATTTTTTAAATTCAGTTTCCAATAGTTTTCTATATAAAGAAACATAATTCATTTTTGCATGTTGATTTTATACCCTACATCATTGCTAAATTCATTTATTAATCCTAGTAGCTTCTTTTGTGAATTTCTTAGCATTCTCTACCTAGATTATCATGTTATCTAAGTATAGTGTTTTACCTCTTCCTTTTTACTCTGCATACATTTTATTTCTTTATCTTGTCTTGTTGTATCGATGAGGACCTCCAATAGAATAATGAGTATGTGAGAGCAGATATTTTTCCCTTGTTCCTGATCTTGATCTCAAAGCATTTCATCTTTCACCATAAGTATCATGTTATATATAGGTTTTTTTGTTAATGTTCTTTAACAGCGTGAGGTTCCTTTCTTTTCCTAGTTTGCTGAGAATTTTTATCGTGAAGGATTATTGGATTTTGTAAAATACTTTTTCTGAATCTATTGGGGTAATCATATATTTTTTTTCATCTTTTAATATTGCAAATTACATTAAGTTTCAAATGCTAAAGCTTTCTTGTATTCTTGGAATAAATCACTTATTCATGATATACTAGATTATTTGATAAAATTTTGTTAAGGAATTTTACATCTATGTTCATAAAGAATATTGGTCTCTAGTTTTTTTGTTTTAATTCATTTGTCCTGTTTACACATCAGAGTAATTCTGGCCCCACACCATTAGTTAGAAAGTGTTCTGTTCTCCTCTTCTGTATTCTGGCAGAGTTTATATAGAATTTGTATTATTTTTTTTCCATAAATGTTTGGTAGAACTTATCAGAGAAACCATTTATGCCATTAGTTTACTTTGTGGGAAAGTTTGTATATAAAAATTCCATTTCTTTATTAGTTTGGGGTCTGTTTCTTCTACAGTGAGATTTGGTAATTTATGTCTTTCAGATTAGTTATCCATTTTATCCGTGTTGCTGGATTTGCTGACATCAAGTTATTCATGATAGTCTCTTCCTGTCTTTACGTCTAGGATCTGTAATAATGTTCGCTGTTTCATTCTTGATATCAGTAACTTGTATCTTCTCTCTTTTCTTTCTACTCAGTCTGAATAGAGATTTATTAATTATATTGGTTTTTTTCAAAGAAACTGCTTTTGGTTTCATCAATGTTTGCTATTTTATATTTCAGTGATTTCTGCTCTAATATTTATTATTTGTAGTGTTCCATTTAGTGTTGTATTTGATTTGCTTGTCTTGTTCTAATTTCCTAAAATGGAACCTTAGGTCATTTATTTGAGAACTTTTCTTCTTTCCTAATGTAAGTGTTTAGTGCTATAAAGTTTCCTCCAAGCACTGCTTTAGTTGTTGTCCTTATATTCTAAGTTATATTTTCATTTTCATTCAGCTCAACATGCTTTCTAATTCTCCCTGTGATTTCTCTTCTCCAACCAATAGGTTACTTATAGGTGCATTCATTAGCTTCCAAATATTTGGGGATTTTCCAGATAGCTTTCTGTTATTAATTTGCAATTTAATTCACTTGTGGTTAGGGAACATACTTTGTATTACTTGAATACATTTAAATTTATTGAGACTTGCTTTATGTATGGCTTAGAATTTGGTGTCTTGATAAATATTCTACATGACCCTTGAAAATCACGAATATTCTGCTGTTTCCAATAGTTTTCTATAAATATTAACTTATTGAAATTAATATTTCTATATTGGTGGTGTTTTCTATAAATATTAATTAGGTCATATTGGTTTATAGTTTTAAGACTTCTATATCCTTATTGATTTTCTACTTTTTTCATCAAATATCGAGAGAGGGGTATTGAAATCTCATATTTGTGATTTTGTCTTTCTCCTTGCAAATCTATCAGTTTTTACTTCATATATTTTGAAGTTCAATTATTTGATTAATTGGCCATTTTATCATTATGAAATGACACTATATCTCCGGCAATATCCTTTGCTCCGAAACTTATTTTTTCCTATATTAATATAGCCACTCCAGCTTCCTTCTGATTAGCATGGAATGTCTTATTCTATCCCTTTATTTTTAATCTATTTGTGTTTTATATGTAAAATGGATATCTCTTAGGCAGCATATAGTTGGGTTATGCTTTTTCATCTATTTCTCAGCCTTTTAATTGGGATATTAGACCAGTTATCTTTAATATGATTGTTATATGGTCTCACTTAAATCTGCCACCTTGCTATTTCTTTTCTGTTTTCGCCACCTGTTCTTTGTTCCTATTTCGTTCTTTTGTTACCTTCTTTTTTAATTAATGAGTATTTTTTTATTCCATGTTATCTCCTTTTTGGCTTATTATAACTTTTTGCTTAATTACTTTAGTGATTGTTTTAAGATTTACAGTGTACATCTCTAAGTAATTACAACCAACCTTGAGATAATGCAACAGTAACATACTCATATAGTATAAGAACCTGAAGCAGCATCCTTCCAAGTTCCTTCTCCTTGCCTTTGTGTCATCATTTTCATACATTTTGTTTCTATAAATATTATAAACCCCATAATACATTGTTATCCTTTTTTGGTTTAACCCATTTCCTGTTTAGGAAAAAAAGTATACTTCACTACCATGTTCATTTAATTTTACATAAATAGGCTTTTTGAGGCTGAAGCAAATCTGACTGGTTTTTCAGTGCAAAAATAAAATATAAAAACTGTTCTTAGAGTTATTTCTAAACAGACCTTGTTTCTAATCCTAATATAACAGAAATGTATATGATGATCAACATTTAATATTTTTTCATGTGTAGGAATGCTGCATTTTCTAGGATTTGACATTTTCAGCAATCAAGAATTACTATATTTTGGAAATTAAAATACCACTACTAAAAACACATGCTGTAAATAGAATGATGCTATTTGTTTCCAAATGCTATCAATATACTAGAGCAATGTGAAAATAATAATAGAAGTGAGCTATCTCAGGGTAAACGCTGCAGCTGCAAGCGCTGCCGGTGAGTATTCTCCGGGCACATAGGGAATGGGTTAAGATGTCAATTATCTATTCAAGAGATTTTTAAAATAGAAAAAAATGATAGCCACATAGTTTCCTTATTTCAATATCTTTATGTCTATGTGTACATTCAGGTGTCCATCTGGTATTTTCTTTTTTTTTAATGTGGGTAGTTCCCAGGCTGGGAACGGAACCCAGGCCGCAGTGTTGACAGCGCCAGTGCCAAAGCCTTAAGCCACTACACCACCAGGGAACTCCATCATCTGGTATTTTCTTTCTGCTTGAAAGACTTCCCTTAGTGTTTCCTGTAGTGCTGGTCTGCTGGTGATAAATTATTTCAGCTCCTATGTGTCTGTAAAAGGCTTTATTTTTTTCATCTTTTTGAAAATATTTTTGCTGTGTATAGAATTAGTCATATATATTGACAATTTTTTCTTTCAGTCCTTTAAAGATGTTGCTTCAATGTTTTCTGACTAACATGGTTTCTAGTAAAAATATATATTATTTTAATATTTATTTCTCTGTATACAGTGTCTTTTTTCTGGTCCCTTATATGTTTCTTTCCTTTATCACTGTTTTTGAGCAATTAGACATCAGCATGCCTTCTTGTAAGTTTTTTTCAGATTTTTAAAAATTTATTTTTAAAATTTATTAGGGCAATATTGATTAGTAAAAGTTACATAGGTGCCAGATGTACAATTCTACATTACATCTTCTACGTGTTGTATTATGTGTTCATCACCCAGAGTCAGTTCTCCTTCCATCACCATGTATTTGTATCCCTGTCCCTTCTCCACCACTCTCCTCCCTCCTTACCCTCAGGTAACTACTAAATTATTGACTGTGTACAAGAGTTTTGTTTCTTTGTTGCTTTCTATTTAATGCTAACAATCAAACTAAATTTCTCCATTTCTTTCCCTTATTTTACCCACTCCCCCATCCCTCCTCCCATCTTAAAGAAGTCCCTCTAACAATCTTTTTTTTAAATTCATTTTTATTGTTAGACTTATTGGGGTGACATCTGTTAGCAAGGATTACATAGGTTTCAGGCATACAATTCTACAGTGCATTGTAGTACTGGTTTGGTGGTGATGAATTTCTTCAGCTTTTTTTTTTTTTATCTGAGAACCTCTTTATCTGTCCTTCAATTTTGAATGCTAGCCTTGCTGGATATATTATTCTTGGTTGTAGTTTTTCAGATTTTTTTAATTGTTAAATTTATTTGGGTGGCATTGGTTAGTAATAATTACGTAGGTTCCAGGTGTATAATTCTACAATACGTCATCCATATGCTGCAATACATGTCTGACTCCGGGTGGTGAACACATATTGTAATATAAATATATATATAGTTTCTTGTGCTTGGAATCTATTGAATCTTTTAGATTTGTGAGTTTGTAAATTAATCATATTTGAGAAAACTGGCCATTATTTCTCCTAATAATTTTTCTTTGCCCTCCTCTCCTGGGAATCATACATATATTGGGCTACTTGCAATTGTCTCACAACTCACTAATGTTCTATTCATTTATTTTCAGACTTTTCCTCCATTTTTCTTTTTGAATAATTTTCATTGCTATGTCCTCAAATTCACTAATCTTTTTTATTGGAGTGCCTAATCTGCTATTAATCCCATCCAGTATATTTTATATCACAGGCATATATGCATCTCCACAAATTCAATGTATATTATTATTTATACCTTTCATCTTTTTCCTTAACATACTCATACTTTCTTCTACATATATGGAATATATTTATAGCAGTTGCTTTAATGGCTTTTTCTGCTAACTCTAGTATCTGTTCTATTTCTGGGTCTGTTACTATTGATTGCATTTTCCTTATTATGAGCCCTATTTTCCTGCTTCTTTGCATACCTGGTAATTTCTTATTGCATTCCAAACATTGTGAATTTCATGTTGTTTGGTACTAGATTTTCTTTATTTCTTTTAGTAGTTTTTAGTTGTTTCTGCAATGCAGTTGAGTTACTTGGAAAGAGTTTGATCCTTTTGAAGCTTACTTTTAATCTTTGTAAGGTAAAATCTGGGACAAATAAAAATAAAATTGAACTTCCCTTGCTGCTAAAAAAGAAAGAGACTTTTTCTTTCTCCCTTTTCTTAGAGTACTTCCTTGAGAAACAGTATTTGTGAATACTTCCTCTGTCCCTTTAGCATGTATGTATATTTTTTCAAAGACTGAATATACCTCTTGCCAGGTTTATAATCCAGAAATGTTTTCTTAAAGGACTGGGAGACATCTTTTTGAAATGAAAACATCAAGGAAGATAGCACCTCTATATTTCCTCTGTCATTTTAGGAGCTTAGCTTAGGTACCTTGCTTTAAGCTGTAAGCACCTGTTGGTCATAGAGATATGAGAAGTTTTATTTTTCCTTCAGAGAAAAGCAATTAACTAACACAGATGTCTACTCCAGTTACTAGGTGAATTTAGGATGAACTGTGAAATATTTTATAGTAAACAATGTTTTTAAGCTCTCTTTCATAGGGACCTTACTTATTTTAAGAACATGTATGTAATGGGTACATTACATACATAATAATAGAATTTCTTTCTTTCTTTGTAATCTCATTAGCAGATTGATTGTGATATATCACAGTCTGGTTTAATGTTTATTCAATAATAAAACTGTTTTCTTTCTTTTCTCCATTAATGGAGAGGATTTCTTGGATTGGCAGGTAATTTTATTTTTAATTTTCCCCCAACAGATTAGAGCAGCAGTTTAAGGCTAATATTGTCCTCTACTGAGACACTACTATTCTAAGTACCCAACCCAAAGTCCTCTGTACTACTATTACAAGATTTCTCTACTCAAGATGTTAGGGGTATGAACTCTTCCCAGACCTGTTTGAGTTCCAAAACTTGTTCTCTATGTTCATTTCTTCTTATTATTTATTCCCTGGCCTTGACTCAAGGAGACTGCCAGGTTTTGTTTAGATTTCTGCTGCCTGTGCTGTGATCTGAAAACTCCCCAGGCAGTACACTGAGGAAATCATAGGGCTCATTTTGTTTGTTTCCTTTCTCTCGGAGATCAGTGTTCTTTGCTACCTGATGTCTGATGTCTGAAAACCATTGTTTTATATAATGTATCTATTCTTTTCAGTTGTTAAAGGCAAGATGGTAGACCCAGTTCCTGTTACTCCATCATGATCAGAAGAAAAAGTTGCTGTGTTTTTTTTTAACCATGATTTCTTCTCCCTACCTCCTTTCCTGCATCTCTTGGATTTATCACTTAAAAATAATCCCTATCTATTTTTCTAATGATTTTGAAATTATTCATTATATGCCCTTTATTTTAGATGTGACCATTTCCTACCTCTTGTCTTGACAACTGGTGATATTCCTTGCCATATTTCTGGCCCTGTGTGTGAAATTTTACACTTCCTTTTGTGTGAAGGGTGGCTCAAGGCTTAATGGATGAAACTCTGTTCCTGCTTCATAACCTCACCTTCTATCTCTGTAAGAGTATTAAAACTACAGTCCCTAAAATGCAGAAGTTCTTAAACATTTTAATCTCAACCCATTTACACTTAAAAATTATTGTTTTGTTCTGGTAAGATGGAATAAACAAACTCCATACTGTCTTTCTTACTAAATACAGCTGTATGAGTACTAGGAAAGTAAATAATAGAGTGGATTTGGGAATAAGACCACATTTTATAGTATCAGTGAATTATCAGTAAGTTTACCACTTTATTTCTTCTGGTATGACCTGGCATTGACTTACAGAAGTCCAAATCCCAAAAGGGTATACTGAAAATTACAAAATGATGATGGAGGAAATCAGTAAAGCCCTAAATAAATGGATGGACATGTTCATAGATAGAAAAACTCAGCATAGTAAAGATGTCAGTTATCCTTAAATTAATCTATACATTAATGGAATTCCAGCCAAAATCCAAGCAATATTTTTTGTCAGTATTGACAAGCTGATACCAAAATTTATATGAAAACACAAAGGAATAAGTATAGCTAAAACAATTTTTAAAATAGTGAAGTCCAAGTAATCCTGATTAAGATTTACTATGAAGTTACAGAAATCAAGAAAGTGTGCTGTTTATTGGTGAAGAAATATACACATAGATCAATACAGAATAAAGAGTCCAGAAATAGAACCACACCAATATGACCAGTTGACTTGTATCAATGGTGTAAAGGCAATTCAATGGACACATGATAGTCTTTTCAGCAAATGACTTTGTAAGTTCCATGTGTCCCCAAGAAACAAACAAACAAAAAAACAAAGAAAACTTCAGAGATGTCATCAAGATGGCAGCATAAGAGGAGATTCTGGAAACTACAACAAATTGAACAACTATAACTCAACAAAGGAATCCCTAAGCAACACATAACCTCAGCTGAGAGACCCACTCATCGCAAGAAAACACCTAAGGGTGTGTGGGGAAATGAACCTCAACCTTAATCACACACCTTTTACAAAAATTAACTCAAAATCAAAAATAGATCTAAATTTAAAGCATAAAACTATGAAATTTTTAACCAAAAAGCCCCAGAAGAAATAGCTTCATGAGTTAGGTCAGGAGTTTTCTTTCACATGATCGATAAAAATAAATGATAAATTGGACTTCATCAAAATGAAAATATTTTTTTCTGTAAAAGACACTAGTAAGAGAATAACAGGAGGCACTATGGATGGGGAGAAAATATTTGCAATTTCCAAATCTGACACAGAACTTATATCTAGCATATATAAAGAACTCTTACAACTCAACAGTAATAAAATAAGAACTTCATTTAAAAATGGCCAAACACTTGAATAGTCACATCAACAAAGAGGATATATGGATGAAAACAGGCACATGCAAAGATTTTCAACATCATTAGCCATTAGGAAAATATGTACTGAAACCATAATGAGATACCACTACCCATCTATTAGAATGGTTAAAATAAAAAATACTGACAAAATAAATTGCCATCAAGGATGCAGACCAAATGGAAATCTTTTACATTGTTCTTTTTCTTTGAAAAACAGTTTGTAGTTTCTTATAAAGTTAAACATACACTTAATATATGATCTAGCAATCCCATTCCTGGGTATTTACCTTACAGAAATATTCACATAAAACCTGTACACATATATTCATAGTAACATTATTTGTAATAGCCCCAAAGTGGAAATAGCCCAAATGATATTCAGCAGGTGAATGGATAAACAAAATGTGGTACTACTTGGTAATAAAAAGGATTGAACTATTGATTCACTCAATAACTTGAATGAATCTCAAAGGCATTATGGTGAAGGAAAAAAAGCAAGTCTCAAATGGTTACATATTGTATGATTCCATTTACATAGCATTCTCAAAAAGATGTAACCATAGTGATGGAGAATGGATCAATGATTGTGAGGGCTTAGTGGTGAGAGGGGAAGGTATGACAAAGGGATAACAAAAGAGAGTTTGTGGGGTTAACAGAACTGTTTTTTATTCTGGTTGTGGTGATAGTTACATAAACTTACACAAGAATTAAAATTCATCAAGTGGGTTCCCTGGTGGTGTAGTGGCTAGGCTTCGGTGCTCTCAATGCCGTGGCCTGGGTTCGATTCTCAGCCAGGGAGCTATCCCCACAAAAAAATTAAAAAAAAAAATTCATCAAATTGTATGCCAACAAAGCCAACTTTACTATGTGTTAACGTTAAAATAAATATCTATCACTATTTGCCATAATAGAAGTTATAAGTGTAAAAATTTAAATATTAACTTGTTAATTCAATTAAAATAACAATATTGAAAACACTATATAAATAACATATTGTTATGAAAATAGTGCTTTATACACTCCAACATATGCAAAAATGTAATCACTGTTTTCCATTTTTGCAGATCTCTTTAATGTCTGACTTAATAGAAGATAGCTGGAGTCTCATATCTGCTTCTGCATCAGTTTGGGCAATATGATAGGTCATGTAGATTTTGGAAAACTCTGCTGTACACTTGATAGAAAGAATGATAAATGAGAGTGATAAATTCAAAGAAAATCTCAATATTATTGTGAAACTAGTTTGACTTTGTGGACCCCCAAAAGTATCATGGGGATCCCCAGGGGTCCCTAGATCTTCCTTTCATTATAGCTGCTAGTGTATGCTAAAATCTGATATGCTCTTAGGCCATTTTCAGCTTCAGCTCAGGCTCACTGATCTAACTTTGCCTTCCGCTTTGTCTCTGGTACTTGAGGATCTGATTTCCCTTCCTTCATTCGAAACATGGCTATGCATTTTTGGTTTCTATTAATAGTACATTTATCCAGCATTTATGTATCTGAAATGGGGTGAAGGATTTTTCACATCAGTTTCATGTACCTTATCAGTTGTTCTCTCTATAGTCATGGTGCTATTGATCTTTTCTATTTTGTTTGGTGTGATTTCTTTGAACCTTTTCACAATGTTTGTATCTTTTCAGTTGTGGGGTTTGTTTGATTCTAATGTGGCTTCGTAATTGATTTTTCTTTTCTATTCTGTTTTGAGATTTATAAACTTGTCTTTTTAATCTCCTACTATCTTAAATATCTGCTTTGGACCCTTCTATTTCTTTTTTTATTTGAAGTATGCATTGTTTTTAAATTAAATTTATTGAAGTAACATTGGAATAACATTATATAAATTTCAGGTGTACAACACTATACTTACTCATTGAGCTCTTTTTAAAGAGCAATCATGATATCTATATCTGTATACCATGATACCTATACTACTTTCAGTGTTTCTTTTGGTAAACTTTATCATTGTGTATTTTCTTCATTTGCCTTTTACTTGTGAGTATGTTCCTTTCTCTTTTTCCTCAGTTTCCCCCAGTTTCTATGCATAGGTCCTGAACGGATTCTTTTTTGCTTACCACTGACCTGTTAGAAAATATTGTAAAGCAGTTTATATTCTTGACATAGGTTTATTTTATCAAATACCCTGACTTAAATTACATTAATTTATTTGTTCTAGAAGAACATCTCCCTCTATCTTTGCCATTCCCTACTATAAGCAAGATTGGTGGGAACAGCTTTTTGCACTGGGTGCAAAGGCAATAAAGGGGTGTATTGTCTTTAGATAATTTAATAATAATGATGATGATGATGATGATGATGCAAAAGGTAGCCTGCTATTTTTTATTGCCAAGCATCAGCCATTCTAAATAATAATATCAGTGATAAAGTATTCCCCTCCAGGAAATGCTCCCATTGCTCTCTCCCACCCTCTCCCTGCCCATCTCACCGATTCATTAGATTCATGAGATTCAAGCCCTTTATGACACAATATCTTTATGGAAGCCTTGCAATTTTTGCTGGGTTGCTTGTGTGTATTTGGAGTGGGGAGGGAGCAACAGACTCAGCTGTTCCATAGGCAGATCTAGAATCTATTCCCCTGTTTTCAGTCCTACTTCTTATTTCTAGGAACTCCCAAATCCTGTTGTGTACTCCACTGGCAAGATGTGCTTCAATCCCCACTCCAGCCTCCTCATAAAAGTACTCTGGAGTAAGGCTTCTTCTCCTCTTCCTCTAGCGTATAGGCTCCATGAAGTCAGGGATTCTTATCTGGTTTGTTCACTGCTAGATCCCCACTTGTCAGTACAGTGCCTGGCACATAGTAAATGATTCATATTCTCTATATTCTCTCTCTCTCTCTCTCTCTCTCTCTCTCTCTTTCTCTCCTTGCCTATCTATCAGCCATCAGCCATGATCATACTTTTATCTATATTGCTGTGTGGTGCATCTCAGTAGATGATGCAGCATTATGAAAGAGTGTCATTTCCCAAACATGGCATGGATTCATCAGACAGCCACAGACCCCATGGGTCTGTAAGGCCCTAGATTTACTCAGCAACAAACTATGTGAACAGATGTTTGAAGACTAGCTGCCAATCTTTGATATCCTGGCAGTAAGATATCAGGATTGTGGCACTATCTTGGTGGTATATGGAGATAGGTATGAAATAATATTACTGGTGAGATGAGAGCTCAGGAACAGAAATTAGGTTGAATTATTGAAAAATAAAGTTATATTTATTTCACACAAGGTTGTGGATAGAGAATAATACTAGCCAAACATATAACTTACATAATTGAACCCATTCTTTGGAATAGATAATACATTCACATGCAATGGTGGAATTTCATGCTTACTGATCTGAACTTTGCTTTTTTCCACTGATATATCTTTCCTATTACCCCATATGAGTCCATAAAGAGTTTGTTTTTTAACAGCTACATTTTAGTCCACTGTATAGTGATACCATAATTTGTTTAACCACTCCTCTATTGATAGACATTTAGGTTGTCTCTAATGTTGGCAATAAATAACCTTATACATCATTTTGCGTGTGCACAAGTATATCTGTAGGATAAATTCTTACAAAATTGCTTAGTATAAGTATATGCATTTGTAATTTTGACAGCTATTGACTAATTGCTCTACACACAGGCTGTGTTTAATAGCCTCCACCAATATCTGTCTCTCCACATCCTCACCGCTATGATGAGTTAGCAGAAATTTTTATTCTTGCAATTTGATATATAAAATAGGCATCTCCACTTAGTCTTAATTTGCATTTCTCTTTTTATGACTGAGCTTGAGAATTGCTTATGTGAAAGATCCATTTTTTCTTTTGCTGTGAACTGTCAATATTTGCTCATATTTTCATTTGGTCTTTTACATATATGTATTTGTAAGAGTTATTTGTATCTTAGAAAAATAAGTTCTATGTGATATGAGCTGTAACTATTTTCCACAGATTGTGATCAGTCTTTTGGCACTGCTTATGGTGAGTTAGAGCAATAAATCACACTTTTATTATGAAATAATTTAAATATATGGAAAAGTGCACAGAATAATATAGCAAATGCACATATAGCCTAAATTTCCTTATTTAGACATAAATTATTTTCTTTTTAAATACATAAAATGTTACAGATACAGGTGAAGCCCCCTTTGTACTCCCAGATCCATTCTCCTCCCTCCCTCTCCTAAAGTAACCACTACTTTGAAATTAGTCTGGAGTCTTCCTATCAATGTCTCAATACTTTCACTATATATATGTGTGTCCTTAAAAACAGTACTTAGTGCTGTTTCGTATATATTTTCAATCTGCATAAATATTGTCAAACTGTATGTATCACTCCCAAATTTGTGCTTTTTTTAACTCAATATTATATTTGTAGGGTTTATCCATATGGCTGCTTACAGATCAAGTTAATTGACTTTCATTTCATAAAGCATTGTATTGTACTAATACAGCAACATTTATTCACTCCTTCCCTCACCAGTGGAATTTTACTATAAAAAGCAATACTCTGGGAGTTCCCTGATGGTGTAGTGGCTTAAGGCTTCGGCCTTGGCGCTGTCAGCGCTGCGGCCTGGGTTTGATTCCCGGTCAGGGAGCTACCCACATACCAAAAAGCAAAAAAAAAAAGCAATACTATGTGTGCCAGAGTTTTTAGGGTTTATATCTAGAAGCACAGTAGCTGGCTGATACTATGTCCCTCTCAAAATCTATGAGAAAAAAACAACCACCAAACTCCAAACTGCTTTCTAAAGTGGTAGCAATATATACTCAGACCAGCAGTCCATGAAAATGCTGGTTACCCTCATATCTTGCCAATGTCAACTAGGTATTTTCAGACTTTTAAATGTTTCCAGTCTAATGAATATGAAAATGATGTCTCAATATTGTTTAACTTGTATTTCTTAATTGCTAATAACATTGACTATCATCCATCTGCATTTTCTTTGCTGTGAATTGCCTATTCATAACTATTGCTTATTTTTTCCATTGGCTTGTACATTCTTCTTACTGCTTTATAACAGTGATTGCTATATTTTGGATAATAGAGTTATACAGAACACACAAGAATGACATCCATGTTCAGTCAAACCCAAAGCTGAATAACATTATCATACAATAAACTCATGGAATACAAGAATAATTCTAAAATTTTATTAATAAGGTTTTTACAGTTACAATTTTAGTTTTAAAAATCTTTTAATAATTTGACATTATAGTGCAGGAATACAAATTTCCCAGCACTGTCAGCAGCTAGACTCCTCCTGTAGTCACTAGAGTACACATTTTCAGTATTAAATACTCACTTTCGATTGAAATCAGTGCAAAAATACGTTTGGGGGCCTTCTCATTTTTCTCTGAAACTTTCTTTTTTTCCTTGAACTCTTATAATCCTTATTAAGTTTAAACTAAAGATGATTTATAATGAATGTTCTCATATGTGATTTTGGAGTTTTTCCACCACATAAAATTTTGACATGGAAAAGATGACATTTTGCTTTTTATTTCATCTTCACAAGATGTAAGGAATTCTTAAATAAGGCTTTTTCTCAAAAGATTTATAGTCTTACTGAAATTAGGCAAATAAAATAAAATACAGTCCTTTAAATTTATTTTGTTAAATGTTATGGACACTTTATATGCAAACAACTCTAACAAAGAATACAATTATTATATAATTCAATATCTGTTATTCTGCCTTGGATTATTATGTGAAATAATATACACATCTGTTAGTTCAAAAAGCATATAATGTCTTTCCTAAAACTGTGCAGCTAATATGCTCTCTCTTAATACTGGTGTTATAGGTGAACCTATGTCCCTATTTAGCTATTTGAAATTGCTTTTTGACATAAAATTATCAGGTTGCATAAAATAAACAGACTTTGCTCTTACAATAATAACTAAAACTTTATTCTTCAATGGACTTATAGAATACTTTAAATTATTATTAGTTTCAGATGAACAAAACAACATAATGGTTAAACATTTACACAGTTCACAAAGTGATAACCCCAACAAGTCTACTACCTATCTGAAACCTTACATAGCTATTACAATACCATTGACTACCTTCCTTATGCTGTACTTTACATCCTGTGACTATATATACATTTTAAAATTATAGTTGACGTTCAATATTATTTTATATTAGTTTCATGTGTACAGCACAGTGGGTAGGTGTTTATATAATTTATGAAGTGCTCCCCCCAATAAGCCTAGTGCCCATCTGACACCATACATAGAATTTCAATATATAAAACAAATGAGATTTTTTAGCTTCAAGTTATATCTGGAAACTTTTCTTTCTTTTGCTTTTTATGTTGTGTATTAAGAAAATTCTGAGGTTATAATATTCTCCTATTGCTTCTTCTGAAGATTTTGATGTTCCATTTTTAATTATTTTTAAATATTCATTGCATCTGTAGTGTTTTTCTGTATTAATTCTTTTTTTAATTCATTTTTATTGTTAGACTTATTGGGGTGACATCTGTTAGCAAGGATTACATAGGTTTCAGGCATACAATTCTACAGTGCATTGTCAACTTGATGTATAAGAAGTCACCTAATGTGACTTCTTTTTCCATCACTCTGTATTCATTCTTAATGTTATTCACTTGTGCCTTCTCTTATTTATTTGTTCAATCTTACCAGAGATTTGTCTTTGCAAAGAAACAAGATTTTGCTTCTCTATTGCATCCTTGTTTTCTTTTTCACCATTTAATGATTTTACATCAATTATGTCTTTTCTTTTGCTTTCATTAGGTTTAATTTGGTGTTGATTTTATAACTTCTTGAGTTAGATGCTTAAATAATTAAATTTTAGCCTTCTTTTCTAATAAAAAATATTCAAGTCCATATAGTTCCCTTTATGTTCTGCTTTAGTTGCATCTTACAAATTTTGATTTCTATGTTATCATTCAGTTCAAATACTTTCTAATTTAAACTATGATTTTCCTTTAACCCATGAATTATGTAAAAGTGTTTTTAAAAGTTCCAAAGAACTTTTTAAAGTTTTTGTTGTTTTTGTTGCTTTTTATTTCAACAACTTAATTGTACTGTGACCAGGGAGTGTAGTCTGAATAAACACAATGCTGTGATATTTATTATGACTTGCTTTATAGCCTAGATTGTGGTCAATATCCTATGTGCTTCAAAAGCAACTCTTAGGTGCAGGGAATTACATATGTGTTCATGAAAACATATGCGAACACATCCATCTATTAGATCAAACTTGGTAATTGTACTGTTCAGATCTATCTTCTTATTGACATTTTTGTCTGATTAATATAACTATCTTGAAGGAAAGTATGCTGAAATCTTCTACTATGATTATAAATTTGTCAGCTTTTCCTCATGATTCCATCCATTTTTGCCTTATATATTTTAAAGCTGTGTTACTAAGTATATGAAGTTTAGAATTTTTATATTTTCCTACTGAACTGTGCTTTTTATCATTACATAGTGACACTTTATCACTAATAATAACTTTGGCCTTATAATCTATTTTATATGTTATAAATACAGCCACACTCTCTTTCTTTTTCTTTTTCCTCATTTATTTTTTTAGTAAGCTCAATTTGTTATTCCATATTTCCCTAAAATGGGTATTGTCCTTTGAACGCAACTAGCTGCTCATCAACTTTTATGCATGATCCTAGAACTATCTTGTAAACAAACTTTCCAGATTTCATATGCATCTTTAACATCTAGCTTATCATTATTCCTGATTCTTTATCTTGCATTTATGTTGTCAAAAATCATTACCAATGAAAAATTTGACATCTCATAATCTTGTTAAAGAGAAGACAATCATTTTCATTCTCCATAATTGCAAAACATTTTCATTTTTTCTTTTTTATTGTTAAATTTATTGGGAACATATTGGTTACCAAAAATTACATAGGTTCCAAGTGTACAATTCTACAGTGCATTGTCTATGTGTTGCACTCTGTGTTCATTACCCAGAGTCAGTTCACTTTCTATCACATATATTTGACTCCCCTACTCTCCTCTCCCAACCCGTCCCACCTACCCTCAAGTAACAACTAAATTATTGACTGTGTCCCTGAGTTTTTGTTTCTTTGTTGCTTTCAGTTTTATATTCTGCATATGAATAAAGTCATATGATTCTTGTTTTTTTCTGCCTGGCTTATTTCACTTAGCATGATGATATCAAAGTCCATTCATTTTGTCACAAATGGCAGTATTTTATCTTTTCTTATACCTGAGTAATATTCTGTTGTGTATATGTACTACAGCCTCTTTATCCAGTCATCTATCAAAGGGCACTTTGGTTGTTTCCATGACTTGGACATCGTGAAGAGCACTGTGATGAACATTGGGGTACATAAGTTTTTGCGGACAAAGATTTTCAAATTTGGGGGTTAGATACTCAGAAGTGGGTTTGCCAGGTATGGTAACTCCATTCCCAATTTTCTGAGGAAGCTCCACACTGTCTTCCATAGTGGTTGTACCAATTAGCATTCCCACCAGCAGTATGAGAGGGTTCCTCTTTCTCCAACACTTCTCCAACACTTGTTATTACTTGTCTTGTTGTTAATAGCCATGCTAACTAACAGGTGTGAGATGGTATTTCATTGTGAATTTGATGTGCATTTCCCTAAAAGCTAATGAAGTTGAGCATTTTTTCATATATCTGTTGGCCATTTGTATGTCTTCCTGAGTGAAGTGTCTGTCTGTTAAGGTCCTCTGCCCACTTTTAATTGGATTGTTTGTTTCTTTGTTGTTGAGTCATATTAGGTTTTTATATATTTTAGATATTAGTCCCTTATCAGATGTGTTGTTTGCAAAGATTTTCTCCCATTCGTTTGGCTGTCTCTTTGCTTTGTTGATGATTTCTGTTGCTGTGCAGAAGCATTTTAATTTGATATAGTCCCATTCACTTATTTTTGCTTTTACTTCCCTTGCCTTTGAGGTCAGGTTCATGAAGTCCTCCTTGAGCCTGAGGTTTATAAGTTTGTTACCAATGTTTTCTTCTATACAATTTGTTGTTTCGGGTCTTATGTAAAGTCTTTCATCCATTTTGGATTAATTTTAGTATATGGTGACAGTTCACGGTTCAGATTCACTTTTTTGCATATATATACTTTTAAAATTTTCCCAGCACCATCTACTGAAGAGGCTTTCTTCTCCCCATTGTATGTTTTTCACTCCTTTATAAAAAATTATTTGTCCATATATTTGTGAATTTATTTCTGGGTTTTCAATTCTGTTCCATTAGTCTATGTGTCTGTTTTTCTGTTAATATCAAGCTGTTTGGATTATTGACACTTTATAATATAAATTGAAATCTGAAAGCATGATACCTCCAGCCTTATTCTTTTTATGTAGTATTGCTTTAGCTATTCAAGGTCTTTTGTGGTTCCACACAAATCTGGTAATTTTTAAATCTATTTCATGAAAGAATGTTTGTGGGATTTTGATGGCAATTGCATTAAATCTGTATATTGCTTTGGGTAATACGGCCATTTTAACAATGTTAAGTCTTCCTATGCATGAACACAAAATATCTTTCCATTTCTTTGTGTCCTCTTCAATTTCTTTTAATAGTGTCTTATAGTTTTCATTGTATAAGTCCATCACATTCTTTGTTAACTTAATGCCTAGGAATGTTATTATTTTTGTTGTGATCCCAAAAGGTATTGCTTCTCTCATTTCCTTTCCTGAACTTTTGTTGTTTGCATATAGAAATGCAATTGAATTTTTGTACATTTATTTTGCAACTTTACTGTATTCATTTATTGTTTCTAATACTTTTCTGGTGGAGTCTTTGGAATTTTCTGCATAAAGGGTCATGCCATCTGCAAATAGTGGCATTTTGACTTCTTCTCTCCCAATTTGGATACTTTTATTCCTTTCCCTTCCCTGATTGCTCTGGCTAGAACTTCCAGTAATATGTTGAATAGCAGTGGTGAAAAGGGTCATCCTGTCTTGTTTCTGATTTTAGGGAAATGGGTTTCATCTCTTCCTCCTTCAGTATAATATTAGCTGAAAGTTTGTTATATGTGCCCTTTATTATGTTGAGATACTTTCCTTTTGTACCCATTTTATTCAGTGTTTTGATCATAAATGGATGTTGTATCTTATCAAATGCTTTTTCTGCATCAATTGATATGATCATATGGTTTTTATCTTTTATTTTGTTTATGTGGTAGATCACATTGTTTGATTAGTGTATGTTGAACTGTCCTTGTGCTCCTGGGATGAAGTCCACTTGATTGTGGTGTATAATCTTTGTGATGCATTGTTGTATTCTATTTGCTAATATTTTGTTTGAGATTTTTGCATCTGTGTTTATCAGAGATATTGGTCTATAGTTTCCCTTTATGTGTGTGTTATTATTTTTTTTTAAACAATAAACTTTATTTATTTATTTATTTATTTATTTATTTATTTATTGCTTTTTGGTATGTGGGTAGCTCCCTGACTGGGCCGCAACGAACCCAGGCCGCAACGCTGACAGCGCCAACGCCAAAGCCTTAAGCCATTACACCATCAGGGAACTCCATGTGTGTGTTATTTTTACCAGGCTTTGGAATTAGGGAAATGTTGGCCTCATAGAATGATTTGGGAAGTATTGCCTCATCTTCAGTTTTTTGGAAGAGTTTGAGTGAGATAAGCATTAATTCTTCTTTGAATGTTTGATAAAACTTGTTGGTGACACTATCTGGTCCTGGACTTTTGCCTTTGAGGAGGACTTGGATGATTGTTTCAGTTTCCTTACTGTTGATTGGTCTAAGATTGTCTAGTTATTCTTGGCTCAGTCTAGGTAGACTATATGTTTCTAGAAACTAGTGCACTTCTTCAATGTTGTTAAATTGGGTGGCATGTAGTTCTTCATATTTTCGTATAATCCTTTTATTTCTGTGGTATCAGTCATAATTTCACCCCATTCATTTCTAATTTTGGTTAATTGTATCTTTTCTCTTTGTCCTTTAGTTCTTCAACATGGGATGTTAGAATGTTTATTGTGATTTTTCTTGTTTCTTGAGCTAGGCTTGTAATGATATAAATTTCCCTCTTATTACTTCTTTCACTGTGTCCCAATAATTTTGATACATTGTGTTTTCATTGTCATTGGTTTCTACATATTTTTAATCTCTTCTTTTATTTTTTCTTTGATCCAGTCATTTTTTGAGAAGATATTGTTTAATCTCCATGTATATGTGATTTTTTTCTGCTTTCTTTTTGCATTTGAGCTCCAATTTCAAAGCTTTGTGATCTGATAATTCACTTGGTATGATTGTAATCTTCTTGAATTTACTGAGGCTAGTTTTGTGTCCCAGTATATGGTCTATTCTTGGGAATGTTCCATGTGCACTAGAAAATAATGTAAAGACTTTGTTCTCAGATGAAGTGTCCTGTAAATGTCAATTATGTCCAATTGCTGTAATGTATCATTTAGAGATGATATTTTCTTGGTTTGTTTTTTTTCTGTTTTGATTATCTGTCCATGGCTGTTAAGGGAGTGTTTAGGTCCTCTACTATAAATGTGTTTTTTTCAGTTTCTCCTTTCAGATTTGTAAGTACTTGCTTTGTAAATTTTGGTGCTTTCATGTCCCAATCTTCGATATCACTAACTCTTTCCTTTATCTAATTGGCCTTGTTTCCTATGGTAGTTTATTTCTCAATTCTTTTATTGCATATATATTAATGAGTGTCATGTCTTCTTGTTGTTGTGTTGTCCCTTTTATCACTATGAAATGTTCATCTTTGTCTCTTGTTACCATTTTTATCCTGAAGTCTGTTTTGTTAGATATCAGTATGGCAATGCCTGCTTTTCTCTTGATGCCATTTGCTTGGAGTATTGTTTTCCACTCTTTCACTCTGACTCTGTTTTTGTCCTTATGGCTGAGGTGTGTCTCTTGGAGACAGCATCTGGATGGGTTTTGTTTTTTGATCCAGTCTGCTACTCTGTGCCTTTTTATTGGTGAGTTCAGTCCATTTGCATTTAGGGTGATGAATGATATATGAGGATTTCTTATGACCATTATTTTCACCCTTTTTTTTATTTCTTTTTTGTTGTCCCAACTCTTTCCCATTTATTTTGATTTTTTTGTTTCAGGTTGAAAAGCCTCCTTCAGTATTTCATGAAATACTGGACTCATGCTGGAGAAATCCCTCTGCTTCTGTATGCCTGAAAAAGTCTTTATTCCTCCTTTATGTCTAAAAGATAATTTTGCTGGATAATTTATTCTTGAATATTTGATTCCATTATATCTTGGCTTGTAATTTCTTGTGAGAAGTCTGATGATAGCCTGATGGGCTTTTCTTTAAAGGTTATAGTCACCCCCACCCCAGGCTGCCTTGAGAATTGTCTCTTTGTCTTTGATTTTTTACATTCTCAGTATAATGTGCCTTGGAGAAGAGCTATTGGAATTCAAATAGCTAGGGCTCCTATTTTCTTCTTGAATTTGAGGTTCCAGAATTTCCATAGGTTTAGAAAGTTCTCATGTACTATATGTTTGAATAAGCTCTCTGTAGAATTCTGTTCTGCACCTTCTGCAATTTCTATTATTCTAATGTTGTTCTTTCTAATAGGGTCAGATAGTAGAGTTATTTCAGTTATTTTGACTCTGAAGTTTCTATCTTCTTCTTTCTGTGTTGTTTCCATGTTCTAATCTTCTATATTCCTAATTCTTTCCTACATCTGATTGGCCCTGTTTCCTATGCTAGTTAGTTCATTTCTCAGTTCTTTTATTGCATTGTTTATCTCTCAAATTTGCTTTTGATTCTATTTTCTAGTTTCAATTTGTTTGTTAAAATATTCCTTTTGTTCACAGATATCCTTTCTGAGGTCTTTTATCTATATCTGTGTACTTTGCCCACATTCTTTCAGATCTCTGAGTGTCTTAGGAACTGCAGCCTTGTATTCTCTTTCACTTAGATCATATATTTCCAGATCTGTAAGTTCCTTTTCTGGAGATTTTTTCATTTTCTTTCTGATCAGCTTTGAATCCTAAGGTACTCATTGTATTTGATGTGTTTCATTTTCTGGGCATGAGGGCTTTTTCCATGGCATATATAGAGAAATATTTTTTTCTTTGTTTTCTCTCTTTCCTTTACCAGTTGATGTCGCTATAGCATCTTCCAACATTTTTCTCTTGGTTATTTGAACTCCTATCTCTCGGAGCTTTCATGCAAGGTGGGCATCCCTTCTTTTGATCCAGTTGCCTTGGTCTTGATGTGCCTCTTCTTTAGGAAAATGTGGTGGGAAATGGTGTGCTATGCCTCTGAGATCAGTGTAGGGAAAAGCTCCTGTGCCTATGTTTTGGCGTTTTCCTGAGCTCTACTAACAGTTTCCATGGGTGTGGGGTTTGTTGGCAAAAGCCTAAGTTTGTTTGCCTTTTTATTTTCCAGCTGGCTGTAGAGTTAGGCAGAGGAGGCTAGCTTTGGGAGAGTTAGGGAAAGTTGTCAGGCTCAGTGTCTCTGGTTTCTGCCTGGGTTTGGGGGTGGTGTGCTTTACAGCTGCTTTGTATCCTGTGGTAGCTCTCCTGGTAGCTGACTCCACTGCAACACTAGTCTGTTAATCAGGGAAGCCTGGGCTAGCCAGCACAAGATGGGCCGGGAGTGGGCTGTTACCATGTTGGTTGCAGACCGAGTGCGCACCACCAGCTTAGTGTTTCTCCTTTCTCTTGAGCCTGTGTTTCACCCAGAACCATCTTTTATTCTGGTCAGCATTTTCATGGCAGTTGGCTCTCAGTTTCAAACTTCCCCAGAGCCAATTTGTGGTCATGGCACCACACTGCAGCTGAGGGGCCCTATTCTCACCCAGGGCAGTTCAGATACTTGGTTCAGCCTCTAACCCACCCAGGGTGTGGCCCTCTGGTTGGAGCCTTAGCGCACTGCTGCTCAGTCAGGCTTTCAACTCACCCACAATCTCACAGTGTCTCAGCCACTCTCGCTTCCACTTCTGCCACCACTTGGCCTCCAACCCACCCAGGAATGTGTTGTTCTTTGGCCAGTGTACCCTGGCTCGTTCCTTGTTCCTTCTGTCAGCTCCCTGTCAGATCATGCGTCACCATCTGCAGCTCCATCTCCATTCTGTTTCCTCCATCTTCTCTATTCACTTCCCTTTCTCTGACCTTTAGGTGGCTTTTTGTTTGTTTGTTTGTTTGTTTGTTTTGATGTGTGGATCTCTCAGCTGAGACTGTGCCACTCAGGGTTTCCCATGTTGAATCCCAGTTGTTTAATTGTATTTTCCAGGAGAGGTTTCAAAGATTTCCTCTCTCACTGTCACCTTAGGTCCCTTTCTTCACTTTTTTTTAGTTAGTATTTTTCCAAATATCATTTTTATTCCTTAATACTTCCAACTTGTGATTTCTATTTTAGATATATCTCTTTTAAAGAGCACATGTTCAGATTTTTTTAAAATCTAATTTGACATTATTAACTAGAGAGTTTAATTCATGTGCATTTATTGTTGTCATTGTGTTATTGTATTTGGAATTTGTTTCCACCATTTTAATTTGTGCTATCTCTTTTTTATTTCTTTTTAGTAATGAAGTCTTTTTATTGATAACTTCCCAACAGCATCTGTAAACATCAGGTACAAAAATATTCTGTTAAACTCTGTTTTTCCAAAGACACTCAGTTTATTCCACAGAGGCCCCAGGAGAGGCCTGCAGGGCCCTCAGGGTCCACAACTCTGGTCAGAGAAACATGTGCCTTACCAGCCTGGGGATGAGCAGATGGGTAACTTCTGTCTTGAGCTTTCTACACCTGTTTCAGAAACCTCCTTTAGATACCAATTGGATTGTGTATTTAATACTTTTGTTGGAAGAAAGGGCAGGGAAATCAGAATTAGCAGGTGTAGGAGTGGGCAGGAGTGAACTCAGACATGATGGTGCTTGTCCACATCAAGGAGGTCCTGACCAGGGTGCTGGGGAAGGGGACATCTGGCTTTGATCTCTGGGATTCTTTAAGTGTTGTTCAAAGCAGACCTCAGACCTAGCACTGGAAAAGCATCCATATGCTCAGCCCAACTCTAGCTGGCTGCTCATCCCCTGGTCTGGCAGGACAGAGATGCTCTCAATGAAGAAGGAGTAGTAATGACAGACACTCAGAAATTTCACACCCCTGGGAGGGAGCCTTGTCCCCCAGGGAATCCTATATGATAGAATAGAGTGGCAAAGCTGACCATCTTGTGGCAAGCAGGGTTAATTGCAGCTATTTCAGACACATAGAGTGTGTCATCACTTCCCTGAGACCCCTCAGAGCACGTGGGAAGAGGGCTACTCACCCAGCATCTCCTCATTGTCTGTCTGGCTGCAGCACATGATGGCAGGGGAATCAGGCCAGATATGGAACAGATCCTCAAAGCTGGAGCTTAGGGAAGGCAAGACAGTGTCAAGGCTGGTGTCACAGGAGTCCATGCTCTGTTCCAAGGTGATGATGGTGGTCATGATCTTGGACAGGATGGGTTTTCATTCTCATCCTCCAGAAGGGACACCTCTGGGACACACCTGAAGGTCTCTGGGTGCTGCCTGACCAGCTTCCCTTTCAGTGTCCTGATCCTACAGAAGATGCTGTCCAGGCCCCACTTCATCTCCACCAGGGACCTCATGTGATGCAGGAAGTGTTTGATCATCTGCTAAAGTCAGGCACTGGACAGGTTGAAGTTCACGACCATCATGTTGCTCTTCTCAAAGTAGTCCAGCACGTTCTTCTGGGCCAGGATGATGGTGTTGATCTCACCAACATTCACCATGCTCAGGATGTGGCTGCAGAAGACCCTCAAGGCCTAGCTGAGCGGTTCATCTCTTCGTCCTCCTCCACTGCCTGCACATTTGGCAGCTTTGCTCACACTTCCAGAATGGCCTGTGTTTTCTCTTTACTCTAGTTTTTCAATGCTGCTTTATTTTTTCTCTCCTTTCCTATCTTTAATCTTTTTTTTT